>BTPG01000007.1:97633257-98045757 GCA_036245525.1 Semisulcospira habei | reverse complement strand
CACACACACACACACACACACACACACACACACACACACACACACACACACACACACACACACACACATACAGAGTGAACAACATCATAAACAAAAGACAACAACATTCTAACAAACAATGAGACAGAATGACAAGACCGGCATAGCAACTAACACAGACAACGAAATAGGGCAAAATATACAAATAAAAATAATAAGGCCACATAATTATGTGTGCTGGTCTGTGATTGTGGACCTTACACAAATCACACACAAGCACACACATCTTGCACTGACAGCGCACCTAATTTCACCACCAAATGGTTTGTCAATCTTGTGTTTATTTCTCAAAAGTTCACTGCCATGCTAGTTCTTCAGTACCATCGAACGAAGAAGGCGAAAGTATTAATTTTACTGAGATAACAATTGCATGAATATTATAATGGCAGATAATTGCACGAGATTTTTTTGTCTAGCCACGTTCGATAAGATAATCACTATCTTCTGTTTATGAGACGTAAAATTTTGTTTTCCTTGTTGCTATTCATGCGGCCTGAGAGAGAGAGAGAGAGAGAGAGAGAGAGAGAGAGAGAGAGAGAGAGAGAGAGAGAGAGAGAGAGAGAGAGAGAGAGAGAGAGAGAGAGAGAGAGAGAGAGAGAGAGAGAGAGAGAGACTGAGTCTTTATTTACAATGGAAAAGATATTAAGAAAGTCAAAGACAGTGTCTTTATCTCATCTTCCCTTGAAACAAACAAAAGAGTATATACGTAACCTTACATAACAGGTGTAAGGGGGTGGGGAAATGGTAAGAGGTTAGAAACTGACAAACGATAAACCGAGAGAGAGAGAGAGAGGTTTCGACAGACTGAGCTAGAAGTTTCATGTGTGATCCTGTAAGTCTTACTATACAATTGGAACAGACTTACAATTTAAAAGAAGACTGTGGACATAGTTAAATATATAGTTAATTATTGACACTGAAACGAACGTTCCCCAGAGGACCTTTTGTTCATCGGTAAAACGTCTTGTCAGGAAGTGTCAATTTGTTCGTCTTTTTCTGAACCTTATAATTTATCGGGTTTTTTTTTTTTCCCTCCGCTTACAATTACGAGACGCATTTAATCTGTGACAACTTAATTTGCATCGTAATCACGAGGCAAAAGACAGTATGTTCATTTTGTGAAAAGCGAAACTTTCCTTCTGACAGAATTAAAATCTCGCTTTTCATAAAATGGACTTACTGTCTTTCTCCTGCGCAATAAGAAAATGATGCAAGGTTTGTAAGACTGAGCTCGCAACCGAAACGCCCGTCACGAAAAGACATGTGCGTCTATTCTATTTTTAATGACAGAAACCGGTCACGGCTTTGATGCCTCTCTCCCCCCCCCCCCCCCCCCTTTCCATCTCTCGAATTACGTTTGCTGGTGCTGTATAAATCTACCCACAAAGTGTACAAACCTATAGAGACTCTCCTTTGAATAACATTGCCATTCAGTATGGCAGTGGTATACCACCACTGTCCCTCGTTACAAATCTCCTTCCATCCTTAAGTCGTGGTATACAGGCCTGGTATACGACACGAATACATCCTGGCTCCGGGGAGCGAAGATTGACAAGCATATCAGGAACTTGTGAGTTAGGCTATGTCGCTCTGGGTTCCGTCAAACGTATGGGCCGAAAATGTCTTTAGCTCCAACTGAATACTTTGTTATGTCCTTACAACCCAGTCGTAGAAATCAGCCTTTTGGGGCTCCTCTGTTTAAGTTAGACCACAAGACTAGAGATATATTCTTTACATAGATAAAAGATCTAGCAAGAGGCATAGATCAGCATGAGCCCGGCAATGCGGGGGCTCATGAGGATCTACGCCTCAGTCTTGCAGATGGTTGCCTTTTGAGCGAATTACCTGTACCTGTGTGTACACAGTCACTTGTCCACCGTGTGACGTAGACACGGCCATCCATGAGTGCATTCAGGCGTGAACGGATTCGGTACCAGCGCACAGAGGGATGGCCCAGGCTTGTCTTTGATTCAGACCTTGCCCTCTGGACTCGTCTGGCTGCATTACCCACATTCTCAATTACACAGTCCACCTCAACGATCCCGGGGCTGCTCTCACAGGCGGATGCTAGGTGGCGGTTCCATCTTACACAACCACGTGTCAGAAGTACTTCTGCTGTAGGAAGGAAAAAAAACAACCCCACCCCCCAAAAAACAAAACAACAACAACAACAACAAAACAACCCGCACACCAAAAACAAACAAACAAACAAACAAACAACACCAAACAAACAAACAGCGAGCCCATGTTTGTTAAAAGAGACATTTTCATTGTAATACAGTGAAAATCTCTTTTCACAAAACTCACAAAAATGGACTTGCTGTCGCTGGCCTTTCTAGGACACGCTTGGTAGGCAGGTTTGAAATGCATGCTATTTGGTTTAGGCATAAGTCTATTACTATAAGAGTATTAGACTCTTGTGAGCCACCTGACTATATTTGGCAGTAGAAATGCTGGTCTGTTTGGCTTCAGAAATATGAGCCAGTTGACATTTTGTACATGTCGGCCTTATTATATCGCGATACTCGAGCCATAAAACCCGCATCGATATCTTATGTTTGTTCGGGCTTTTAATCCACTGTTTCGTCGAAACACGTGAATTTCGACCTGCTTCCGATTCCATTTCTGTTCTCGGTGGACAGAAGACCTTAAGCCCTAAACGTTTAACCCGTTCAGTGCCAGCTAACGCAGACTGTGTTTTGGCAAATCTTCGTTAATTCAAGACTAAAAAACTTCAGTTGTTCCATGGATTCAAAGTGGTGTCAGCAAGAGGCATAGATCCTCATGAGCCCCCGCAACTGCGGGGGCTCATGAGGATCTATACCTATTGAAGTTGGGTGGTTAACGTCTTACATTTTCTCGGCATTGAACGGGTTAACGTTTAATTTCTGTTCTATGTTCTTCAGCGTCTTCGCAGAGGCAGCAAACGTTCTGAATCCACGGTTGTACGGGATAATGATTCCCAGTGTTTCTAGAAGGGCACTGTACTAGGTTTGGCTGTCTCGATCTGAGGATATCAATAAGGCAAATTTCTGCAAGCAAGAGACATAGATTCTCATGAGTACTTGTAAATCTATGTTTCTTTTAGGTGGGATGGAGCTGGCCATTGAAATAAGTCGGCGGCTGTTTTGCTGTCCTGTCAGTGAGACAGTTGATGGGCGGGGACATTGCTTGATTATTTATTTATGTGTACAATTACTTATTTTCCATATCTCGATTAGTATGATGTGTTTATGTATGTATACTGACGAGCGAAAGAAATGCGGCATTTTTGGAATCATCGGAAACACTAAAGTGGTTCCGATGACTGATTTAAAAAATGTTGCATTACTATTGCTCGTCATTATAGATATGTTATAATAATTTTATTTCGTTTCATTTTAGTTGCACTATTAATACTTTAGGATATATTGGGGTTTTGTATTCCAATTACCGCCAAAAGGTATTTGCCATTCGTTCTCTTCCTGATTTCATTGACGACATGTTGATGTTATGTCTGGAACACGCGTCAGAGGTATGCCGAAAGAAAACACTAGACACTTTCTGCGCAATCCCATCCGCATCTCAGCCGCAGGAAGGCATACGACAGTAAGAACATTTTGTGACAGCGAATGTTTATGCAATCATGAAATCGCTTTCACATAGGACTAAGTCTTTTGCCCTTCCTAGGTCATGTCATGTCTCTTCTTTACCCAGATAATGACAAATGACAAACGGTCACTAATGGAGAACAAAGTTTAGTCTTTAGGGAACGCATTTTCATTTAATTTCAAAATCGTTTCCCTCCTCAACTACCAAAACCGATGCTAACTTGATTGTATTGAACTCACATCCAAAATGCCCACACATAATGTACTGTCCCGTGACAGTAAAAGGCAGTGAATCCATTTTGTGTAATACAATGAAAATCCTGCTTTTAAAAAAAAAAAGACTTTCTTGTCTTTTGCATTCGTCGGGCATAGTAGTCTGCTACAGCCACAACTTCTTTTTTTTTTTTACACATAATGCAGGCTTGTTCGACTTCAAGATATATTTTGTAATTGTCCTTTCTAAGAGTGTTTCTTTGTTGAGATTTTATTTTCAAGACATTGCGCCTTAAGATTAAAATTGTCCACTTTTGTTTTGTCCCCTGCAGACTATATAACAATTCAGGAGACATATCGACCATTATTGTTCAAAGGTGGTGCCAAAATAGCTATTCTGGCACTACACTTGAACTGTTGTAGTGTGCCAGTGCTGGCTACCGGAGAAGAAAACAAACAAACAAAAAAAAAAAAACACCGACATACACTGACCCGACGACTAAGTACATCCGAGCTGCCGGTCACGTTCATGCGACCCCTATACTGATCCGGCACTGGACAGGAAATCTAGCTTAAGGCACTGTCCGTCTTTTACGAGACCTTGATGAGTCAGGGGCAATATCATGCCAGAACAAGTCAAACTCATCTCGCAGTACTCATGAACCGCCATGGATCCACTTTCCGCAACTGATGTATAGTCAGTGGTGAATTCAAGGCGTGCAACATTTTAAAATTCTGCTTCAGATGTAATGAGTTATGCTGTAAGTGTAAGACATAGCGCCTCATTAACACATTCTAACCCAAGACCGAAATCCCCAAATTTTGAAGTTGCCCTCTGAAGGGCTGTATTACAATTCTAGGACAGATCGAGCATGATAGTTCAAGGGTGGTGCCAGACTAGCTTGCCAAGCTATTCTGGCATCACCCTTGAACTATCATGCTCAATCCATGTCTTGCTGTGGTGTGTCGGGGCTGAATTAGTTAACACATTCGCGAAATTCTGCGCCCAGAGATACGCGGCACGAAGCCGGATATCCGCATACACCACGTCTGGAATATGACAAGACATGACTGCGGGAAATGAAACGACCACGATAGTTTACGAATACTAGTATCAGATTAATTTCTTGCCAATTAAGGTGCCCAGCGACTCTGGCACTACCCTTGAACTGTGGTATCCACTCCGTTTTCTTACGGTTTTTATAGATGCCGCCATACCAAAGTTGCGAAATTCACGGTCATATTTCGGTGTGCATAGGTCAATTTCTTCGGGAATAATAGTCTCGGGACCTATATTCTTTGATCTGAGTTTGATGGCATTATTGGCGTAGCATTTCCTCTTTTGTCGGTGTATGTCTCAATGTAATCGTGTTTCGCTGACTGCATCTGCCAGGCACGAGTCGTTACTTGGATAAATAAGTCGACAATTGACCAATATATGTCACTTTCCTTTATTTGATTTACCAATCTCGCCAGTCTGACACTGACAGAATTATTCCAGATCGAAAGGCACGTATCCATCGACGCAGGAACACTGTGCCACCAATTTCAATATTTCGGCGGAAATCCTTCACCTTTGTGGAACACACTTTTACGCTTCATTTGAGTTTTATCACTACGTTATTGTTTGTGCGAAATACCATTGCGGGAGGGAACATAATTATCCTTGCGTTCAATTAACCCCTTCACTGCCGAGAAAAAAAATAGACACTTGACACTACTGCAAGAGGCATAGATCCTCATGAGCCCCCGCGTCTGCGGGGGCTCATGAGGATATATGCCTCTTGCCGAGACCAGTTTGTATCCACGCTTCTTGGACGGTGTTGTCTTTTGGTATTTGAATGAACCAAGATTTCAGAAACAATTACAGTGTACGTACAGTGGCAGGACAGGCGTTCAGATCATAGCAGCACACAAAAATAGCCTAACATATATGTTTGTGTAATGCCGTTTTGTTGACCGTCTGCTACCCGGGGTAAGTAAAAAAAAACTGACCGGGTAGGTCGCACCGCCGATGACACGGAACGCCCCACTGAGCCGCCACAAAGGGCGGTAATTCCTCTATCCGCTGGTGCGAGAGTTACGGGCCGCTCCAAAAATGCGGTGGACCTTACGCCACAGAGAAGACCAGTCATTACCACAGAGCTACATCACGATCACAGAGTGTAGAATGTTCAAGCACTGGTCGATTTTAGTCGAAGTAGTGTATTACAGTACGATATGAAAACTTGCTGTGTAAGAAAAGTGTTTGACACCCTGTTAAGGCCTCAGTCAGTGTCGCACGGACGCGCATGCGCATGCCCAGGACAATCAATAAGAAACTAGATTTTGATGTTTACATGAATAGCTTGATCAAATGAAAATTATGCAGTTTATTGCAAAGACATATATATCTTTGCATTAACCTTTTCCGCGCCAACACTCTACAGCAGGAGATTGATTGACCATGATAATTCAAGGGTAGTGCCAGATTAGCTTGGCGCCTTAATCTGGCACTACCCTTGACTTATCATGGTCAATCCACCTCCTGCAAGTGGTACATAGTCGTTAAGTAACACTTCCAAAATTCGGGAAATGCGCCCATAGCGCTAAAAGGGTTAAACCTGAATATATATATATATATATATATATATATATATATATATATATATATATATATATATATATATATATATATATATATATATATATATATTCTTTACTTTTAACAAAGGCGTCGCCCAAAGCCAAAAAATGCACTCGATCAGAATAGCTCAAGGGACGTAATTTTTCATTAAATTCTGAGAATTTTCTTGCTACGCTAATGCCATGGAATTCCAGGCTGGTAAGCTTGCATTGTGTCATCAGGACATCAGCTGCCCTTTTTGTGACCGCATCGCCTACTAGTTCTAGAAAGGAGAGGGTTAGTGGGAGAGAAGGAATGACGGACCTATCACTCAGTTGTGAGTGCGCGCTTAGAGTTATAATTATTATAAGATAAGCGCATTATAAATACCGTAATTATTATTTTAAGCCTTCCCGGAACACCTACTACATAAAGTAGTAGGGACTACCCCCAGGCGCCCCGCAACCCGCTGTTGAATATCCAGTCCTCCCCCCGAGAGGGGAGGCTAGTGCATGAAATATTCCCAAACAGACCTTGGACCTGCTGGATAGATTTAAGTTTTTGCCGCCTACAACCGGTTTCGCTCCAAAGGGGAGCACATCAGGTAGGCATACGGCGTAACCTGAAATTCATTCATTCATTCATTAATTCCTATTTAACGTCCCGCTGGCACAAATGTGATCGGGGACCAACTAGGTAAACTTTAGTTGACATTACATAAAACACATAAACTCGTTCACTATCATCATACCCAAAACAACGGTCATTATATACATATTTACAGAAGGATACCTTTAATTATTCATAGATAAAATTTCAGGACCACTGTTAAAATCAGGTTAAAAGAAAACTAAAATTAAAATTAAAGAGGATCAAAACTTTCAAAAGAAGAAAAAAAAAAACAGTTCACAAGCGAGCACAGGCTATGAGTCACCCAAACACTATATATTAATACAATCATAAACACCCTAAAATTTAGTAATAACAATGAACTGGGTAAGCACAAGAGGTCGCACAAAGGCAGCCCCCGGATACCCAATACAAATAATAAAAATAAGATATTGCAGCTATAGAGCAAAAAGCCCTCTTAGTATTAATTTTAATATCAGTCTTCATATAAATTTATCAAAAGGTGGTTTAGAAATGATATGGCCGACCCTGACAACAGTGTCTAGGTCGGCCGATTCTAAGATAGTATGTATGGCTGTTGCATTAGGATATAATAAGCGCAATTCTACACACTCTGCAGAGAAGGCCCCACACTCCAGGATAGCATGATCCGGGGTGAGGTCCCCGCCGCAAAGGCATATAGGTCTAGACAGACGAGCCCGCCAACTATTAGTACATATTCTATTTATTGTATCGATTGAAAAAGGCATTTTATAAATTGTATGTTCTTTACTAATTTTATATGCAAGGACGCCCGGACAGCTCTCTGAAAGAGTTTTACGATTAGAAATATTAATTTCTCTAATTTGTTTATCTATACGGATGTTTGCTTCCCCTGCGGCGAGCGGGAGTCGGATCGGCTGGGCACCGGGCCCTCCAACGGCACCGGTGCGCGCAGCTTTATCTGCGGTCTCATTGCCAAGAATGCCAACATGCGACGGGACCCACTGGAGGGCGACAACAACCCCTCGGCTGATTAACTGATGAATAACCATCTTAATTTCAATCACTATATCAGGTCGAACAGATCTTTCACCTAATACTAAACTTTGCAGTGCAGCCCTGGAGTCCGTGCAAACCAGGAGCTGGTACATCTGCAGCGGAAGAGTCAAAACATGATTAAGAGCCATCAAAATGGCCACAAGCTCTGCCGTGCATATGGACCAACCCCCACCCAGCGAATAGCTTAGCATTTTCCCCAGGGCTGGGATAAACACTCCACACCCCACCTCACCATCCTCACCGACGGAACCGTCAGTATAGGCGGTGAGAGCGTGTGGATAAGTAGCTTCAAGATATTCTAGTGTTTCGTTAGATTTCTGTAAATGTATATTACTTTTTTTGTAATTTCCGGTATCTGAAGTTTAATAGTAGCCATCTGGAGGGTCCAAGGAGATCTGAGAGGCAACGGAGCTGGGGAGATAGTGACAGGCACCACTCCAGCTGTTACACGATAAGTGTATACGACCAATATCACGGTCGGGTAATTTTATAATTTCCCTTGATATGAAAATAACGAGGGTATAATTAGTACCACGGGCTCACGTGGAGTTGACAAGTGGCCGGCCCTACTAAGCTGGGACTAATGAATGATAATTGCGAGTGGAAATACATCAATCTCACTTTAGCGGTCCCAATGCGGGCAGTAGCGAACTGAAAGCTGGGACTAATGAATAAATAATGAGTTCCTGGTCAGCTAAGATCAGAGGACGCCGGCCACCGTAATAGATGTGGAATAATTAGGAGAGACAGTAATGGGTCCCTGGTCAGCTAAGATCAGAGGACGCTGGCCACCATAATAGATGTGGAATAATTAGGAGAGACAGTAATGGGTCCCTGGTCAGCTAAGATCAGAGGACGCTGGCCACCATAATAGATGTGGAATAATTATGAGAGACAGTAATGGGTTCCTTTGATAGCTAGGATCAGAGGACGCTGGCCACCATAATAGATGTGGAATAATTAGGAGAGACAGTAATGAGTTCCTTTGATAGCTAGGATCAGAGGACGCCGGCCACCATGATAGATGTGGAATAATATGGGTGACAGTAATAGCCCCTTTGACTGGTTGAGACAAAGGGGCGATGCCCTCGGCCAGAACGGGTATATATATTGGGGGTAAACACCAGAACGAGAGAGCTCACAACGAAGAAAACGAGATAGAGAGAGAGCTCGCACAATGACCAGAACGAGAGAGCTCACAACGAAGAAAACGAGATAGAGAGAGAGCTCGCACAATGACCAGAACGAGAGAGCTCACAACGAAGGGAACGAGATAGATAGAGAGTACACAACGAAGAGAGTGAGATAGATAGATAGATAGAGGGAGCTGAGAAGCGAGAGACCGAGCTCCGGTATTTTGGCCATTTCAGTATGCCATGCTAGTAGGTTGGTTGTGCCCAACCTATTAGACCCACGATGACCAAGAAATAAAAGACTCTTCTGGAAACACTCTTGTCTGGCTGCGTCTTCCATCTACAACACCTTGCGTGTGGCTGCGGTAGTGCAACACTACCGTATCTTCTTATTTGGTGCCCTGGACCAGGATCTCGGAACGGGAAGAAACGACAGAGAAACGAAGAAACAGAAAAACTAGACTATCAGCACCAAATCGACAGCCAACGACGCAAGGGTGGAAGAGCAGACCAGAAAGAGAAGAGTTCGAGCCCACTTCAAGAAAAGCAGAGTTCGAGCCCACGTCAAGGAAAAGCAGAGTTCGAGCCCACTTCAAGAAAAGCAGAGTTCGAGCCCACGTCAAGGAAAAACAGAGTTCGAGCCCACGTCAAGGAAAAGCAGAGTTCGAGCCCACGTCAAGGAAAAGCAGAGTTCGAGCCCACGTCAAGGAAAAGCAGAGTTCGAGCCCACTTCAAGGAAAACAGAGTTCGAGCCCACTTCAAGGAAAACAGAGTTCGAGCCCACGGGACGTCTGCGACTCATTCAAGACCAACAGCCGAAAGGATCACGGGGTAAGTGACTTTTTTCGTTTAACCCTTGTTGAGTCTTATATAGGAGCCAGACCAGTTAGCTAGAGTTGTGTTGTTGTTACATTTAAAAAGAAACAAAAATGGCAGAGGAAGTGTTTAGGATTTTAGGCGAAAAAGTAGAGGAAATGAGTCAGGCGATTAACGCCCAGAGTATAGGGCAGATGGTAGGAACGTTTGACGGAAAGCCTACCAAATTTAGGGAGTGGATAAAAGAAATTGACAAATATGCAGTGCTAATAAAAGCCCTCAACAGGCGCCCCGTCATTGCTTATCAAGCAAGCTCGGGGGTAGTGAGTGATGTTATCCATCGATTCTTACAAACGGAAGCGGCAGGGGATTGGGATGAACTGAAAAGGCAGCTAACCGTAAGGTTCGGCGAAATCGCCGATGAAAATCATGCTCTTGCGTTGCTACAGCGGGTGAAACAAAACCCAAGGGAAAGTGTGCCTCTGTACGCAGAGCGACTAATGACTCTGGCCGGCGAAGCCTTCCCGAGTCAGATGGGCGCTGCTGTGGTACAACGGCAACTAACAAATTTCTTTGTTGACGGATTGGCGCACGACTTTCTTAAGATGAAAGTCCTGAGGGACAACTCAAATACGTTAGATAGGGCCGTGCAGGTGGCCATGCAGGAGGAAAACCTTCGCCATAGGTTTGAGCTACGCACGATAAACAATCGGCTAGTTAGTCAGCCGAGAGCGACAGCTAGGAGTGGAGAAGAGGCTATGGAAGTAGACCATGCTCGTCACCGTAATTGTTTTAAATGCGGGAGAGTAGGGCACCAGGCAAGAAATTGCCGAGTGATAGGGGCGGTTGGTCAGCAAACAATGCGTCCCCCGATTCAATGCTGGAAGTGTGGGGAACGAGGTCACATTCAGCGGGAATGTAGAAAGGCCGGAAACAGACGGCCACAAGGTCACAGAAGGTTTCCGCCGAGGCAGGAAAACTAGAAGGTTCTGCGGCACACGAAGCCGTTACGCAGGACCGGAAAAGTAGAAAGAGTCAGTTGTTTAGCATTAATGTAGCGGGTAGCCCTAAGTGCATAGTGTTCAAAATTGGGAAGCAACGATTTCGTAGCTTGATCGATACGGGAGCAGAGGTGTCTTTGATTAGCAAGGGGGCTTACGATAAACTCAGTCATAAGCCAAAGTTAGGAAAGGGAGATGTGTCGTTACAGTCAGTTAGTGGAGAAGCTTTACACGTATTGGGGAGTTCAGAATTAGAATTTACGGTAGCGGGGCAAAAGTTTAAACATAAGTTCTACGTGGTATCAGGGCTCAACAGGAACTTTATTTTGGGAAATGACTGGTTAGACAAAAACGGGGTGAGGATTTATTTTGACTTGAAGAAACTCAGAGTCGGAAGTGTTTATGTGCCCTATGAACAGGACATCCACATTTCGTCTTTGGTCAGAGTGACTAAGACGAAAGTGATAAAACCTCAGACGGCAGAAGTACTCCAGGTACGGATGAAGAATGCTCCGTATTTTGCAAGAGAGACACTCTTAGAGATTTCGGAAACAGACAAGGGATTTATAGCACAAGAACCGGGACTGTTAGTGACAAGCACGGTAGTCAGGCAAAATAATCACCAGACGTATCCCATACTGATAGTAAACAACACAAACAAGACGTATAGAGTTAGAAGGGGTTGTGTTGTAGGAAAGGTAACAGCAGTTCAGGAAGTACATGAAGTACAGATAGGGTCGGTTGATCGGCAGGTATCGGCAGTCGACTTGACGGAAGTCACTGCGCCGGAGAATATGAAAGGTGTAGTGTCAGAGCTCATTACGAACAATCAAGACTTGTTCGCGAATAGCGACCTTGATTTAGGGGCTACTGACACTGTCACGATGAAACTAGATACCGGCGATCATCCTCCCATTAGGATAAAACCGTATAGAATCCCGCTTCAAGATAGAGAGATTGTTGACAAGGCTCTAGAAGAGATGTTACAGGCAGGTGTGATAAGACGTTCTCAGTCCCCATGGTCTTTTAGTTTAGTGATTGTATCCAAGAAGGATGGGTCGAAACGTTTATGTGTTGACTTTAGAAAACTGAATGAGATTACAAAGAAAACATCGTATCCACTACCGCTGATAGATGACATTTTGTCACTACTTGGAAAGGCCAAGTATTTTACCAGTCTGGACCTTAAGTCGGGATACTGGCAGGTCAAGATGGCGGATCAGGAGAGTAGGGATAGAGTAGCATTTGCATGCCACAAAGGATTATTCGAATTCACGAAAATGCCTTTTGGTTTGGTGGGAGCACCGGGATTGTTCATGATGCTTATGAATATCGTGCTAGCCGGTTTAGAAAGCTTTACCTGTGCCTATCTCGATGACATTTTGATCTTCTCAGAAACAATAGAAGACCATCTGTGTCACCTTCAGACAGTCTTTGATCGATTGAGACAGCATGACCTGAAGCTGAAACTCAAGAAGTGTCAGTTCTTTGAGGAAGAAACCAAATACTTAGGGTTTGTCATTAGTAACCAGGGGATAAAACCGGATGAGGAAAAGGTAAAAGTCATTAGGGCTATGGCGGCTCCGACCTGTGTCAGAGAGTGCCGTTCGTTCATTGGTATGATTGGGTTTTACAGGAAAATGATTCCTAATTTCTCCCAGATGGCTGAACCAATCATAGCACTGACACGAAAGTATGCGAGATTCAGTTGGACAGAGGAATGCCAGAAAGCGTTTGATTTGATGAAGGAGACGTTAGCCGTAGCACCAGTGTTAGCCTATCCAGATACACGGCGTCCGTACATCCTTTACACGGATGCCAGCGACACATGCGTGGGGGCATGTCTCGCGCAAAAATGCGATGAGGATTCAGACATTTCCCCAGGCGCAAAGGTAGAAAGACCTATCTACTTTCTATCCCATAAACTTAGTACTAGCCAAAGAAAATGGTCGACAATAGAGAAAGAGGCTTTTGCGATCCATTATGCGCTTCAAAAGCTAAATCACTATTTGCATAATGCGGAGTTTGTAATCCGCACGGATCACATGCCTCTTAAGTATTTGCTTAATTCACCAATGCAGAATAAGAAGGTGCAGATGTGGGCCCTTGGCATTTCAGGATATAACTGTACGATTGAATATATCCCAGGTCCTCAAAATGTTTTGGCAGACTTACTATCCAGAATGCCGGGTGGTACTCACATGCCAGAGCATGAGGAAGAAGAAGAGTTAACCAGAGAGGTCAATGACAATGCTTTTGTCATTGGAGTCATAAACTCCAACCAATTCACACCCAAGCAGTTCGCTAGTTGTACAGTAACGGGGTGTGACGAGAAGCTGGAAAAAGTTGATCTTCCAGGGTTTGATATTATTGAGGAACAGGAGAAGGATTCTGAAATAGTGCGCTTAAAGGACTTATTGATTAGTGAACAAGGAACCATGACAGTCAATAGGAGGTACATGCTGATAGAGGATGTTCTATATTTCTTGTCTCATCCTGATGATGAACCAGTAGCCAGATTGTATGTTCCGTCTCACTTGGTAGAGTACGTAGTCAGACAGTACCATGACGAAAATGGTCACTTAGGAATAGACAAGACGCATGACACAGTCAGTAGAAAGTATTACTGGCCTAACATGTACAAACAACTGTATGAATATGTTAGTGGGTGTGTCATCTGTCAGTCTAGAGTGTTACAAAAGAAAAGGGCCCCCGTACAGGAAATGGACATTCCTCCATACCCATTCGCTAAGTTGTCATTGGACTTGGCAGGTCCGTTTGACCGCTCCCTTAGCGGGAATCGCTATGTCATAGCATTCATCTGTCATCTGACAGGTTGGGTAGAGGCATTCCCTGTACCAGATAAAACGCCGCAGTCAGTGGTACAGCTGCTCGTAGAAGAAATTCTACCCAGACATGGCTGTCCATTGCAGATAGTATCAGACAATGGATCTGAGAATGTGAATAGGGTTATGGCGGAAACGCTGGCAGAACTGAACATAGATCATGTCACGACCAGTCTTTATCATCCACAGTCCAATGCTAAGGTCGAACGTTTTCACAGAACTTTTAACGACATTCTGTCCAAAAAGATACAAGAGGATTTTTCGACATGGGACGTGCATATTAACCAGGTACTAGCAGCTTATAGGGTTTGTGTTTCGGAAACTACGCAGGAATCTCCTTTCTTTTTACTGTACGGTCGCGATCCAGTGCTACCGTTAGATAACATCCTTAGACCCCGAAGAAAATACGCTGGTGAAGATTTTCACAAGATAGCGCTTGAGCAGCAACACAAGGCCTTCACCCAGGTGTATCGGCGAATTAAGAAAGCACAGAAGAAGGGGGCTAAGTATGCTAATAGAGGTGTACAGCCTGTCGAGATTAAGGTCGGTGACCCAGTGTACCTTCGTAATCACCGTAGACACAATAAGTTAGACAGTAAGTGGAGGTCGCACTATAGAGTGGTGGAACAATTGTCGCCTGTCACATTCAGGGTACGACATCAACTAGATGGCACTGAGGTCAGTTCACATGCTGAACACTTGCGGATAGCCAAAATTAGCGAGTGGCCTATTCCAAAAGCCAGGGGGAGAACATTACGTAAAGCCACACAGGTTGTAGCTCCAGAATCATCCGATAGCGACAGTGACGATGCAGTAGGGCAAGAGAACGCACGAGACAGACTGACTAGGGGGGTGCGAAAAGAGCGTGAGAATTCTTCATCCGAGGAGGACGTTCCGTTAATGGAGTTAAGAAAGCGCCTAAAGACAAGAGAGAAAAGATCTCTCTCAGCAGTAAACGTTAGTTGTAGCAAGGGCACATCAGACAGTTCTGATGATGGGGAGATCGACGACAATCGTTCGATTCAGCCTAGTTTACAGACTAATGGGGTTAGGGAAATTCTTGAAGCGATACTGACTCTTCTGCCAAAGAAGGCTTCAAATTAGAAATGCGACTCTCAGACGGTATCTGGGAGAGGACTATTGTAATGTGTAAATCATGAAGCATGATTTGAGTTTTGTCAGAGACAGTGGTATAAGTCTCTGGTGATATCTCGTATGTTGCAGACAACAACAAGATGAAGTTTTTTTTTTTTTAGTCTGATAGTATTGGGGCTAGCGCAGGGTTTAAATATTAATCACAATGTCGTATTTCAAAAACTTGATGAAGTTACCACTAGTAACTGGAGATTCAGGTCGGCCTGCGCCAGAATCAATGACGGCTCAGTATGACTTAGAATCCACAACGATAGCAGTAGACGCGCAACGTACGCGGTTCGCGCTCCTTACGGAAGCTGAACTTGAAGCTTGTTCCAAACCCTTGATAGGATTCTGTGCGATTCGAAGTGCAATATATCCTATGAACATTAATCAGTTTTGTGTTACGGCGCTGTTTTTTTAAACAACTCAGACGTAATTGCAACACACTGCCAAACAAAGGTCAAGTTGGGTACAGTGTTACCTATGGCACAGTATATAATGGATGGGCTATGGGTCATTAGTAATCATAGTCCACTAAAGATGAGTATTAGTTGTCACGGTAAAGGGGTCACGTACCAACAAATCAACCCACCATTATCGCTAATCCGCCTCAATGAATCATGTACGGCTATTAGTGATAGATTGATGTTAACCCCTTACTACCAACAAGAGAGCCAGTACCAGGTGGAAGACAAATTGATAGGATGGATGGAAAACTATGCATTTTCCAAATATAACGTTTCATAGCGCTTTACCAGACTACGATCCCATCTCTTTGCCCAAAGAGTTAGATGAAAATTAAGGAAATGCCAATGGATCATCTAATTGCTCGACTTCAGAGCGATTCGTTAAGCCAAAACAAGAATGGGCGATATGGAAACAGATCATCATTGGTTCTATCGTAGGGACAGTTGTAGTGATCATAATTCGGGTAGGGTGTATACGATATAAAAAAGAAAACTAGCGCATGGTGTGGCTCCATACTATCACGACTCAGGAAGGGTGAACGTGAGGTCACTGTGCCTACGTTGATGTCGGCGGCTGTGCAGTCAGCAGACGTGAATGACGTCGCAAGAGCGAAGGACTCTACGCCGATGATGGAGGGAGGAGTGCAGTTACTCCCCGCCTCGAACGTTGTCAAGTTTTACCCGTCGTTGGGGTAACCAAGGATCAACGCTGTTGCGATCCAGGAAGGATCGTGAAGAATAACGAACACATGTGCAAAGACATAACTGAGTCGACGATTTTGATGTGAACATTTATTGGCGTGATTACGCCGGACAATAATAATTTTTAATAAGGAGTGACCGATTTAAATAAGCGGTCATTCCGAAAATGATGTATTTTGTGGATAACATGTTTAATTGTTTGAAATGATTTTGTGGTCTGAATATTATGTAGTGGAAAAAAAAACGAATCTTGTGAATTAAGATTCCTTTTTTTTTCGGGTAGGTTTGGGAGGAATGTTACACGATAAGTGTATACGACCAATATCACGGTCGGGTAATTTTATAATTTCCCTTGATATGAAAATAACGAGGGTATAATTAGTACCACGGGCTCACGTGGAGTTGACAAGTGGCCGGCCCTACTAAGCTGGGACTAATGAATGATAATTGCGAGTGGAAATACATCAATCTCACTTTAGCGGTCCCAATGCGGGCAGTAGCGAACTGAAAGCTGGGACTAATGAATAAATAATGAGTTCCTGGTCAGCTAAGATCAGAGGACGCCGGCCACCGTAATAGATGTGGAATAATTAGGAGAGACAGTAATGGGTCCCTGGTCAGCTAAGATCAGAGGACGCTGGCCACCATAATAGATGTGGAATAATTAGGAGAGACAGTAATGGGTCCCTGGTCAGCTAAGATCAGAGGACGCTGGCCACCATAATAGATGTGGAATAATTATGAGAGACAGTAATGGGTTCCTTTGATAGCTAGGATCAGAGGACGCTGGCCACCATAATAGATGTGGAATAATTAGGAGAGACAGTAATGAGTTCCTTTGATAGCTAGGATCAGAGGACGCCGGCCACCATGATAGATGTGGAATAATATGGGTGACAGTAATAGCCCCTTTGACTGGTTGAGACAAAGGGGCGATGCCCTCGGCCAGAACGGGTATATATATTGGGGGTAAACACCAGAACGAGAGAGCTCACAACGAAGAAAACGAGATAGAGAGAGAGCTCGCACAATGACCAGAACGAGAGAGCTCACAACGAAGAAAACGAGATAGAGAGAGAGCTCGCACAATGACCAGAACGAGAGAGCTCACAACGAAGGGAACGAGATAGATAGAGAGTACACAACGAAGAGAGTGAGATAGATAGATAGATAGAGGGAGCTGAGAAGCGAGAGACCGAGCTCCGGTATTTTGGCCATTTCAGTATGCCATGCTAGTAGGTTGGTTGTGCCCAACCTATTAGACCCACGATGACCAAGAAATAAGCTGAAGGGCGATTACGGACAGTACCACGACCTTCCAGTGAGAGCTGAAGATGGAACTCATGTCACAGTAGAGGAAGAGAAGCTGAAGAGATGGAAGCAACACTTCGAGTCCATCCTGAACCGCTCAGACCCACCAACCCTCACTGACATTCCTGAAGCGGAGGAGGACCTGGACATTAACCTCGGCAACATTACTATTGCGGAAGTCAAGCAGGCCATTCAAAAGCTGAAGAACGGGAAGGCACCTGGCGATGACGGAGTGTGCCCCGAGATGCTGAAAGTAGAAGATACGGTAACGCCGCAGCTTCTTTGTCAGATTTTTCAAAAGATCTGGGACACTGACGAAGCGCCGAGCGATTGGAAGACCGGCACCATCGTCAAACTTCCGAAGAAAGGAGACCTGGGGAACTGTAACAACTGGCGAGGCATCACCTTACTATCCCTCACCAGCAAGATCTTCAGCCGCATTCTCCTTGAACGCATTACGACAGCAGTGGATGGCATCCTTCGCCAGGAGCAGGCAGGCTTTAGGAAAGGCAAGTCCTGCATTGACCATATTTTCGTCCTGAGACAGATCCTTGAACAGTCTAACGAATGGAATGGATCCCTCTATGTGGTCTTTGTGGACTTTGAGAAGGCCTTCGACAGTCTGCATCGAGACTCCCTTTGGAAAATCCTGCGATACTATGGAATTCCCCAGAAACTTGTCAACGTCATCAGGTCCCTGTACAAGAATTTTGAGTGCAGAGTCGTCCACAACAACCAGCTCACCGAACCGTTTAAGGTGGAAACTGGAGTGAAACAAGGATGTATTCTTTCGCCGATCCTCTTCTCAATGGCAATTGATTGGATCATGCGCCGCACCACAGAGGGAAGGAGGCAGGGAATTCAGTGGACGCTGACCTCAATGCTGGATGACCTCGACTACGCCGATGATATCGGGCTGCTGGCAAGCAGAAACCAGGACATGCAACAGAAGACACAACAGTTGACACAGTCAGCAAGCTCCATAGGTCTCGGGGTCAACATTAGGAAGACTCAAGTCATGAGGAAGAACACCATAGTGGGCGACCCAATCACCATCAATGACCAACCTCTGCAAGAGGTGGACGAGTTCACGTACCTGGGCAGCAAGGTTACCACAGATGGAGACTGCACAAGGGAGATCACCACAAGAATCAGCAAAGCCAACCAAGCCTTCGCAATGCTGAAACCCATCTGGAGGACCACAAACCTGAGCATCCACACCAAGCTTCGTATTTTTAAGAGTAACGTGCTGAGTGTCCTTCTCTATGGGTCAGAGTGCTGGAAATCCACTACTGCTACGGAACGCAAGCTGGAAGTCTTCCAGAACAAGTGCCTGCGACGGATCATGAAGGTCTTCTGGCCAAACATGATTACAAACGAGGAACTACGGAAGAGAGCAGGCGCAGACAGCATCGCTGAAACCATCGCCACACGGAGATGGAGATGGCTAGGCCACGTTTGCAGAATGTCACCCGACTTATTACCAAGGGTGGCACTGAGATGGACACCACAGGGGAAGAGAAACCGTGGGCGACCAAAGGAGACGTGGCGCCGAACCGTGGAGCGAGAGCTCAAGAACAGAGGCCTTACTCTGCAAACAGCACCCAAAATAGCAGCTGACAGACAAAAGTGGCGCTCCCTTGCCGTCGCCTCAAGCACCAGACGGCGCAGAGAGGATTGAATGATGAATGATGACCAAGAAATAAAAGACTCTTCTGGAAACACTCTTGTCTGGCTGCGTCTTCCATCTACAACACCTTGCGTGTGGCTGCGGTAGTGCAACACAGCCGGCTTCAGTACTTCAGCAACTATAGACGTAATTGAGGACTGTACATTACGCTTTTGTATTGCTACACAGGTTTGTTCAAGCCGATCCATTTTAATTTCATTTAGATAAGCCTCTTGGGCGCTGTTAGCTGTCTCAAAAATACGGTTAACATATTTGGTGCAACATTTTAATCTATAAATGTTGAGTGGTAAAATATTGACCATAGCGTACACTGCGCTGTTAGAGGCATGATGAGGTACGCCCAGAATACATTTTAAGGAACGCATTTCTGCTCGTTCGAGCATTTTAAGATCCGATTTAGAAGCCGAAAAGAAACATTCGGCTCCATAACTTAAGTTAGACCGCACCAGGGCATGGTGCAGGTGCACCAACAATTTGGTGTCTCTGCCCCATGCCTCGTGTCTAAGAATTTGGATTAAGTTTATTGCACCGTTCGTCTTCTGTACAAGATGATTGATATGCAATTTCCAATTTAAAGTGGACGAGAACAGCACCCCAAGAAATTTAATCTGATTTAAAGGAGTAATAGGGTATTCAATATTATCATTAGTGATGGTAATTTGTTTTTGTAGTTTAACTTTTTGTGGACTGAATATTATTAACTGTGTTTTATCGGGGGCTAGTTCAAACCCATGTTTATCTAGATATTTTTGAATTTCATCAATCGCCTTTTGAAATTTGATACACTTTTCTTTGGCTATTTCCCTACCTCGAAGGTTAATAGTTTTAACAGATTTCCATATGGCGATGTCATCGGCATATTGAGATATTTTTAATGTATTATTTGTACATTTATCAAGTTTGGATTTAAGATAGGCAGGAAGCTCAGCCATCATAACATTAAATAGCAGTGGGGCAAGGCAGGTGCCTTGAGGAACCCCGCAATCAGTATTATGTATTGCAGAGAGGGTATGCCCATACCTGACCTGCAAAGTGCGTTTAAGAAAATTTTGAAAATAATTAAATATACTACCAGTAAGACCAAGAATCTTGAGTTTTTGCAACAATTTTTGGTGCCAGACGACGTCAAACGCTCGCTTGACGTCGAAAAAGCAAGCCACAACTTTACAATTCCTCTTGAAAGCTTGTTTTACGGCTGACGAGAGAGCATATAATTGATCGACTGTTGCTCTTTTCTTTCTAAATCCTGCTTGAACGACAGGTATTACATTATTTTTTTCTAAATAATATTCGAAACGGTTTTTTATAAGCCGTTCGAATATCTTACTCACATGCGATGTGAGAGTTATAGGTCGGAATGAAGTAGTTAAATTTCTTGGTTTTTTCGGTTTTATTATAGGAATAACAATTCCATGTTACCAAGTTTGTGGTAGTAGACCCTCTCTGTAACACTGATTATATAAATTTAATAATAAGTTTTTCCCCTCAAGGGGGAGTTTCTTTATCATAATATATGTAATCTCATCTGGGCCAGGTAAAGTTTTGGTACCCTTCACTTGAGATAATACAGTGTCCAGCTCAGACAAAGTCAAAGGAAGATTTAAGTCTTCCGAGCCGGCTAATGATAACACAGATGGGTTTTGAAAGGCTGGCAAATTTTCTTCTAGATGACGAAAATTTCGGGCTGCTGGTGTCAAATTTTCAGTAGAGCTGACAGCCGCAAAAGTTGCGGCAAATAAGTCAGCCTTTTCTTGGTCAGAGTTATATTTTATTCCCTTATCTATCAATGGCACAGGAGACGGATTATATCTATTTTTAAGTTTTTTGACAGCTTTCCAAGCTTTGCTCATGTCAGTAGGGTACTGAACTTCCGCTAGGATTTGCTGTTTGAGATGCTCAAGTTTAGCCAGAGCAATAATCCTATTATATAATATGTTTGCCGATTTCATCGCCGCATGGTTATTAGGTGATTTAACTTTCTTCCATTGGTTATAAGCTTTTTTCTTAGCCCTAACGGCAGCATCGCAATGTCCAGTCCACCAGCGGTTAGCGGGCTTACCGGGAGGGGCGCCCCTGCTACGAGGGATGGCCAACTCCGCAGCATTAATTATGGCCGCGGTCATCGTGTCACAAAAGGCGTCGACATTACAGCTGTCGACGCCTCCGATGCAGCGCCTGACCGCGGTTTCATACAAGGCCCAATCAGCCTTGTCATACAAAAATTTACCTTTATTTTGAGAATTATTAGAAAGCCACACATGATTATTATTTAGCTCAAGGGTAACCGGGAGATGATCGCTGCCCATAGCATCATCCCCCGGAGCCCAATAAGCATCTAAATACAAATTAGGAGAAATCAGAGTTAAATCTACCGCTGATGGGTATTGTTGAGCACTATCGGGTATTCTGGTCATCACTCCCGTGTTTAATATAAGCAAATTTGATTTAATAATATCTTCAGCTTGTTTATGGGCAATCATACGCGTAGGGGGAATTTCTGCAAGCCAAAGCGGGTGGTGGATGTTGAGATCACCCATCACCACCCACCCATCACCCGCCAAGGCCTGCATCCACTCTAACCCAGTGGGAGAAACTGACTTAGGTGCATATAGATTTAAAATATTTATTTCGTTATGCGTATCATCCGACCTAATTTTAATATAATTACTATAAATTGGATGTACGTCGTGTAACGGAACCGGAGAGGTAAGCACCTCATGCAGGATCCCTACCTGAATATAAGTTGCAGTATGTATCTTATCTTTAAATTTTTTTATTAGTTTCAGTTGTAGGAGGGTAGTGATAACCTTCAATACACGGAAGTTTAGATTTAGTAGAGCACAACGATTGCAGACAGATTATTTGCGGGTCATATTCAGCAATAAATTTATTAAGAAATTGTATATTACTATTTATGGCCCGGCAATTCCATTGAAGGAATCTCAAGGAGGAAGATTTATTTTCTTTACCCATCATGCTAGGAGGGGTGCTATCAAAAATACTTATTTATTATTTTACTAGGTTAGTGAGAGTCAACCAAACGTGACCCACCTACAACACATCAGAGTTATTAAGCAAAGGGACCAGGATGGTCATGATCAGCTGACTAAACTGCAACATGGCCATCACGATCCCCCTGACATCACCCTCCGCAATCGCCTCAGTAAGTGCCTGTGTCTGTCTGTGGACGTCCCCTAGCATGAACATAGTTAGCCCAGGGCCGTCCCCAGACCGCCGCACCTCTCCAAACTGTAGAGACCTGCGGACTGACGGAGAGGCACCCTCCCCATAAGGAGAGGGATAAGGCGGCAGGGGAGGAGACTGATTTGCTGTTTCCGCAGTAGCGGCCAAGACTGATTTTCGACTTGGTGCCCTTTGAATAAGGGCATCACGATAAGAAGAAGCTACAGGAGGCTCTTTAGCCCTGTTTATTATTGCCAGAGAGGCAGAATTTCTAGTGCCAGAGACCTCCCGGAGTTTATCTGTCTGCTGGGTTGTTTTAATGGGCGGGTTCCGATCTCTCAGGATCGGAGCCCGGGTCCATGCCGTCGTATCCAAATCTCTAGGTAGATTGGTTGAAACTACAGTTTGACTCTTCTTGCTTTGAATATTAATTTGGGCCCTCCTGATGGCCTCTTTGTATGGGATGTAGTTAGCATTCCTGATTTTATTCGCCTCCCTAGATAGGGCTATTTGCGGACATTTCTGATAGGCGGCGCTGTGAGCGCCGCCACAGTTAACACATTAAGGAGCCGTGCTGTCCAGACAGGCGGCACGAGCATGATCTCGGCCACCACATCTAACGCACACTTGATGTTTAGCCTTGCACGACCGGGTCGAATGCCAAAGTCTGCAGCACTTGGTGCAGCGCAATGCAGACGGGGCATAAGGCTCGACCGGCAGGTAATGAACTCCTACCATAACTTTTTCTGGTAGCTTAGTTAGGTTTGTGAAAATCAATCTTTACCGCCCTCGAGAGGGCCCCGTCCCTAGTAGCAAGCCTGACAGTGACCGCCTGAAAACCCTGAGCCGCAAGGGAGTTATTTAACTGAGTCAGATCCTCGGCGAGGGGGATGCCACGCACCACCCCCACCACCCTAGGTGTGGGGATGGTGCACTCCACCTCCGCCCGCCAAGGCTCTTTCTCGAGGCAAGAAGTTTCTGAGAACGTCTATTTGGGCAGGATACAATCCAGGCGTCCCTGCCAATCTGTCTTAATGTAATTTCGGACGGAGCGACGCCGGCGCCCGCGCAGAGGTGAGGCTGCTGGGTACCGTGGTCCCGGAGGCGGGTAGAACCCCCCCCCCCCCCAAGGTCACGGACCCGCACCGAAAAGGTACACCACACCTCCGCAGAGGCGCCAGCGCCGGTCACCCTAGAATCTGTTTGACGCTGATTCAGCCTAACATTTTGTTTTTTATTATTCACTGAATGAAATACGTCCTGTTTATCAGCATTCACCTGTTGAACTACTTCTTTCCGCAAGGTCTCCTCCCCCTCCCCACCAGCAACGCTCGTCTCGTCGATGGTGAGAGGGGGGGGGGGGACCATCCTCCATAGGAGAGGAGGACTGTGGAGAATTTTGACGGAACAGGGGGGACAGCCGCAGCGAGAGAGAAGGATTCTCCGTCGCGTCGGCCAGCCCCTCTGCTACCAAAGCCAAAGAAGTTTGAGGTGGGGGTGCTACCCTAAGCTCTCCCGGGACTGTGCATGAAGCACGTGCAATGTCTGGGGAGTGGGGGGGGGGGATAAGAAATCCCTACGCTCTCCCTGGGCAGAGCCCCCTAATGGGACCCCGCCCTGGGATAAACCAGTCGGGCTAACCCCGTCTGCCACAACACTAACTGCCTCCAAAGAGTGAGAAGTATTAGGGACATCTCTAGCCCTAGCTCGCTTGTTTTTTGTTTTATTTCTCTGTTTTTTCTCTTACGGGAAGAGATTTCATTTTTACTGTCACCAGGGGCCGAAGAGGAACCAGTACTTCCAAATCGGACCCTGATGACGTTGACGACAAAGTCCCAATGAGGAAATCCATACAGTTGGACTCCACACGGGCCAGGTCTCAACAAACAAAAAGATCCTCTTATACAAAAATATAAAAATTAAACTCAGAATAAGACTTTTTAAGTTTTTAAAAAGACGTTGCGTTTAAAAATAAACCAAGTTTCCTTGACCACAAGATAACACCATGCCAACCGAAAGCAAGCTACACAACAAGTAGTCCTAAAAAGGACTATTCCAAGCTTTATCGTTACAGATAGTGGAGGCTCAGTAGGAGAGATGTAGACTGACGTAGCAGTAGCTGTAGCAAATGGTCTTGTAGCGACAGTCAATATGGCGGCTGGCTGTGGACGGTAGGAGCAGAGCGCAGCGAAAGCAGCGTGGTCTGGTAGCAAGGCGGCGTGACGCAGCAGATAGGCGTAGTAGAAGGAGCAAGGCACAAGCAGCGTGTCTGAAGTGGCTGAAGTCGATGATGTGTAACCTGAAATAGCGAACACAACGCATGTACGAGAAGCTGCCTCCAGAATTTGACTGGTAGCACCGCCAGTACAGCGTGTAAATGCATCCCGAAAACTTTACGAGGTGTTGCAGTGGAAGAAGACAGACTAATTTTGAAAAGGCAACACCTAGGCAATTTTGTGGTGCAATTATTCTTTACTTTTAACAAAGGCGTCGCCCAAAGCCAAAAAATGCACTCGATCAGAATAGCTCAAGGGACGTAATTTTTCATTAAATTCTGAGAATGCTCTTGCTACGTTAATGCCATGGAATTCCAGGCTGGTAAGCTTGCATTGTGTCATCAGGACATCAGCTGCCCTTTTTGTGACCGCATCGCCTACTAGTTCTACAATGCAAGCTTACCAGCCTGGAATTCCATGGAATCAGATTAAATTTTTGGGGGTGCTGTTTTCATCCACTCTAAATTGGAAGTTACATATTAATCATCTTATCCATAAGGCTAACGGTGCAATAAATTTAATCCGAATTCTTAGGCACGAGGCGTGGGGCAGAGACACCAAATTGTTGGTGCACCTGCACCATGCCCTGGTGCGGTCCAACTTAAGTTATGGAGCCGAATGTTTTTTCGGCTTCTAAACATGATTTAAAAATGCTCGAGCGAGCAGAAATGCGATCTCTTAAATGTATTCTGGGTGTACCCCAATATGCTTCAAACAGCGCAGTATATGCTATAACCAATATCTTACCGCTCGACATGTATAGATTAAAATGTTGCACCAAATATGCTAACCGTATTTTTGAAACAGCAAACAGCGCCCAAGAGACTTATTCAAACGAAATTAAAATGGATCGGCTAGAACAATCCTGCTTAGCAATACAGAAACGCAAGGTACAACCTTCACTCACGTCTACAGTTGGTGCAGTACTGGAGCTGGCTGGAGTGGTGCCTGACACTATCCTCCCAGCTCCTTTAGCTCCTAGGTCTCCATGGACCCTCCATATGGCTACTATTAAAATGGAGATTCCTGAAATTACTAAAAAAAGTAACATATATTTACAGAAATCTAAAACATTAGAATACCTGGAGGCCACCTACCCGCACGCTATCACCGCCTATACAGACGGACCCGTCAGTGAGGCTGGTGGGGTGGGGTGTGGAGTCTTTATTCCAGCCCTGGGGAAAATGCTAAGCTATTCGCTGGGCGGGGGCTGGTCCATATGCACGGCGGAGCTTGTGGCCATCTTGATGGCTCTTAATCACGTTTCGGCTCTCCCGTTGCAGATGTACCAGCTCCTGGTCTGCACGGACTCCAGGGCTGCATTACTAAGTTTGGCATTAGGAGAAAGACCCGATATAGTGATAGAAATTAAAATGGTCATTCATCAGTTAATCAGTCGAGGGGTTACGGTTGCCCTCCAGTGGGTCCCGTCACATGTCGGTATTCTTGGCAATGAGACCGCCGATGGGGCTGCTCGTACCGGCGCAGTTGGAGGACCCGGTGCCCAACCGGTCCGGCTCCCGCAGGCCGCAAGGGAGGTAAATGCTCTAATATATAGGCAAATCAGAGAATCCTATTCCTCTATTCGAAAAATTCTTGCAGAGAGCTGTCCGGGCGTCCTTGCCTACAAGATCACTAAAGATCATTGTATCTATAAAATGCCTTTTTCTATCGATATAATTAACCGAATATGTACAAATAGCTGGCGGACTCGTCTCTCGGATCCTGTGTGTCTCTGCGGCGGGGGCTTCACCCCGGATCATGCTATCCTGGAGTGTGAGGCATTCTCCGCAGAGTGTGCGGAATTGCGACTGATGTATCCCTCTGTAACAGCCATACACACTATTCTAGAATCGGCCGATCCTGACACTATTGTCAGGGTCGGCCAAATCATGTCAAAACCGCCCCTAGACAAATTAATATGATGGCGATGCTGCCCTATAGCTTAAACTTCTATTTTTAACATCTGCGCTCGGTATCCAGGGACTGCCTTTGGCGCGGCCCCTTGTGACTACCTATTTCATTCTAAATACTAAGTATTAACGTACTGAAAACTGTACTGATACTGATTAAGTGCTCGGTTTGACACCTGGCCTGTGCTCGCTTGCTAATTTTTTTCTCTCTTTTTTTTTGAATAATAGACTTTTTTTTTGAATAATAGAATTAATTGAATAATTAATCCTCTCTATCTTTTTGCTTTTTTTTAAACCTGATCTTAACAGTGGTCCTGAATTTTATCTATGAGAATTAAAGAATGTTTTTGTAAATATGTACATATAACGACCGTTGTTTGGGTAAGAGAGACGATAGTAACTACGAGTGATATGTGTGTTTTATGTATTGTCAACTAAAGACCAATTAGCTAGTCCCCGATCACATAAGTGCCAGCGGGACACAAAAAGGAATAACTAACTAACTAACTAACTTTCAGGTTACGCCATATGCCTACCTGATGTGCTCCCCCTTGGAGCGAAACCGGTTGTAGGCGGCAAAAACTTAAATCTATCCAGCAGGTCCAAGATCTGTTTTGGAATATTCATGCACTAGTCTCCCCTCTCGGGGGGAGGACTGGATATTCTCCAGCGGGTTGCGGGGCGCCTGGGGGTAGTCCCTACTACTTTATGTAGTAGGTGTTCAGTGGAAGGCTTAAAATGATAGGTCCGTCATTCCTTCTCTCCCACTAACCCTCTCCTTTCTAGAACTAGTAGGCGATGCGGTCACAAAAAGGGCAGCTGATGTCCTGATGACACAATGCAAGCTTACCAGCCTGGAATTCCATGGCATTAGCGTAGCAAGAGCATTCTCAGAATTTAATTTAAAAAAAATTATATATATTATATATATATATATATATATATATATATATATATATATATATATATATATATATATATATATATATATATATATATATATATATATATATATATATATATATATATATATATATATATATATATATATATATATATATATTTATATATATATATATATATATATATATATATATATACGCCGAGCTGAAGTCTCTCTGACAATCATTGATGGAGTTACATGATGAAAACAATCTGTCAGTATAGACAGGCCTGTTCCTTCCCCTTTTGTAATTGTTTCACTCATTCGAGACGTGCAGCATCTGGATACGCGGCTTATAGCCGCGTATGCGGATGCAGCACTTCTCGAATGTGTTAATAAAAAGAAGTTCAGGTTTCATGTACATAAATGTTTTTTGACTGTGGCTCAAAGGAGTCGCCCATATACATCACTTATGACGAACATTTTGAATTTTTGTTTTTCATTTTGCCATAATCTGAAAAAGACAGTAAATCCGTTTTCGTGAAAAGATAGACTTTTATTTCTTTTAAAATCTTGTCACAAAAAATGTCTTGGACTTATATTCCTTTATCCAAATTAAGGCAGTTTAAGTCCATACATCTAGAGTATCTCACTCTACGTGCAAGCCGTATTTTCATAATTCATATCTGTAACATCTAGTGCGTTTATTAATAGAAGATCTGTGCCACCGTCTGTCAGAATTGAAAAAAAAAGATTCGACAGCTACAGTGGTCCGGACCCCATACCTGGGAACTATACCAACGTATTCATTTCAACACCAATTAAACACACTTTTCGCTAACGGTCCGGTCGTTATTTGTCAACCATGGGTCCGCAGCACAACGACAATAGAGGATCATGGATTGCTCACGCGAGAATAACAGGACAGCCGGGAGATACGTAGTATTGGAGCAGACGACAAAGTACGGCCTCCTCCAGTTGAAGAATCTAGAGTCCGAGTTTTGTATTTGACCGTTTGTGTGCTGGTCTGTGATTTTGGACTTACGACTGGAAGCCGTAAGGTCCAAAATCAGAGACCAGGACACATTTACACCAAAACATGTCTGTAATTTCTGGTCTGTAATCTTCGATATTACTGCTTGAAACCGTAAGGTACAAAATCGCATTCCAGCACATGTTTTAGCTTCAACTCAGAAGTAGATGAATTAAATGTTGCTTATCCCTCCCATTTGACTACTGGGGCGCTTGGATATCTATGCGTCTAACAGCTGGAAGGGGGTTCGTTGTTTATAAACGAACAGAGACAAAATACAGCTATGCGGAAAAACTGATGACTCCTTCTATTTGTCAGATATAAAATGTGTCTGTTCTTCGCCACAAGCCTAGAGGTTCTCCACGGCCTCGGCAGATATGCATGGGACCATGAGAATCTATGTCGTTTGCAGATGTGAGGAGTTCGTCTTTGAAATAATTAGAGAAAGGTGAAAAAGACTAGAAGGAAAAGATACAGCAAGTATTTATGGAGCCTGCAATTGTCCAGTGCGTTACTGAAGCGTGGGTACGTCTTGGGTGGGTGTTTTGAAAGCACAGCTACTGACGATAGAAGCGACCGTAAGGGAGAGAGGGAAACAGCTCGGAGATGTTTATCACAGTGTTGTGTCAAAAGTAATACACGTTACTGCTCAATTTTGTATCCATGACGCTGAACTCTTAATTTGCACAACACATTCACCACGCCTCTAAATAAACCAATGGCAGTTTCATGTGTAATTCTTCTCAGTATCGGGGAATAGAGCTCATGATTGTATAAACACACAGTTTAACTGATTCGCGGCCAGCCGCATCCGGATGCGCGGCCGTAAGCCGCGCATCCGGATGCGGCTGGCCGCGAATGAGTTAACGTTCAGTGTCATTAATCTTGTCTTAAATTGTCTTGTTATAAATATGTGTATAACTAAAACGAGAAACACAACTGAACCTACTGCTTATGTATTTTATTAATTTTGATACTGTTAACGATGAAGGACTTCGAAAAAAAACAACTAAACTCCGGCCAGTTGTCCGGGTTTCACAGAAAATGAGCTGCTTTTTATGCCGCCACTTTTCCTTCAAGTGCGTGACCTTTGTTGATCTTATTGTCATTGTTGTTGTTCTTGTAGATGTTCTTCTTCTTCGTTTCTCCTCATTTGTTTCCCTGGATTTGTATTCGTCAATCCAAAGAGGTCACTGACTTTGGTTTTGAAAGCAACTCTCTCCGATATGGAGAGAAAAATCAAGGATCGGAGTTGCACCTTTCTAGACTGTGTGACAACTGAAGTAACTTTCGTAGCAGTAACACTCACAGTTGTAAGTTAGCCCAGCAAGTGGCATAGATCCTCATGAGGCTACTCGTCCCGCGGTGCCTGATGATGATCTATGCCACCTGCGGATGAAATGCCCTCAGTTTTAGAGATTTCAAGGAGATTACGGTTGTCGACTGCGGTCACTTTAAAGAAGCAATGGACTGGATGGTGAAAAGAAAAGTTGCGCCTGGGGGAACCTGACAAGTCTCATCCAAGGTCAGAAAGCGTTTCGACCACTGGCGTCACCTGGTTAGAATGGATGGACGGACGGACGGACGAACGGGCGGATGGATGGATGGACGGATGGATGTATGAATGGTTAGACGGACGGATGGATGGATGGATGGATTCATGAACGGATGGGTGGGTTTATGGATTATTGTGTTCGTGACTTCCGATACCAACAATGGACAATGCATAATGCAGTAATTCCTATATGTTTCAGTTTGTTATTGTAACAAACCATACGTAGCCTCCCTCGCCCTTAAAAATAAATTATATATATATATATATATATATATATATATATATATATATATATATATATATATATATATATATATATATATATATATATATATATATATATATATATATTCCGCTGGAGAATATCCAGTAGTCCTACCCTCGAGAGGGGAGGCTAGTGCATGAATATTCCCAAATGGACCTGCTGGATAGATTTAAGTTTTTGCCGCCTACAACCGGTTTCGCCCCAAGGTGTGCGTGTGTGTGTGTGTGTGGGGGGGGGGGGGTCTTTCAGGTAGGCATACGGCGTCACCTGAATGTTGTTTTCTTCATTTTAATGTCCCACTAGCACACAATGTGATCGGGGACTAGTAACCTGAAATTTCAAACACAACGCATGTACTAGAAGCTGCCTCCAGAATTTACTGGTAGCACCGCCAGTACAGCGCAGAATGCATCCCGAAAACTTTATGAGGTGTTGCAGTGGAAGAAGAAAGACTAAGTTTGAAACGGCAACACCTAGGCAATTTTGTGGTGCAATTTACTTTTAACAAAGGCGTCGCCCAAAGCCAAAAAATGCACTCAATCAGAATAGCTCAAGGGACGTAATTTTTCATTAAATTCTCAGAATGCTCTTGCTACGCTAATGCCATGGGGTCAAAGTTTGTTCCAATCCTTTTTGGTGCCCCGTCTTTGAAATCACCTTTGTGTTGGACAAAAGACGTTAAGCACTAAACATTTTAACGTTTCGAGCCTAAAAATCTTAATTTGACTGTTGCTAAATGGATTGCCCTAAAACTGGGGTCATGTTAATTCTTTAAACATAGATTTGAACAAATCTAGTTTTGAACTTATTAGGGAACCTTTGCCAAAGATCTGTCTGAATGGGTCATTCAGCTTGAGGACAAATTACAAAATTTAAATTTTATTTTTCGAAAAAAAAATTATCCATTAAACCCAGACTATCAAATTAATTAATGGCTTACTGTGTTAAACCAAACCATATCCGGTTCCTCAAACCTCATCTTTCATTGAAAACCTATCTCGACCTACACTGAACGTAAGACTGCCCCAGAAAATAAGACTTTGGTAATTGGTGCATGCAATCTGTGTAGACCGGGGTTACTTGTGACCACCCTTTCTCAGCGCGAAAGTATTCAATCTGCGAGGCTGGCATTTTTTCGTGTAAGCAAAACAAATTCCTGAAAGTAAGTGAGACGAACCCAGAAGCAAAGTTCGCAAGTAAGGTTAACAGTCTGCAAATTTCTCTCATTGCAAGAAACATAGATCTTCATGAGCCCCTGCAGTATGCAAGAGCTCATGAAGATCTATGCCTCTGGTTGGGAATGGTTCAGCCACATTTACTCTTTTTTTCTTTAGACGAAAGAGATCATCGAAGTGTGAACATACCTCGCAAGTAAAGCACGTATAATTTGGTCATTGCCGAAAACATTTTTGCAAAAATCCATAGATCCTCATGAAACCTTTGCAGACCACAAGGTGTCACGAAGACCTTTGCATTTTGTTGGACATTATACTCAGTATTTTATTCTCTTATCTTCAGAGGTTGGAGGTTTCAGAGGTTTTACCAAAGCATGTCTTGTGTTCTCTGCAGACCACAACATTAAAAAGATTCTTCCTTGCGAGTGGGACAGATCTGGAAGTCTTGTCTTTTTCCATGCGGTTTCATGTCACCCCAGCGCATTACTTACACTGTCTTATAACAGGCCGAAGTGGAGCAGGCCCAGGGAGGTTTTGCGGTTAATGGAGAGACGGAATGCAGGTCACTGGTGGTGCAGAAGAGCCCGAAGATTACATGAGTTTATTACTGTTTTACCATGCGTGTTTGGGGCTTCGGTTCTTTTGTAGTCGCCTGTTTGGGTGTACATGTACTGGCACCCCTCATGCTCTGCTATAGCTGCAAGAGTCATAGAGTGTCATGAGCACCTGAAGCAGCAGGGGCTCATGACAATCTATGCCTCTTGCTTGCATGGGTTAGGCACATCTCTACCCGCTCCCAGCGAGGACTGGCGTGGTTCAAGTTAGTCAGTTTAGCCGTAAACCCATATTGGCAACTGAATTCAGTTTGTCATGAGCAAGGGTCGTTTGCAAGGATCTGCGTCAAGTCCTGACCCTACTGTAGCTACAACTATTGGTTTACAAAATTCGGTCAGAGGCAATTCAACGGTCCAGGCAAAGTTTCCTGTCAACATTACGTCGTTTTTTTTTTCGTCCCACGTCCCTCCTCCAGCACGCTGGTGCCATTTGGACTTGCACACGATGCTCATTTTTTACTTACTTTGCACACGATGCTCATTTTCTCCATTTTGATCACTTAACCATTGCTTGCATTACACCTTTTCCATAGTCGTTATAATGACCACATGCCCACGCTTGTGAAAAACAAGACCGCTGGGTAGGTCGGTGGCGCTGCGCCGTGGTGACACGTCTTCCCCGCAACACGAGGCAAGGCAAGACATCCCAAAGCTCCCCTCGTGAGACAGATTTGTAAACTGTATTCTAGATTCAGACTTCAACAATGGAAAATATGAAAAAACAACGAAAACAAACAAACAAACAAACAACAACAAGAACAAAAACCAAAAATACAACAAACAAACAAACAAATAAACAAATAAACAAACAAACAAACAACAACAACAACAAAACAAGCCAGGTTCAGGGTGACGATGCCGTGTGGCTACAGGCCTTCTGCGGGGACGGCAGCTCTGATTTCATTTCGTGTGAAATTAAATCCGTTGTAAACAAATCATTTCTGTATACATTTCCAACAACATGCAACTCAAACATTCTTTCGACAACGTATTTGTGGCGTGCGTGCGTGTTCGCAAGTCAGCCGTTTCTCTCTTTGTAGGTTTCCGGTCACAAAAGTATCATAGACCTATGAGCTGTTAATTTGAATCTTCACCCTCTAAGGATGGACATGAACCAGATCTCTAAAGCAAGAGGCATAGATTCTCATGTGCCCCTGTGACTACACTAGGGATATATGAGAATCTATGCCTCTTGCAGATTGGAGAGATTTGCGAGGGACCACAAAGGTATCGTTTGAAACGCCGACAGACACTGTCAGATTTCACAAACCACACCCCAGCAAGCAGCGTTTTCATTACGGCCCAAAACAAGGCTCCTTGTGCTTGTCTTAAACGATTACGTTCATGCATAGTCCGGTTATTTATCGAGTAAGTCTAAATCGCCGTTACTGCCCTGTACGACAGTAGTCCATTTTTGAAAGGCGAAAGTTTTAATAAAATGCAATGAAAAGGTTTTCTTTTCATATAAATGAACTAATTGTCATTTGCCTTTAATGGACAGAGTAGTCTTTTCGTTCCTGAAGATTAAATACAGTCGGAAGACAAAACTTCGCTTGTAGTAAAACTGTTGCCTCTAGGGTTTCATGTGAAAGAAAAACAGAAGATAGTGGTAGAAAACCCTTTAAAATAGAAACAAGGAACGACGTTTCGGATCAAAGATACTTCTTCAGGTGACATTGAAACAAACCAAACCCATTGTTTGTTTCCATGTCACCAGAAGAAGGATCTTTGATCCGAAACGTCGTTCCTTGTTTCTATTTTAAAGGGTTTTCTACCACTATCTTCTGTTTTTCTTTCAAAACTTCGCTTATTTCCTGGGTGGGAGTTGTTATGGTGCATTATCATTGTTTATGGTTTTTACGTGTAATAAGTGTAATTTTTACTACAGCGTTTGCTGTTTAGTGTCTATGGTTAAAAAAACAACAACCCCGCAATGTTAAGGAACGTAGTGCTGTAGCTGTAATTTTTTCGTTGAACACAATTCCGGAAAAAACTTTTGAACACTTTTTTTGTATTTTGTATTTTTTTACGATTTTTGTTTTAATTTTGCGAGAAAAGCAATATCCGACAGTTTCATCTTAATCTTCCTGCCGCAGCTGCCTCAGCAACCGTGTTTTGAATGCCCGTTACAGAGAAATAATACATTCCCCGTAGGAACGAACTGATAGATATATTAGCTAGATATAAATAATAAAGTTGATTTTTTAAGGATATTAAAGACGAACCTGACGTTCAGTTATCATTAACTCATTCACGACTTGATGCGTTAAGTCGCGAATGAGTTAATGATAACAGAACGTCAGGGTCGAAATTTGTTTTCGGAATACGATGGTGTTCGCATGCACCCTCGTATATAACAAATTTGTGTGTTCCAGAAAAAAAAAACCCGACAAACCCGAAAAAACCCGACATTTTGGTCAGAATTTGAGATCCGAAGCTCTCTTCACAAGGTGGTTATGAACATTCCCGTTTAAGCTACAGGTTTCAGATTTCGTCAGAAAACTAGGGGAAAAAAGTCAAAGGAAGCAAATACACCAAAACATGATTTTACACCAAAATGACGCTTACGAGGTAGCATGCGAACACCATCGATATCAAGTATGTATAACACAGTTTTTCACGCCCCAGCAAAATGTTATTGCCACATACGTGTCAAAAAGTAATTCCAAAGTATGAGCTGACTATTAACTCATAAAAAGATAGCCTACCTCTCTCTTTCTTCCTGTGCCAGGATGAGAGATGGATGGGCCATTCTTGCAGAGTAGTGTCTGGTTATCTCTTCTTCATTCTCCAGTCACGCCAAGCACTTCAACGTGAAAAATAACGTGCAGATGATTATGTGACTCACGGCTTGCACGCAGTGCATATCAGGCTGTTAATAATAATAATAATAATAATAATAATAATAATAATAATAATAATAATAATAATAATACTTATTATTATTATTATTATTATTATAAAATTATGAGCCATATTGGCCTGGGCCTTTTGGATAGATGCACCGAGTATCCTGTTTTCAACACTCACTTATTCGTGTTCCTAAATCTGTCCAGCCCTGTGACTTCAAGAGTCGAACATGTCACGTCAGTTTTAATTATTATCTTCTCGACGGAACTACCCACACATTGTGGGGTATGAACCGAGATTGAAGCTCCGGGGCATAGTGCCTGATTAGCTTTGCCCCTTAAAAAGCGGCAAGCTAATCAGGCACTATAACCTTGAGATGTGAATAGCGTTAGGGACCAAAGAGATACGATCCGTGCGCTTGTCACGAACGTGATTTAAGGATCGTTTTAAGTTTTGTTACCCACCCTCTCTTTGAATGACTGAAATTCGAAGAACGAGCTTAAATATCAATTGACAGATTCAATGGTGAGTACTAAAGTACGTGTGGTTTTGAAGAATCCGTGGTGGTCAAATTAACTGTTAGCCCATTCAGCCCTGACGCACTACAGCAGGAGATGGGTCGACCATGATAATTCAAGGGTAGTGCCAGATTAGCTTGGCGACTGTCGGCGCCAAGCTAATCTGGCACTGCCCTTGAATTATCATGGTCGATCCATCTCCTGCAACTGGTGGATAGTCATTAGATGACGCCTCCAAAATTTGGGAAATACGGCCGTCGGGCTGAATGAGTTAATTAACTCATTCTACCCCAACACCGAAATCCCCAAATTTGGCCGTTGTCCTCTGAACACTGCACTCTAGTGCAGGACACAGATCGACCATGAGAGTTCAAGGGTGATGCCAGAATAGCTTGGCGCCCATAGGCGCCAAGCTATTCTGGCATCACCCTTGAACTGTCATGGTCGATCCTTATCTTGTTGTGGTGTGTCTGGGGTAGAATGAGTTAAGCGAGTATGTGTTGTTATTGTTTTTCCTATGCATTGCATGCATCCGAATGAACCTGACCTGTGAAGGCAAAAGACGGTAAGCACATTGTTGTGAAAAGCGCGATTTTCCTTGTAATAATTTTTTTTTTTTTTTAATCTCGCTTTTCACAAAAATGGACAGACTTGTCTTTTGCCTTCCAAGGGCAGATCTGCGATTGGTGATATTTTGATGCCTCACCAATGAAATCTGCATCTTCAGCTTTGAAAAATAATAGTGTTTGATCTCGAAAAGGCAGATCTCACGAGTGATATGTACACCCAGAGCTCGATTAGATCAGTGATGTAAGAGTTTTGAATGTGACTGTTTATGTTCCTCTGAAGACTGATAATTTGTTCCGTGAAGATGCGGCGATTTATGTTGTGTATGAGTGCGCATACACACGCGAATGCACGCACACGCAAACACACACGACACACACACACACACACACACACACACACACACACACACACACACACAAACACACACAAACACACACACACACACAAACACACACAAAACACACATTCTCACGCAGTCTTGACAAAACCTATACACACAAGCACACAGGATCTAGGAAGGCACTCAATAACTAATGAGCTCACAATCATGACAAACAAATCAATATTTTGGTAGACTTTTTGGTTTTATTCTGCATGCAAAACAACTCGTCCCGTTTTCCTCAGATTTTGTAATGCCAAGGTCATCGGCCATCTTGCGCAAAAAAATGACGTGGCAAGTGGTGACAACTCTTTCTCTCACTTCCGCACACGTTCCAAACCCTAATGCATTCACCCTGAAAAACAAAGACTCAATCTCCAAATCGTAATAATTATAGATTTTGCAATCAGAATATCCACTGACAGTAGTATATACTTCACAGGGGAAGGTAACAAAATAAACAAGAACAGAAACAGACAAGAATGTGGGAGAACACTGAAGAGGGTTTCTGGAGGTAACCGGTACGGCAAAGCTCCTCGGACCGAAGTCGGCCGCAGTTGTCCCGATCACATCTGTGCGCCGGGCAACTGCGGCCAACGTCGGCCCGAGAACCTTTGCTGTACTGGGTATGTCTTCTTGGTTCCCAAGAGTAACAACTTTGGACTTGAAAGTTCGACGAAATATTGGCCTCGGAAAACAACTATGGGTGAAGAGGGAATGGGGGAATTGGAATTAGTGGGTGGGGGTTTGGGTTGGTGGGGGTGGGCTTTTTAGTTGGGTGTATAACTGTGGGTAGGTGGGTCGGGTGGGGGTGAGGTGGATGAGGGTGGGGGATGGGTGGGTGGGGGGGGGGGATTGATACCAATACAATTAGGACAAGGTTAATCAATCAATCAATCAAACAATCAGTCTTCCGACAAATATCTCTCTCTCTCTCTCTCTCTCTCTCTCTCTCTCTCTCTCTCTCTCTCTCTCTCTCTCTCTCTCTCTCTCTCTCTCATACGCACACACGCACACGCACACGCACTCACACACGCACACACACACGCTTTCAAACACGTTTCCACTTCTTCCGTGCCCGTCGAACGCCCCAAATACTTAGTAGTTTGCACATTACGTTGGTAAGAGGTAGGTATGTTAATTCAACATGTACAAATAATAAACAAAACAAACCAACAAAAAAACCAAAAAAAAACAACAACAGCAACATAGCATTATTAGACGCCGAGTGATAAAAAAACCAACAACTGCAAATACATAATAATAAACCAACCACAAACAATCTACACACAATTGGACTCAAAATTATTTCACTGTACAAACATGTACAGATAACGTGTGCATTGCTGAAATAGAGTGTCCTAACCAGTGAGTAAAAGATTCTGGGGCCGACATCGGCCGCAAATGGCTCGCGCGCTAGCCATTTGCGGTCGACGTCGGCCCCACGACATTTTGCTCAAACGGAAGCACTCTTCGGTTAGCCTATTATAAAAAAATCTTGGTCTCATGATTCTAAGTCAATTTGTGACAACGCGCAAAACATCTCTCTCTCTCTCTCTCTCTCTCTCTCTCTCTCTCTCTCTCTCTCTCTCTCTCTCTCTCTCTCTCTCTCTCTCTCAGACACACGCACACACACGCGCGCGCACACACACGTACGCACGCACTGTGACTGCAAAAGCTAATACACTGATCATCAACTATACTGACGTGCAAAATAAATACGACATTATCTGAATCATCGGAAACACTGGAGTGTTTAGGATGATTCCAAAGACGTCGCATTTCTTTTACCCGTCAGCATATATAAAATACGCAGTACAACCTAAAATCTCTAAAGGGCCTTTAAATGACAAAAATAAAATAAATACACATACGCTAGTGTTGAAACTGAGTCGCTGGATGTTAGTAACTTTAACTCATTCAGCCAGGACACACCACAGAAAGACATGGATCGAACATGATAGTTCAAGGGTGGTGCCAGAATAGCTTAGCGCCCATAGGCGCCAAGCTATTCTGGCACAACCCTTGAACTATCATGTTCGATCTGTCTCTAGAACTGTGATACAGTCCTTCAGAGGGCAACTCTAAAATTCTGGGATTTCGGTCCTCGGGTAGTATATGTTAATGCCCATTTAAAGGCCTAAAATGTGTGGTGGTCTGTGATTTTTTTACCTTACGGCTAAAAGTCGTAAGGTCCAAATCACAGACCAGCAAACAGAACTGATAATCTCATAAAAACTTTCACTTGATCTGCAACAAAGTGCAATGTATGGGTACGCTACACAGACTAAGAAGTCACCAAACAGATTTGAAGAGTGCGAGCCAATTTATTCGTCCTGCCCTAACCCTTATCATTCGGAAAACACCAGTGTGTGAAATAAGTTTGACTACAATAGTTCAAGGGGAGTGCCAGTAAGCTATTCTGGCACCACCCTTGAACTAACGCCATTGGTCTATATCCTTGTACTATAACCCAGCTTGCATATGGCAGTGTATAAATCTGAAGTTTTTGCCTCAGTATGATAATTATGGGTTAAGAGAAGATCGTTAACGACAATAGATGGATGGTTTTCTGTTATCAATAATACCACCAAGTTGAAGATACTAATTTGGATTCTAGAAGCTGAAAGCGTGCGGCTGATTACGGTAGAACATGTTCTGAACAAACATCTTCTTGCAAGAAAAAAAAATGCTAATAAAAACAGGTGCTCTTTCAAGAGAAGTCAGCAAATGTCACCCGTCACTAAAGACCAACATTTAGGTGGCTACAGCCACCCAACTGATGGTCTTTAGTAGCAGGTGATGTCTCTTAAGGCTGGTCGCTAAAAACAGATTCTCCTGTATTCTAAACAGGCGCATGAATTTAGATTGCAGCATCGAATATAATGCGGTCAAACGTGTTATGAACCAGATGCCTTGCTCACGTTATGAACTGTTAACTTTACATTTAGGTGCAGCCACTAAATTTATTATTTTTCAGTAGATATAAAACTATATAAGCCGACGACACGGCAAGACTTAGCATTCGGATGTAGTAACCTAGTAGTGCTTTACGCACCGATCAAGCTTTGCGTGTCGGTAGCGGTTTTTGTCGCGATGATTCCTGTAGGAATCATCGCAACAGAAAACGCTCCCAACACGCAAAGGGTTACACGTTAAGCTTAGATCTTCTATTCACAAAAGTGGCACTTCCGGAAGAGTAGGATATTAGATTAGTCTGTACATATTTAGTGCTATAATATTTGTCATAATTTAAGTGGCCTAGGTATGGGAGTTCGTCAGAGGTAGGGTCTCAAGTGTACCTTGACAACACTGGTCATTTTTCTTTAGGTAGATATTGTCCGGAAATTAGATGTATGTCAAAATGGCACGTGTTTCCACGAAAACAGTGGATTTAAAAGTCCGTACAAACATGCTATCTCGCATGTTTGTCCGGGCTTTGAAATCCACTGTTTTCGTCGAAGAACGTTCAATTTTGACCGAAATCTCATTTCAGGAAATCGTCTTTTGCTTCATTTTCTCTTGCGACGATCAACGCTGACTTAGATGTTTGTCACAGACCTGAACGAAATTTACAGCCAACGAGACATAGAGAGTGTGGCAGGGAACGACAAGAACTACATTTATTTCCTTATGCCCTGAGGACAATTTTTTTTTTTTTTTTTTTTTTTTTAGATATCCTCTGAGGTCTATATCACAGTTCTGGAGACAAATCAACCATGATATTTCAAGGTTGGTGTCAGAAAAGCTTGGCGCCTAGAGGCGCCAAGCTATTCTGACACCAACCTTGAAATATCATGGTCGATCCACATACTGTCGTAGTCTTTCAGGGCTAAACGATCTAACCGAACTCTGCTGTTAGCAAATCTAATAGAATAACGCTACACAATAAAAACAGCAAAACATTTATTTGTGAAAGTGCATATGGATTCCATTTTGCCGCCCAGTCTTACCGGAGAGCGCTTATGACCTACCCCTTCATTCCAAGACTGTGCAGCCATAAAGCTGTCAGTCTCTTTTTTTTTCTTTTTTCTTTTTTCTCATGTTTTCCTATTTAAATATTTCCCTTGCCCCATGAACATTACGTCTCTTCATGGAGTTTAAATGTTGCGCCATATAAATGGACACTGGATCGGACTGAATTCGAGTTATGCTCATAATCTGTTCATTTGTGTCTTTACCATAGCTGAAAATCGCTGGGTGGCTCAGGTGGTAAGAGCGTTCGACTCTCGTAAGAAAGGTCGTGGGTTCGAATCTAGCTGGGGTCAAAAAATTTTCAGATCCTGTTTGGTGCCACGTCTTCGAAATCTCGTTGAGGACAAAAGACGTTTAACGTTTTCGGTTGTTGGGAATGAGCAGAAGCACCGACCGTAATCAACATATATTATGATCTAACTCGACTCTCAATCCTGAGTGCAATGCAATCATTTGTCTCTTGACTTGGAATTAATGCCCAGTTACTGTCAGCTTGACGGCTTTGATACCAGGCCATGTTCTCACGGGTATATGAGGACTCGAGCTATCAAACAACTCTAAGCAATCTTACACTTAAACGTGTAATGACTCCCTCAAAACGAGGGTGGCAATTGAGGTACCATCAGCCTAAAAAGAGACATAGATTCTCATAAGCCCTTGCGGCTACAGGTTGCAAGGGCTTATGCGAATCTATGCCTCTTGTGCACAAAGCAGACTGTTCTTCCATATAATCGTTTGTTGCTCTTTGAAGGGCAGTTTCCCATACTCCGTCGCAGCTTTTAATGCTTAACCTCAATGACTCTGTTTGTCTGATATAAAACTGGATATCCTCGGTCCTATCCAGCAAAAGGTGTAGATTCTCATGAGCCCTTTGCGGCTGCTGTGGCTCATGCGAATTTGCGCCGCTTGTAGATGTGGGAGACCTGTCCGGGAGACTTGATTCTCCAGCGCTCTTAACGCCTGTGACAAATTACAAGAGAAAATTTACGATTGCCTGTTTGTCAGTCACTTTAAAACTGGAAGTCGAGTGTTATATTATTATTACAATGCACTCATGGATAGATGTAGTAAGCAAACGGCCAGTTTATATCAGTATCACACACCCGATACATGTCTCAGAATCGTACATCACATTATTTAGAGTTCAATGATATGAGCTGTTTATTAAGGTTCTGGACTGTCATTGTGTGTTTACAAAAAGGAATTTTGAGATGTTATTCAGCAGATTTTAATTTAAAATAGGTATCATTCATTGTGGCTGGGCTCTAGTAGTTTTGTTTCAAAACTGTACACTCGCTTTTTGCGTTGACACGGCGTGTATAAGATCTAATGAAAGTATACTGAGGAGCAAAAGAAATGCGACATTATTGTAATAAACTGAAACACCAAAGATTCCAAAAATGTCGCATTTCTTTTGCTCCTCAGTATATTTGAAACCGATTTATACCCTTTTAACTGCTAGGTCAAAAAATGGATACGTTTGAACACCATGGATTGCTGAGTACTACGTTAAAATTAATCTTTGACACTGGGCATAAGAAGCTTACGCTACGCAGATTGAAGTAGACGCTTTCAATATAAAAGTACAATTTGACAAAATCATTTATTTAAAAAGACGAACAAACATGCGATGATATCTCATATTTGTCCGCACTTCTAATGCAATGATTGTGACAAATTCGTGCACATTTCTGTTTTACCTACTGCCGAAAAAAAAAACAACTCTACTAGCGAAACAAAATTGATTGTGATAAGTGATAGTTCAAGGGTAGTGCTGAGTAGCCTAGCCACTGTCCTGCCGCCATAAAACAAAAGAACTACCCTCCAGCTATCCAGACCGATTGACCCACATCTCGGGGTCAACACCGAGAGAACTGTTAGCGACTTTGGAAAATTGTAAACTGAAGTCGATACGAAGAAGGCTGCAGCTTACTATCTAAACTGAAATAAAACTAGTGAAGTTAACTTGTCCAGCAAACAAAAGCAAAGACCCTCATAAGCCCCGGCAACCTGCCGGGGCTCATGAGGATCTGTGCCTTTTGCAGATAGGTGGATTTTCGCCTCAGCAGAAGGTTTGACAGTGAAAGTGGTCTACGTATATTTTATGAGGTGATCTTCGACTGTTAGGACTATTATACTTTATGGTCAGATCTGGTACCATTGTCGGTCCTCCCAGGTGAATGTTTACGGAAATTCTCAGTTCAGTCGGGTCTCCCTTCGGCAAGCTCTGCCCTGTGGAGACAAATGACAGTAATTCCATTTTTTTTTTTTTTTTTTTTTTTTTTTGGTGAAAAGAGAGATTTCATCGTAATACAATAACAATCTTGCTTTTCACAAAAATTGTCTTTCTGTCTTTTGCCGTCAAGGGCAGAGACAGTTGTCGATAAAGCCTGCCTTGAACTCAACTTTTGACGTTTTGAGCTTGAACGTAGCTGTTTGTGTTTGTAGGTTTACGCCCACAGTTCGCTTCCCACCCTACAGCCAACTAAATGATGGTCTTTAACCCCTTTCAGTGCCATCTGACGGCAGACTGTGTTTCTGCAATCTTCGTAGATTCAAACCAAGAAGCCCTTGCTGTTCCAGGAACATGGATTCAAAGTCGTGTCAGCAAGAGGTATAGATCCTCATGAGCCCCCGCTACTGCGGGGGCTCATGAGGATCTATACCTCTTGCAGCTGGGTGATTTCAATTTTTCTCGGCACTGAACGGGTTAATGACAGGCGATGTCTCATAATGGTGGTAGCTGAAAACAGGTTCTGCTGTATTCTATGTAATGTGAATTGTTATGTAATTTTCGAAAGATTCTTAACGCGTTAATGTTTAGGTTCTAATCCGTATTAGCATTATCAAATGAACATTCTGCAGGGTTGGCTTGCACTCTTATCAAACGCATAGTTAATATTACAAACGGAAATTACCTGACTCAGAATACTCAAATAATATCACTCTTACGTTTATACTAGCTTGGAATACAATGTTCTCCCGTTTATAAGACATTAACAGTCTATGTTGAAACAAAATGACACTTTCTGACAGTCATTTCAGTTTAGCTGACGTGCGGAAATGATGTCATCAATACTTACAATTAATGTGTGCTGGTCTGTGATTTTGGACCTTACGGCTCCCAACCGTAGGGTCCACAATCACAGACCGGCACACTGCGAACAAATCACGATTGCAGGTCAGAAATCAAGGGCGATGGAACAATGTAAAGATTGAAATTATAACGTAACCACAATATAAAAGGTATGGAAGGCTTCCCATGATTATTCATTATTACAATTAATATTCAGATTGGCGTAATTCAGATTCATAGTTAGTGCTACAGAGCCAATGGAAAATGTTTCCAATGCAGACCGAAAACATAAACTGTTCATTGTACAACGACTTGATAGTTCATTCAAGGGTAATGCCAGATTAGCTTCACGCGCCAAGCTAATCTGGCACTACCCTTGAACTATCATGGCCCGTACTACCTCCTGCAACTTAAAACGCAGTCAATGTTTGCAAAAACAAAAGTGTTGTGATGTTGGAAAAAGTCTCGGGCCTTTTCAACATACTATAGGCAAATTAGAGTGTAATAATGGCATCCGAATGACGACATCAGTCATATAAGCACTGTGATATACACGGACATGTTTTATACCAATATAAGTTTGATGACCGGCCCAAGGTACCCTGTACAGGGTATTATTACTAGTAACCTCCTTTTGTATGCAGCCACAGTACTGGTGGCTGCATGAACAAAGGGGGTTAAAGTTAAACAGCACTTTACGTGCGTCCTGAAAATAATTGGAAATAAATAGGCGATAACGTGTACAAATCCTGAAAAATAAGTACTGTATTTAAATAATACATATGAAGAATAATTGTGACTTGGAAAAAATGGTTCACTTAAAATCTCTCTCTCTCTCTCTCTCTCTCTCTCTCTCTCTCTCTCTCTCTCTATATATATATATATATATATATATATATATATATATATATATATATATATATATATATATATATATATATATATATATATATATATATATATATATATATATATATATATCACACACACACACACACACACACACGCCTGCAAACACAAGTACTCTAAAGCATAAAATTATAGAAAATAATCTAAACCCCTAGAACAAATGAAGTGCCCTTGGCAATAATAATAATAATAATAATAATAATAATAATAATAATAATAATAATAATAATAATAATAATAATAATAATAATAATAATAATAATAATAATAATATCGCATTACAAACGAACAACACAAAAAGTCACATCCACATTGTGAGGTCGAGTTGTCAGTAATATCGGATCACATGGTTATTTAAATCCCTTTTCAGGTTTTCAACGACCCTGAACACATAAAGGCACAGTGTAGTTACATTTATAACATATATATAGCGTGGTATATACAAGTTATAGTGCTGGAGCGTGCATCGCACCATGAATATTAATGCACTCATTATAATATCGCATCACGTGATTTTGGAAGGGTCCATGTTTTTGGAAGCATGCCCCAGAAAGTTGAAGAGGTCCATACTGCCTGAGTTAAAGGATCCTTGCACAGAAACTGAAACCAGCTAGTGCACGCAGCCATCGGTACTGTTTACAGTACCGGTGGCTGCGTGTAAAAGAGGGTTAATTGTAATATTTGTAATCATCAACCCTTTCACTTCCAGGGCCAACAAGTTCATAGTTTTGAATCGTTTGCTTGGTATTAATGAACAGTTGCGAGGGCAGACCTATCGACCGTGATGGTTCTAAGGGAGTGCTGGATCCTGCTGGCGCCTGAAAAAGAAGCAAGCTCAATAACTTGTCATTTCTCTAGGCCCTAGACTAATCAGCACTGTCCTCGAGCCAGCATGGTCGATGCGTCTCCTGAAGTTGGCGCCGGAAGTGAAAGAGGTTAATGTGTGCTGGTATGTGATTTTGGACCTTACGGCTTTCAGCCGTAAGGTCAAAAATCACAGACCAGCAAAATTATAAAATTTGTGTTGACGCTGTCTGACATCACATGTGATCATTGTGTGATCCTTGTGTAATAGTTACAATAACTCGTTCGTAACCTTGTTGCGAAATCCACTCTAGCGAAATGACGAAATACTTGTTGTGTAATCTGTTCACATCCTTTTCCGTAGATTTTCTAGAATCGTTGCTTGCAAAGTCCTCATACGTGCTCTAGGATTTTCCAAACACCTCTTGAAGTGATTTTCATTCTTGCAAAATCGCATTCGAGGAAGGGAAAGTGCGATTCTACACGAACGTAAATGTTTCATTTTTGTAAACTCGCACTTGACTTCCTTGGTGCATCCACGACTCTAGCACAATCAACATTTTTAACACACTCGAGACGTGCTGCCTACGGATACGCGGCGATTCGCCGCGTATCCGTAGGCGGCACGTCTCGAATGAGTTAAAGCGGAACATTCCATGATCTCACACGCATCCATATCGGTACGAAATTGTGCTTTATTCTTGCAGAGGTATATCCGTTCTTGAATCAAGTCTTCGCGTTAAAGACGAACACAATTTAATTGCGTTAATTGCATAAAACTGTGGTGTACTCGTTTTTCTCTTAATCACTTTGAAGGATATTCAGACACTCCTGTTGCATTAATATTGTATCCTTTCGTGTTCTCGTCTGCTCATCCCGCCATTTCCCCGCCGAAAATCATGAACGTCAAACTCCGTTGACTGGATTATACTGTTCCTTGTCCGTCAGAGGTATTGTGATGAATCCGCCTGCAAAAGAAAGAGCGTGAATGTGATGGTGGGAAAATACATTTCACAGTATATAGAATAATTCAACGAAGAAACAAAAACGCTTTTAAAAGACAGCTACAGCAAAAATGATCAGTGGCTGTCTTTTCTAAGCGTGTTTCTTTCTCTGTTTGGGTTGTTCTCTGCATTCTACGCGTTTGGCAGTCACTTGTTTTTTTTCTTTCTTTTTTTTTTTTCTTTTTTTTTTTTTTTTTTTTTTTTTTGGGGGGGGGGGGGGTGGGGGTGGGTGGGTGGGTGAGTTGGTTGGATTACATGTACACGCTGCAACACGAAGAATAAAGGTAAATTGGACATATTCAGGACCTGCTCCTGGCAACAAAGAGTTAATAGTTCACAATATCTCCAGTATAAATGTTCTTAATATATCTTACAATGATGCTGTACAAAAGGGCTAACTTAACCCGTTTAGTGCCTAGAAAATTTGAACACCATCCAGCTGCAAGAGGCATAGATCCTCATGAGCCCCCGCTGTCGCGGGGGCTCATGAGGATCTATGCCTCTTGCTGACACCACTTTCAATCCATGTTCCTGGGACATCTAGGGTTTTTTTGGTCTTGAATTAACGAAGACTGCAGAAACACGGTCTGCGTCAGTTGACACTGAACGGGTTCAAATGATGTCTAAAAAAAGTCAGCGTAGATATTTATATTCCTGTGAACTCTAAAAGGTGGTACCTTTCCGTTTATTGGTTGATTTGGTACGAGTATAATCGCTTGCTTTGTCAAATGATGTCTGAAAAAAGTCAGCGTAGATATTTATTTTCCTGTGAGCTCTAAAAGGTGGTACCTTTCCGTTTATTGGTTGATTTGGTACGAGTATAATCGCGTGCTGGGTCGTTCCTTTGATTATTTGACTGGCCGTTCTCACCTTGCGGTTCCGTGAACAGAACCATGGAGTGTTTGGGCGCCGACCCGCTGGACCTTCTCTGCTGTTGGTGGCACAGGCGGCAATACCCCGCGCTAACGTGGACACCTTCACCCACCGCCAAATGCGACGACGACGACACCAACTCTTCCCCTCTCTCTCCTCCACCACCACCACCGCCACTGGAAGAGTTGTGGAGCTGCTCAGCGGCTAGATACAGCGCATGCTGGCGCGCGCAGATCGCACAGTGGCTGACGTACTGATGATGGTGGTAGGCTCGCGTCCTGGAAGGACTGAGATTCGACCCCACCATCTGCTCCACGGCCCACATGTAGCGTTTGTTGGAGGAGCTAGCACGCCTCGACGACGCGGACGACCCGCCGTGCCTGTGGTGGTGATGGTGGTAAGAGGAGGAGGACGCTGGATTCGTTGCGGACGTCGTTGAAGCGGGAGTGATGGCGGCCTGCTGTCGGTGGGAGCGGTAGTGGTGGTGGTGGTGGGAGTTGCTGGAGGTTAATACAGAGTTCAGACGACGGCTGCTGGAGGAGAGTGGATTTCCGTTGTGGTGGTGGTGGTGGTGGTGCTGGTGCCGCGTGGCTGACAGAGAGTGAATCCGGTTGACAGCCACCAGGTGCGGGGTGTGTCGCCTGCACGACGCACTGCGAGCTCTCCGGCCTAGACCCACCTCGCTGGAGCCTCCGTTAACCCCCTTGTGTATGATGCCACCGGTGCTGTTTACAGCACCGGTGGCTGCATGCGCAAGGGGGTTAAGTGTGTCAGTAGTTAAGGGGTTAAGGTTTAAACCTCTGCGTGAAGAGGACGAGAGGTGGGGACCGGGCAGAGGACGCAACACGTGCTGAGGGCGATCAGAGCTCACGGCTTTCTTCGCCTTCCTCTCACTGAGGTTCGAATCCTTGTTCTCCTTCTGTCCCGTCCTAATGTTCCCCCTCTCCCCTCGCACTTTCCGAACTGGGCTCTTCTCGCTTTGTACACCCCTGAGCACATCCCCACCACCACTACACTCCGCCTCCACCATCACGTCAACTCCTCCCACAGCGCCTTGCTCGGAAAGCACACAGATCTGGGTGTTGGAGGTCGGGTCGCGCCCGCACGACTCACACACCACCTTACTGGCTGTCACGTAATTACTATCCTGCGACTGTGCCGTGTAACACAAATCACAAACTGCTTCTTTACTGACTGGCCTCGTTACACCATCGCCTTCCTCTTCCACGGCTTCTTCAGCCTCCTCCACGGAGTCATGCACAATCACTACACCGCTAGCGTGGTCCGAATTCTCGTCATCCTTGTGGTACAGATCGCGCGTTTTATGCCGCACCATGCAGGCCGGCCGTAACACCACAGGGCCCGCAGTGGAAGGGGCCGAGGATTTCTTCCGGCGACACTCTCGCTCGTCAGCGCTACTGACGGAACCTTTACCCTGATACACGCGCGAGTCGTAGCTACTGACGTCACTCGAGTCCTTCGGCTCGCTCGACCCGTACGTGCTGCGATTGCTGTCGATGACGGCGGAGTCACTGTTGCTGTGCTGACCGCCACCACCGCCACCACCGCTGTTACAGCGGTGGTGGCGGTGGAGGTGGTCACCACAGCATTCCAAGCTGGTGTCACTTGGGTTGGGGTCTGAGGAGCTGGAGCCCCGCACGGCTGTCACGCTTAGGCTGCGGAGCGACCCCCACTTGTCCGTGTCACTGTCACACACAATCCTCCCCGCGCTCGGCCCAGGCAGGCGCATGGCGTGATGGTGCACGCCCCGCCCTCTAGTCTGACTGGCCGCGTGGAGCGCACACGTGAAAGGGTCACTGCACAAATGGTGAGCCGACATGACGGGCGGCGACACTGGAATCCCTGAGTGATGGGGGAAGTACGGGGAGAGGGGTGCGTGGGAAGGGGGTGCTTGGCGGGGGAAGTTTGGGCAACCGGTCCTGATAGCTTCGTGTATCAGAGCTGCCGGCAGATTGCGGGAGTCGCGAACGTCATGAGCACCTGAGTACAAAGAATCTCGAGCTGCGTACGAAGATTCCCGAGGCCCACGACCTCCGCCCGCGAAGCTTCGGACTTCGCAACTGCCTGAGTAGTCCCTTCCCGTGCGATGCGGGAGAGGCTGAGGAGCACTACCAGAGGAGTATTCTCGCGGAGTAGGGCTGGAGTATTCTCGAGCGTGCGAGCAGTTGGACCCGCACCGTGTCAGCGCCAAGGCCGCGGCCGAGGCAGCTGCTTCCCTGAAGAAAGACCCTGAAGACGTCGACCCGCGCGTGCTCTCGCAAGAAGGGCACGTGGTGGTCCTGACCACCCTGCGCTGAGCGTTGTACACGTGGAAGGATGGGTAGTCCGTGACGGAGTGGGGGAGCGGGAGGGGCATGGGCAAAGCGTATGGGTTGGAGCGAAAGCTGCGCTGGGAGGGCGCCAGGCTGGACGGGGGCAGGAGGGAGAAGCGGGAGGCGTTGCGGGGATGATCGAGGGCTAGATCTAGATCCAAGTCCATGGCGGGATCGTGGTGTAGGTCCGCGCCGCCTGCGGCCTCCGCCAGCTGGTTATCTTCGCCGTCATCATCGTCCGGAGCAAGCTGGATGTGCGCTGGAAAATATGACAGAAAGGAAGATATCAGCTAAGTGACGAACGTCTTGAAAACAGCAAGCGTTGCTTAATGTGTGCCGGGCTGTGATTTTGGGTCTTACTGCCAGAGGCCGTAAAGCCCAAAATCACAGACCAGCACACATCCTTTCCGCACTCAACACATGCATTTTTTGCAATATCCCAATATACGCCCGCAGTATTGTCCCGCTAGTGGGCTGACTGCGCGTTCATCCTTATTACGTCAATGGGTAAAATGGGATATTGCCACAATTTTGAAGTCACATGTCTTTAAAAGATGACACGACACACGAGGAAAACACAAAACAAAACAGCACAATGGTACTTTGCTTCAACCGTGCACTCAGCTTTTCTTCTGAATGTACTGTTTAATCCCCTCGTGCATGAAATTCACCCGTACTAATTACAGTACTGGTGGCTGCATGCACAAGAAGGTTAAAGTATGGTTAAATGTAAAGGACGCCAAAAGCCTGAATTAATCACCAATGTAGTCCACTTTGCTCAGTGTGAAGCATAGAGCCGCAACACCACTCTCCCAGCGGACTGTACTTTGGGCCACCGGATAATTATTATTGAATCTGTTCAGGCATGAAACAGCTGCTTTACAAATTAGGCAGACCAGCCATGGACCTACCTGCAATGTGGATTTTACACAGGGGACATGTGCCGTGGTTCTCCAGCCAGGGGTCCACACATATCCGATGAAACTCGTGCTCGCAGGGCAACACCCGCAGAACCTGACCCTCTCTGTAGCCCTCCAGACAGATGGCGCAACTTTCTGAGACGGAGCTGTGCACGCTGGAGTCGGAGTCTGGCGAGTGTTGTACGTGCAGCCGCTTGGGGTAGGTCTGTTCGTACTTGCGTGTGCCCAGCTGTGAGATCATTCTCTTGGCCAGGTTCGAAACGGACAGCTGTTGGAAGAAAATGATGTAACTGTCTATAAATACTCTGCACGTCTGTCGTAAAGTAATTGCCACAGGTGACTTCATAAGGTCATCTGATTTCTAGTAGTAACGAATGTTAAATCACTCAGCACATTATTCTCCGCTTGGACATTAATTTGTATACAATTAATAGCAAATGGTACACTTAACCCTTAATTCCCACAGGACGCATATTTTGTTTCTGAAATCGTTATTCATTCAACGACCACAAGCCACATCCGTCCAAGGAACACGGATACAAATTGGTCTCAGCAAGAGGTATAGATCCTCATGAGCCCCCGCTGTCGCGGGGGCTCATGCGGATCTATACCTCTTGCAGTTGGTTTGCGTTCAGTTTTTTTGGCGGTGAAGGTGTTGATAAATGTTTGAAGTACCATGGGAAAGTAGATCAGTAGAGAAAAGTATGTGAACAAAACGTACCTGTCTTTCTCTGTTCCTGAATTTCAGCTGCAAAACAAACCAGATAAGATTTGCTGTTTAGTATTTGCTTCCTTGAAACAACATACGTCCTTTTAATAATTACTTTTTAAATTTGTGGGCATCATACTATCTATATAAAAAAAGATCTGTTAGCTTTTGGTGCTTCGGATTAGAAAGTTTACAACAACAGTAGTCTCAGTCTTTTCAACAGTCTCAGAATAAAAATTAAACACAAAACATTACAACGAATTCAACAATTCAAAACCACCCTAATGAAAACAATCCAGGTATAAAATCAAAAGCTTTTAGTAACATCACTAGCGTGCCTGGTATAAATAACCGTCATAACTAGAAAACAATGTTTAGTTTCACCTTGAGCATGACTATCACGCAGATCAAGCAGAAGAGTAGAAAGACGGCCACAAATATCCCCATGCCAAAATACTCCTTCCGGGTGATCTGAAAAACACAACGGGAAAAAGGGCGGATGAAACCTTAGAAGTCACCAAAGGGTGTCGGCTGCTCATTAATAGGTTTAAACCTAGAAGAACTCCTCTATGTGTACAACTCAGATGTAAATGGAGACGATTCTTCACCAGCAGACATTGTTTTTAAAAAGTGTGTGCGACAGCTTGGGACCTTTTTTTTAAGGAGATAAAAGTAGGAATGATATGAGAGATGCAAGTACGTAAATGGGACTAACCTGTTCTAACCAAGGATGCAGGGGCCCATGAGTATCTACGCCTCTTGCAGAGGGAGCCAGCTGAACAAGAACTTCCTACCGCTGTTACTTCTACAGCTATTGTGAGTAAAGGACCGCCGCGAAAATCCTAATACACACATGTGATTTTGGCATTCCGCTCTGTGTAAGCAAAGAGTCAGTAAGTTCGTTTTTGTGAACAGCTAGATTTTCATTGTAATACAGTAAAAATCACGCTTTTGACAACAACAAAAAAATGACTTGCCATCTTTTGCCATCACACGACAACATTAGCCTTTGGCCAGCAACAGACATAAATCTTCATAAGACAATGAAGCACACGGAGACCCCGTGAGGATCTATGTTACTCGCAGAAGAACTGAATTCGCTGAAGGCGTCGTAGTTCTAATGCGCCATGTACTGAGACCGGCAAAAGTCCCGACTTTACAAAGTGCAGTTGACCAAAGGCCATCACTATAACGCTGTACAATAATAGTAACTGCGTGCGTCATAACTAGTGTACTGTGCCTATGTATAGAGTGGACAACATGAAAGTTTAAAAAAATTAGTGTTGTAACTGTTATGACAACAACAACAACTATTATTATTATTATTATTATTATTATTATTATTATTATTATTATTATTATTATTATTACTGTCGCAAGTGTACTGTTATGGTAAGATCTCTATGTGTAAAGGCAGTGTGCATTTGAGACAAGCTGTATCCGTTTGACGTCACGTCTCGAATGCGTTTAAGATGATGTCCCTTACCTCAGCCTCTGCCGCCTGTTCTTCGTCAGGGCTGTAGATGATCCGTATGCGCGCCTCCGACTGCGTGTTGACGATCCCCATCAGCTTGGCGGCGTCGGGACCTCGCATCACTATCACGGGACGACCCAGTGTGTCTGTCGTGTCCGACAACTGCAAGGATACAAAAATAAAGTACATACAAATTTTATCGCCTGTAATTTAGCCCCTTGTGGCCGTTGTAACTCGACAACTCCAATCGACAAATTTTTATTGAGTATGAGCACTATGTAATGATTGCAGAGTTTTACCTTCGGTCAGTGTTTCAATAATTCGATGCAATACGTCAGTGCAATAAATACAACTCTGTACTTATCTGAAGCCAAAGCATGTTTCAGGTGGCACATTGAGGGAGTCATCCCCAAATAGATCCACTCGGGGAGTGCGTCACAAGTACACTTTTATTCAAATGAGATGCCTCGCATCTCATTTGAATAGAAGTGTACTTGTGGCGTAGTCTCCGACTGGGTCTATCTGGGGGGAGTACTCCCGCCAGCGATATGGATCGTTTTGACAAGAGTTTCACTAAGAAGTAGTTGTAGTTGTACATTGCTTAACGTCCCAACAGCACAAGATTTTCTCAGGACGTGCCCGCACTGCTTGTGAAAAAAACACCTAAACAGAATATTGAACGTGTGTCGCCAGCTGGTCTAACACGCTAAACGAACCTAAGACCATTTAGCAACACACATCCAATATCAAGAGCCAGAGGCAGCGCAGACAGTAGGGAGAGTTTAAGAAAGGAACATACAGGTGAATGAACCAAGGGTAGACAAAAACACACGCTCCAGAATAGAGGAAAAACCCACCCTGGGAACTAAAAAGTAGTTAACCCCACCCAAGTCCCCCAAGGCAGACCCGGGTGGGGGAGTTTCACTAAGGTTTGGTCCCATCACGTGTGCTTTAATTAAAAACCCAAAACAATCCAGCCCACTCATCCCTGACCATGGAGTCCAGTCAGAACGACCCAACTAACCCATATGCTTCATCTACCCATCGCTCCTATCTTTCTTCAATTAACTCATTTAACCCGACGCAAGCGTCAAGCTAATCTGGCACTACCCTTAAATTATCATGGTCGATCTATCTCCTGCTGTAGTGCGTCAGGGCTGAATGGGTTAAATCTGACCGTACATAGTCAAACTTAGGTTTAATTTGTGTCTCTTGTCACTCGCCTGACGCGCTTTTAGTACCAAGCCCCCGACTGATGTAAGCGTACATTACAGCAATTGTATTCATTTCATTCCGCCTACTAAACAGAGGCTTTGAAGCTAGGCCAGCAATGGACTGCGCGTGACCAAAAGAGACGACGTATAGTTCCTTCACAAAGACGTTTGTCTTTTTGCCAGCAATTAGGGCGAAACCCCATCAGTAAGCATCTTTAGTCACTCAGTCAGCAAAAGATTAAAGGGACATGTTCTTGCGGTTTTGTAACTCATCTGACATTAAAGCGCTAGGTGCAGTCGCTAGCCGAATACCTCAAAGATCTTTTCCGTTTAAGGATCAGAGATGCAAATTACATACCGACACCTGGCAGCAAGAGGCATAAATTATCATGAGCCCCTGCGGATGCAGGGGCTCATGATAATCTATGCCTCTTGCAGGTGGTGTCGGCTGGCCATCAAGTAAGTTCGGTGCTTTGTCAAAGCCAAGACAAAGGAGGGAAAAGTCACAAGAAAGGCGAGCAAGACGGTTACAAGATGGGCAGAAGTTTAAACCAACCATCAGCAGAACAAAAGGGACTAAACGGCTATGGATGGCAAAACTTGACAGGGTCAAAAAAGGACAGCAGAATGGCTCTCATTGTGAGACCAAATAACGTGTTTGATTGTCACTCTGTGGACGTTTCAAAGACACAGCTGTTGCGTGAAAAAGTGTGCCTGCAGTTTGTTTAAACATCGTGATGCTATAATTACAGCCAGTCACATGATTTCATTGACAAAAGAAGGCTAGTGAAGCCGACGGTGTTGAATTTTTTTCTATGAATATAATCGATTCAGACCTTCTGTCATATTATTTTCTGGGGAAAATATACAGTTGTGTCTACTTTTTAAAAAAAAATCTGCAGCGTGTTTTCTTCTTCTTCGTTGCTGTTCTTGGGTTTTTATATTGGAAAGTGAGCCTGCCTTTTACTTGCGCGGTCTAAGCGGCTCCGGTGAGTATTTCGTTTTAGAAGTTTGTGCATATGGCAGTAGGAAAGCAACGTTTTTGACAGAGGCGCATCGGCTTGTACTGTTAAAACTAGTGTTGAGTCTTTTGAGTGCACCCCATAGATGCCATTTTGATTTTCAGAGTTGAAATGAGACACTTATTTCTTCCTCGAATGTCTGATTCCTCGACTGCCCGAAGTGACTACTAACATACATAACTGACTGATTCCGCCAACCATACATGTCCTGGCCCAAAAATATGGCGCTTGTCAAGCCCTACCATCCATCACCCCAAGGGAGGCACTCTCTCTGTCAGGCCTTTCCAACTGCAAGAGGCATAGATTTCATTAGCCCCTGCATCCGCAGGGGCTCATCAGAATCTACGCTTCTTGCTCTAAGCACTGGACCTTCAAAGGTCTGCTCCCATCCGTGCTCAACAGACTGAGAAAGTCAGTGGAGTTGAAAACAGTCTATTGACCAAAGGGAAGACTACCCTTTGATTGATTTTTAGTCCCGGAAGTGCGAGACGAACGACAGACAAGGAGCGACGACACAGTCAGTCCATTGTCAATGGGGGGGACAGAGTTGTCTCCTCCCCCCTCTCGTGCCGACACGGTAGCCCTCCTTCACACCAAGAAACCGAAGGACGATCAAGTGATTTTGATCACATCCAAGAGGCATAGGTCTTCCAGAACCCTTCGCACGGTGTGGGTGCTCACACAGACGTATGCCTCTTGCTGGCCACTTTTGCATCTGTGTTTCTTAGATGGATGAGGTCACAAAACTGTTTAGTATACTGTAGATAAGACCGTCCAGATCTGCCCCTAGGGAGCTGGTGGCCAGAAATCAATCAAAGGACTGAATGAATTGGCTACTGTTGTGAAAGGACAGGCGTTACTGAGAAAGTTATACAGAATCCAGACCCAAACCGCCTGGCATGTAATACGCGAAGACATTCCCAACATAGAAAGAAACTCGCCTAGAAAGGGCAAGTACAACAATATCGTGTTGTACTTGTCTTTTCTAAGAATGTTTTCTTCTTTGCTGGGATTTCGTTTATAGATTTGATGGATGGGTGTGGTTGGTTCATCAAAGACGGTATCGCTAGTCTCTTCATTCATTTTAATTCTCTGTCAGGATGGTGTCAAAGACTGACATTTCCCTTTTGCGTTTCTGTAATTAGTTATTTTTGTACAATTAGTTTTTGTTAAGAGCCTAGAGCTCTAATCCGAGGTTAGGCGCTATACAAGTACTCATTGTTATTATTATTATTATATTTTTTTGTGAATCAAAGGAATTTTTCTTTTTTATGCAGGTTGTTTAATGGACAATAAAGTTTATTCAGTTCAGTTCAGTTCAGGTCAAACTGCAAAGAACAATTTAAGTGAGATATTAATATCTTTTTACAACTTTTAAACGGATGAAATAGGACAATATCTATAAAAAAAAAAAAAAATGTCCTTACTACAGTAACCGCTCTAACATGCAGTGTAAGTAGTGAAAAAAATGGAGGTAGTATGCATCACAGAGCTTTTGTTGGGAAATACCCCCATTTCTGCATCTTCTCTGCCCCTCCATCTGAAAAACCTTTTTACTCTTGAATGTCTGTGCTCTGGACAGCAAGACAGACCCTTTAAACGCCAGACAGTGGTAAAGCCAAGGAGAGAACAACCTGTCAGACCTCTCTACACTGAAGAGTGCCGATCTATCAAAATGTTGACTGCCGACGTACAGAAGCCATCGTGTTGTCAAGAGGCACAGATCCTGATGAGTCCCTGCGCGGGAATGAAGATCTGTGCCTTTCAGACAGCGCAGATCTTCGATTTCGCCAAAAGGCTGAACACCTACAGAAGCTAGTCACCATCGACAGCTTAATATCTGAAAGAGCGAAGGAGTTTCATGAGGTCCAGATTTCAGAGGGGTCGAGAGAATATTTATCGCTTTCGCTGGCAAAGAGTTAAGGAAGTGCCATCCCTCGATTTCCCGATTTAGATATGTGTTCCTCGAACACAAAAGACCTTATTCATCAATCTGAAGTGTTGACTGCCTTACAGAAGCTAGAGTCCGTCCAGTCATAGCCATACGCTCAACTTCTGTACCTCATTTTTTAGAGGAACATAGAATTAAGTAATTGACGCCAAACATGACCAACAAGAGGCATGGATTCTCATGAGCCCCTGCGAATGCAGGGGCTCATGAGAATCTATGTCCTTTGTAGATGAAAGTGGGGCTGTCTGTTACGCCTGAAGAGGCGAGAGGCACCTTGTTGGTTGTTGAGCCAAAGATCAAATAGTCTCCCACTTACGGTGTGTAAAGCTTGCGTGAGCTACGTCTGGGGCATCGAGGATCTAATCTTTTCATTTTTCACAGTATCCACGGTGGAAAACCGTGTAGGTGGTAGTAATAATAATAATAATTACGGTATTTATAATGCGCTTATCTTATAATAATTATAACTCTAAGCGCACACTCACAACTCGCGCACGCATGCGCACGCTTTAGACAATGACTCACGTACCACAAACAGTGAAATACATTACGACGGTCAGCTTGGGGTGGGGAGTGCGGTGATATAGTGCTAAAACTGTTGAAAGAGGTGAGTTTTGAGGGCGGACTGGAAGGAGGAGAGAGAGTGTTTCTGACGGAGAGAGAGTGGGAGAGTGTTCCAGGTGGATGGACCGTAGACGGAGAAGGAGCGGGGACCGAAAGTGTTAAGTTTGGTGCGAGGGATGTGGAGGCGGAGAGGGTCGGAGGCAGAGCGGAGGGAGCGGGAAGGTGTGTAGGGGTGAAGTAAGTTGGAGAGATAGGCAGGAGCGCAGTTGTTCAGGGATTTGTAGCAGAGAGACAGAACTTTGTATTGGATGCGTTGGGGGATGGGGAGCAAGTGAAGGAGTTTGAGCAGGGGTGTGATGTGGTCGGATTTTTTCTTTCTGAGGACGAGGCGGGCAGCATTGTTCTGGACGCGTTGGAGAGTGAAGATGGTGGAGTGAGGGAGACCGGAAAGTGGAAGCACAGTACGATGTATCATGTATAAATTCCGTAGTAACTGTTTAAAATTTGCATTTGCGAAAGAGGCAGTCCACGCGCCAACAGATACTGCGTTTTCTTTGCATTCAAATTGAAAGTTTATCCAAACAATATTGACTTGTTTTTAATATCCACTTTTGTGATTTGCAACAGAAACGTTGAAGATGTATGACGTTTTGCGTGTCTTAGTGGCGTAGTTAGTGTCAAATACGAAACTTCGTTGTACTCGTCCTCTCTAAGTATGTTTCTCGGGATTTTCCTAACTGACGCGCGAACATGCCACGTACTGTGTGAAAATGCCACACTGGCAGTCTGCCATCTACGTTTTTTGTGGTGGTCTTATTTTTTTCTTTTTCTTTTTTTTTTTTTTTGGCGGGGGAAGGGGGGGGGGGAAGAGGGGGAGGGGGGGGGGGGCAAATGTTACGTCGTGTTTTCAGGACAACTCCCAAATTTTGAAATTTCAACCGCAATGAGCAGAAAGTACATACAACTTTTATCCTAATTCCTTCCCAGTTTACCAAGAAGCAAAAAAATCCCCAAAGCTTTCGAGATGTTTTATGTGACACCACACTGGTTGTCTCACTCGATTCGCTACCACTGAAAGCGGTAGCGAATCGAGGGGGACAACCAGTGTGATGTGACACATGTACGACGCGATCCATTGCATGCTCGACTGTCAGCTTTGACGCCGGCAAAAACAATATTCACCATCAAAGACCAAAGGCTCTTGAAAGCATGGAAAAGGACAGGCCGTAAGCCAGCCACTCAATCCATCTTGTTCAGTCAGCCCGTGTATCTTGCGCTCAGTGACATCCGTCCGCAAAGAGGCACAGATTCTCATGAGCCCCCGCAGAGCGGGGGATCAAGAGAATCTATGTCTCTTTTAGTACCCATTTAGATCTATAGATACGTCTTTTTTAGGATAACGTGGTTCTGACGTTCATTTACGTCCATCTAGGAAGGGTCTATATAATAGTTTGCGGAGTTTTCAACCCTCGGCTGAAGAGCTTAGATATAAATGAAACTGCTTCTGGCGTGTGTAAATCATAGATGAGCATGTGCTCCCTGTGCGTTGAGAGGGTAGAGATAGATAATATGAGACTTCCAAACCAATACATTCAATAAAGCCGCATCCGTCATTAATTTACGCTATTTTTAAATATCAAAATTTAGTCCTCCCATTACACCCTCATTATTTCCGAATCAACCCTTTAATTTAAAAAAAATGATGAGCATGACGGATGCGACTCTATTGAATTTATTATTTTGGAAGTCTCATATTATCTATCTCTCCTAGCCATTTTAGTTCCACTTCAGAAATCATTCAAGCTACGTTTTTTGATCAGCTACCAACCCGCGATTATCATAAGCCAGACCCCCCACCCAACCTAAATTATTAATGCTGTCATTGACTTCTTTAAACAAAATTATTATATTACGTTTTAAAATGAACCAAGACGAATTACTTCTTCTAAGCGATATCTGTGCTGTAGAGAACAAAGACTTAGACTCAAAAAAACAGCGTCTTCTCTCTGTAGTTGTGTCCGGCAAATCAAAAGCTTTTCTTGGTAAACAATACATGACAGAAGACATAGAATCCCTTACTGCTGATGAGCTAATTAAACTACATTCTAAATATGAAAATCACATTGCTTCACTAATGACACGTGATTTGAGTCGATCTCTTGTCTGCCTATATACAAAAGCTGTAAGTCACTTCCTACCTGTTGATAGTGACAGCCTTTCACATGATCTAGAAAGCAACCCCATAGTTTCAAGTTCAATAGGTAAATTAGCATGCCTTATGTTTTACAAGTTTGGGAATTACCTTGCGCCTGCTGTAACCTTACTTGTTACTAGTAGTCATATTGATTTTTCTAAAATAAATTTTAAATTAGAAGAAAATGGACGAGACGACTCCACAACAGAGCCATGTCTTGACACAGGTTCAAACAGTGACTAAGACTAAAAGCCCAGGTAGAATAGAGGCTGGAAAAAGATTAGCTGAATATAACAGACAAAAGAAATTACAGCTTCAAGCATTAACAGAAAAGACTGACACACCATCAACAGCACCAGTGTCACTACCGTCACACCCCCCACAAAGTGAGAGACAAACAACTAAACCTGAAACTACAAAATATATAGTTGCTGGATTTGTTGTCGGATTTGGTTACGTAGGTTACCAATTATATAAAAAATACAAACCAAACACTCAAACAGTGTCCAAAAAATCAAACACTCCAAAAACAAAAGAAGAAGTCTCCACATTACCAGCAGTTCCAAAACCTTTGGACCCATTTTACATGCAGTAAATAAATTTATTATTTTAATTTTTATGGTATAAAAAAATGAGCGACACAAAGAACTTAATGAACCTTGTCTATCACTCTGCTGTAATAAGTGGACTATCAGTAGCATATTCTATGCTTGGAAAAAGTCTTCTCAAAATGAAATCGGCAGACCTTAGTAAATTAGACTTCGAAGACAGTGCTAAGCTAGTAGTTGTTATAACAGCATCGATTGCAACAAAAGATTTTCTAGTCAAGCAAGGAATTATTCCAGAAAATATTTCTATGTAAATAAAAATATGGCAACTATAGCTGTCATGATTGGTGGTGCAGTTATTAACGCATTAGCTTTTAGTGGATCAAACTATTTCTTTTCAAAAGTTAGTAAAGAAGAATCAGCAGAAGAAATGAAGCGACACAATGAGGCATCTGAAAAACTAGCTCAAGCTCAACAAGATTATGAAAAGCAAAGAATTGAGAAACTTGATTTTATTAATGAAAAACTAAAACTTGAGGGTCACGCACAGCATACATTTTCAAATGTCGATGACGCTATCAAAGAATACTATCTTGTAACTGGTGAAGACATGTCTATTCCACAACCAAAACTTAGTGACTACTACCAACCAAGCCCAGAACAAAGAAATGGAGAAATAATATTTGTTTTAGTAGGAATGACATTAGTATATTTTACAGGAGTTTATATTGCTAAAAAAAATGGCAGACGCTAAACTATCAAAAATATATTACTCCCCAATTGGCTACTGGAAAGGGAATACTGCAATAAAAAAAATTACATGCTGCTGTGGGTGGAGATGTCAACCAAATAAAACAGTGGCTCAAAAAACAGGCAATTTGGCAAATATATCTTCCTGCTCCAAGAAAAATAACAAGGCCTCATTTTGAAAACACTATCCCTAATGACACACACCAAATGGACCTCCTGTTTCTTCCGCATGACACAATAAAAAAGAAACGATACAAGTATGCATTAACTGTTGTTGACATAGCTTCAAGGTATAAGGATGCAGAACCCATAACTGACAAAAAAGCTGTAACAGTGGCCACTGCATTATCAAAAATATATAGTCGAGGTCCTTTAAAATACCCTAGGCTTGTGCAGGTTGATGATGGGAGTGAATTTAAAGGCGCTGTTAATCAGTTATTTGCAAAGCATGGAGTGCTAGTGCGGCGAGGCATACCAGGCTTGCATAGATCACAGGCTATTGTAGAAAACTTTAACAAGCAATTATCGGAGAGACTTTTTAGCTATCAGTATTCTAAGGAACTCATGCATGACACACGTAACACTGAGTGGGTTAAAAGATTACCGTCTGTAATAAAAGCAATGAATAATGAGGGTCACCCTAAACCTGTTGATTCTATTAAATTGAAAACAATACCGTCAGAAATAAAAGCAATAACACCTCCAGACACTAGCTTGTTTACAAAACAGGTGAGATATTTGTATCAACCAGGTGAAGCTGAAAATGACGTTAGACGTAGGGCAACTGATCCAATTTGGTCTACATCTGTTCATAATATAAAAAAAAATAGTTCCTTCAGCTAATGCAACAATATATTATCTGTATGAGCCTGCACCAAAGAGGGCATTTGTCAGAGAAGAATTACAGATTATTCCCACAGATACTGTTACCCACTTTTAACAATTTCAATTCATCAATTAGTTTATCAAGCAGATTATCAGCTATTTCTTCAGATAACTTGAGCCTGTAATGACCTGGTGCATAAGCTTTTTCCTTAGTGTGAAACACTCTTTTTGTGTCTCCAACTGCTAGAGACTTTTTATATGTTTGAATCATTTCAATATTATGTTTGTTTGATCTTAGTGTCTTGTTTGGATAATCAGGCATTAATGCACCATCTAACACTTGCTTGTAATGTTCATGACGTATGTCTTTATTTTTTATTGCTGTTTTTTTTATTCCTTTGGCTTTTGACTGACTTCCCTTCTGGTGCAGTATAGAATACATTTTTGATCTCAGTCCAACATACTCAACTATAGGCACACCATTCAGTTCATCTTTAAACTTACCAGGCACTTTCTTGTTTTGTGTGCTAAACAGTGGATGGTCTTTAGGGTAGTCAGACGTGTCATACATGTGTAGTTCTGTTTTCATGTCTTCATAAAAGTCTTCAGTAAATACGTCTATGATCATAGAGTCAGTGTCAGTGTATAGCAGACGGCAGTCAGGATATTTTGGTTTAAAGTAATCATAATAAAATTCAAGCATTAACAGTTTTGATAACTCAAGAATTGCCATACCAATGAATACTGGCTTGTCCAGTTTAACAATCTTTTTTTTGAGTGACACTGCATACAATGATGGATGAAACTCTTTGTACCCAGTGTACTGTGGCTTACCTGTAAGTTTAATTGCACCTGATTCAGTTGTGACCAGTCTCACATCTTTTCTGTGATGAGGATTTTCCATAGTCTTACCAAAACAGGCATTGTTCATAAGCTTAAAGAAGTCTTTGTCAAATGCAGTGTTACCTTCTCTTGCACGCAATGTTGTGTTTTTCATTATGTAATCTTTCATAAAAGCACTTTGATCAAATTGAATTCCTCTATGAACTTTCTTTAGTACTAAACCATGTCTGATGTAAAACTGTAACAATCGATAGTGACACACGTAATTAAATTTGTCATTCAGATTGGGTACAAGTTTAGTGTCTTCTTTTTTCCCCGTTAAACTCAGTTTCTCAACTGCTAATGGATAATCATTATGGTAATCATGTAAATGGTGTGGATACTCCAAGTCTACTTCAAAGATCCAACCCTTTTCATCATTTTGACCTCGATCCATAATATATTTTGTTAATTTTTTTATGCCATACTGTGACAAATTATACAAACAAAAGTTTTTTAATGGCAACAATTCACACATTGCAAATCCATACAAATTATTAGCATCCAAGTATGTAATAAATGACATTGGCTTTGACGGGTCAAAGTCGTCAAGATATTTGTTGTTGGCCTTGCCATAATTGTTTGCTGCTAGACTAATACCTCCCCTCAATCCACGTTCCACCATTTCACCCATCGTACGATCAGACAACAGGTCTATAAATATCTTACTGGATTTCAAAAATGCATCCCATGTCATGCCAGGACTAGTTATGTAACAAGCAGGGTCAAGCTTGTAGTGTAACAAACCCTTTTCACGGTAACTTTCAAATACGTCTGCTAGCAAACAGACATCAGCCTTTAAGTATTGGTCATGATAGTCACCAATAGTTTTACACCCTAGTTTTTCCCATGCATTAAGTGCGTGTTGGTATTCAGAGTCAGAAATACCTTTACCAATTAGTGTAGAATAAAATTTCTCTTTTGGTGGTAGTCTTGTTTCTTCAAACACAACCCAGTGATCAATGTACTCATATGGATAAACACCTTTTTTAATCAAGTCCGGCTCAAAATATTTACTTGTTATTGGATACTCACTCAGTCCTTCTGCCAGACTAGCCAACCCTAAAGACAAATGTTGCATGGAGTCATAAAATGCTAATTTATCTAACCTAAAAGTCAAGTATTTTTCAGTTGTCTGGGCAATACAACTAATTTTTTTGTAAGACTCGTCTACAGCCTGCATGATAATGTGTGAATCATATCCCTTCAGATTGTGAAAAAAGATTGGTAACTTATATGTCTTAGGATTTATTTTTAATAACAAGTTACATTTGTTATGAGCGGCACCTCTGTAACGACCAGTTATGTGATCATGATCGCAAACTTTATCACCATCAAGGACGTCTTCACAAATCCAACACATCACTGCTGCATCAAAATTCTGTTTGTCTTCTTCTGTCATCACCAAAGGCATCTGACAGTTTTCAAAATACCTTACTACCTGAATATACAGATGTCTCATTTCTGTTAAAAACTCAGCTGCTGCATTTTCACCCCTGTAGATAACAGGTTCTGAATGAAGACCGTCTGACCTAACAATAATGTATCCAAAAGAACACACCACTTGGTCACTCAATTTTATAGTCTTTGGTAATGACTCTGGAACAGGACCTTCATAAGGAACAACGAGTGATTCAAAATCAGCATATACTACAAACGGCAGCTTTTGCTGATTCCCATAGTTCTTAAAATACACTTGACTGCCAGGATCTGGATACTTAAGTACAGTTTGTATGTCATCAGCTGATCTGCAGTGTAAAACATGTTTGTCTGCTAATTTTATGGAGGAAAATCTTTGTAAACATTTTTTACAAACTTCCTGTTTGCCATTGTGTTTTGTTGTATGATCATGAATTAGACGTGACATATTTCTGATAATTGTGTAGTGGAAGTTATTGTTATCACCAATTAGCAACATGTCAACATGTTTATCTTCTGACTGACCATAGGTTGGGGCAATTGGGGACACTCTAATTGGCTGTAACTTATTTTCAGACTCATTATCCCACACATACACATTTACAGATATACCAGGATTTAGTTTTTCAAACAAGTCTATGTCCTCTATTTTAACAGGGAACTCAATGCCACTGAAGTTGAGTTCATTTACAAATTTGATATAGTTAGATACACGATCAGGTTTTGCTTTTACAAAATGAAGTTTAGCAAGCACACACCACATGAAACAATAGTTGTCATTGTTTTGAATATTGACTACAGCCTTTTTGTTTGCAACCTCTATTGGTAGTGGTATCCAAGATCTACCTAAAATAGGATGATATCTTGACTGCTTTAGTTGTAGTTCATGTACAAGGCCTTCATGCCAGCCAGACCCTTGCATTTCTGCTCTGTCAATTGCTTCATGGAAGTCAGGCAACAATCTTTCTCTAAACACTTTTTCTAGTTCTCTTCTCGAATTAACTGTGTGCTGCCTTGTCGAGATATACGTTACAATAACTTCACCAACATCTCTGGCAAATTCTATTTTTGCAACAATCTGAATCTTTACACTATCAGAAAGAAGGTTATTTTGTATGACTAAAAAAGATCTTTCTATCAATAGAAATTGTAAATATTAGATATAGGTAAGTCAGTTGTGTGAAACACGTTTCTTAATCTTTGATGGTTGTCCATCTTTTTTATTTGTCCGACAAAAAAATAAATAGAAAATTATATAGTGTAAAATGGCACTTTATTGACAAAAACCTATATAATAGACAAAATTAATTACCAACAAATAAGCCACTTTCCTGGTATGTCTTCTGTTGTATCATGTTCAATCTTTTGCATGTGTAATATTGTTTTATTAACAGTAATAAATTTAACATTTTTATTTTCTTTTTTTATTTGATGGTGTATTTGTAAACACATAATCTTAAACCAGTCAGATTTAGCATCATAAACTAAAAAATCATTTGTCCTATTATTATAACATGGAAAAGTATTAGAATATCCAAGATAAAAACTATATGTCATGTACATCTTCATCGGTGATGGGAGTTCTGAAAAAGGGCGTCTAACTTGTGTTTTTAAGTCACTAATAAGCATAAAATCCCTGAAACTCGATGTAATATTCATGAATTTACCAATAGGCCAATTTTGATCCTCTTGTCCGTCCGTCATTTTTATAGACAAACCAAAAAGATAAATTAATTTACTAACCCATACCCTGTGGGCTGATCTGTCTTTAAAATGAGCTTTAGATGCTTAGTTGATTTCAGTTTATTTTTTACATCATCACGTTCATATGCTTATTTGGAATGACATCGTTTTCCTCTGAGACAGTCTTCAAAGCTGTCACGATCCTTACAGTAAAACAAACAGATAAACTTTAACTGTTCTCGAAAATCTTTCAGTACAGCAATTATATTTCTGAGTGAGAATCCATACACTGATGTTTGCGATGTCTGCCACTGAAGGCAAGTTCTGCTAGAGTGTTTCTCTTCTTGACAATGTCTTTCTCTGCTGAGCAGTCAATCAACAATAAACAATGGTTGGCTGTCCTTCAAATTGTCTTGTAAAAATATGTAGGTAGTCATTCAGTTTTTCTCAGGGTCGACTAAGTATATGTTACTGTCAGTCCAAATGAATAAACGGTTGTGATAAGCTTTGTTGTGTTTTGATTGTTGGACAAAATATTACAATGTTTTCAAAGTGGTGTATGTATCTTGTTTGTAAGAGGTTAAGTAACAAATTCATTTTACCCACACCCTTGGCGACCCCACAAAACAATCCACAGTGTGATCGAGTGTCATTTAAGTTTCATTTAATACACAATATAATTTTTAATATATGTGTCCACTCAGGTATCTGCTTTCTGCAATATGTAGTTGTGCGTCATAAAATGAGATACAAATAATGTTTATGGCTGCAGCAGTTTCAACCTTCTTTTGTATCTGAATTGTTATTCCATCACTACCGTTCTCGACAGTTACGTCCTGACCCATGAAGATAAGTCATCATCTGTAGCTAGCGAAGGTCTAACCACAGTGCATACGTGTTTGTCAGGTATTGACCAATCCTAACATCATACAGATGTAGATCTTTGCACGCATATGTTTGCAGTTTATCTCTAATCTTCCACCCCAAAATACTTTGTGGAGTCTCACGTAGTGTTTGATAAGGTAACATTCCAGATGCATACACTGATTAGGTACGGCCTTCGATTGTGCAGGACAAATGTGTAATCTTAGGATGTTAGAATTTTTCTGAATCCCGTTTGTATGGATCGCCGCTGGTTCAACAAACAACATAAGAATCACCTTTCAGTGACCTAGCAGCGTGTGTTTAAGTTTATGTTCCACACATCGGGTCACTCTTGTCTTTGGGCTATTAAACAATGTCTCTAAAAAATCCACCCTGTCATAATAAATTGGTAGTCTTGACTGATACTGATTTTGAATGAGTCTGGCTAGTTTCAGTGTGTGTGACAATTTCATATTCCAAGGAAATGTTAAGAGAATCTTTGTATGTTGCATCTGTGGCAGATGATTTAAATTACTTTGGAGTAAGTCATTGAAGGTTAGTTCAAAACTCAGACGGTCATTCAGTGCTCCCTTGATAATAATGGCAGATGAGCTGTTAGGATTTCAAACTCAAGGTGGAATGTAGAATCTGGATCCATAATGTTTCAGCCATATATAACTTCCTTTGGGTACCCCCAGTAAGTTTACCTTATCTGTCTCGCTGCATTGATTCGAAGTTATATCCAACATTATAAATCTGGCTGTAGTAATGCCTTGGTAATAATACTTGCACTCAAATTCTACACGTATCACATTCATACTCTTGTGAGCCGAAAAGGTCTTTGTAACAGTAAGAATACTATCGGAGGTCATACAAAGACTTACATACACTTCCTGTCCTTCAAAGATTTTACTTTATATAGTTCTATACATCATTGTCTCTGTGGCACGAAGATCCAATTGATCAAACATAGTGTCTGTTTACATCTGCTCTCAGGATGGATAGGTCTAATAAATTAACAAATGCTACTTATAGAGCGTAGGCATGTCGCCCAGGAACAATAACGTCACAACGTGTAAGACCTAGATGGAACCGAACCCAACTATTTGGTAAACTTGACTAGTAAGGTAGAGTACTGGTCGAGTCTGGTACTAATGAAAAGATACTAAGTTTTGATACTGTTGTTCTCGAAATTGCCCTTAACTAAGAGTCTGGAATTACACCCCTAGCGTCACTACTGTAGTTTTTCTGTTAATCGGGTCAAACTTTGATATCCGTAATAGCTGTTCCTTTGGTATTATACACAATTAATAATAATTAAATTAATAATAACAAATGCGCGATAAGACGGAGATATTAAGCATGAAGATTTTTAAAAAGTAGGATGACATAAAATGTCCTCCTGATAAGAGTGTAAACTTAGATCTGTCGAGTAATACTTCTTTTTACACACAGAAACTTTTGATTACAAAGTAAAAGTTAACTATCGCTCTTTATGATAGTGTTAATGAGCGTCCATATCAAATAGATCCTAATCAGTTTGAATATGAAAAAGGACATTTATATTTAAAAACTATTGACAAAGGAAAAATACAATTGACTAACAAAAAAGACCCTACTAAGTTTAGAGCTTTAGGTACAATCAAAAAAGAAGGTGGTGTTGGTGCCTTGCGTCAACTTGGTGTTGGTGATAAAAGGTTGCCACCTCGAGTTGTTAGTGCTCTTCATGATGCGCAAACAAGGTTGCCAACAGGACAAGAAATTGATGTGGCACCAGTAACAAGCCTACCAGAAATAGCAAACACCGTAATACAAGAAACATCATTTACAGAAGGACAAATAAATGAGGAATTAAAAACAATTGGTGACTCTCCTTTGACAAAGAGGGAGTTAGCTGCGTTGGATAAAACACTGCAGACAATAAGAGGTGAGCTTTTGAATAATGTAGCTAAACTGGGTGAACTTGATAATCATATTGAAAAAGAAAAAGAGAAACTGGCTACTGCAGACAATGGGAATTATGACATTGAAATAAAAGAAAGAATACAACACAGATTAAAAGATTTGTATACAGAAAGATCAGCGCGACTAGAAGTGATTGAAAATGGAAAAGAAAAACTGAAAACACAGGTCAACAGAATTAGAGAAACTATTCAGAAAATACTTAATGAGGATACAACTTTGACTGAGAGATTAAAAACACTTTTCAGAGAGCAGGGTATCACTATTGCAAGTTTAATTACTGCTCTTGGATTTATTATTAGTACTGTAGTGTTAGCTGTAACAGGTGGTGGTAGTAGTCCAGCACCTCCAGCTCCTCCAACTCCATCAGACCCAAAAGATTTACAGACGTGGGTAAAAAAACAGTTGTCTCACATATCAGACTTGCTTAAAAAATTAGCTGTAAAAGCAGCAGATGCTTTACCAGGTATTATAGGTAGTGTTGTCAGTTGGCTTATTAGTACTACAGCAAAGGTAGTAGGGTTTATGGCAGAGCATGTATGGATATTTTTGGTAACAGTAGGAGGGTTAATTATAGGATACTTAATGAAACAGGTAAAGAAGTAATATTCCTAATCCAGTAAGGCCTATTACCAATGCAGTTCTCTCTGACTCATGTGTGTTTTCTTGGTCTGTTACTGACTGTACTGGTGCTGGTTCAGGTGTCTGTGCCGATGCTTGGGCTGTTATTGACATTACTGGTTTTACTATCTGTTCAGGTGGTGGTGTTGATATTTGTGTTACTGGTGGTGTTACTGGTTGTATGTGAGAGGTTGTTGGACTCAAGTTTACAGATTGATTAAGTCCTAATTTCTGATTACTCCCTGCAACAACTATTTCATTATTATAATTTGTTATTACTCCAATTTGTAGTTGAAGATCAGAAGGCAACATGTATAACCCAATGCCTACTACAAAGTCAACTTTTGATCTGGCATATCTGAGAACGTTTTGGTAACGTTGTATGCTAGATGGAAGATCAACAACTGAGTTAATAGAATCTTCTAAATTTGCTAAAAACTGTTTTTGTGCTTCAAATTTACCACTTCCATTCAAAATGTTTGATTTTGTTAGTGATTGTGCTCCTAGTAAACACCAGACATATGTTCTGATAGACTCATTGACGCGCTCGACTCCTGCTTGAGTAAACCCGTCAGATTTATCTAAAATAAATGTGGTCCACGCATTAGTCTGCTTCTGCTCTATTGATCCTAACCAGACTTGTGATTTTGATGAGAATGAAGTGTAACCAGGGTAGTAATCTTGTGGGTATTGTCTGTGACTCATAGCATAATACAATGTTCCCATACCATTGTGATCATCAAGTTTTTGTGTAAAGTCATACTTTGTACTGATGTTAAATTCATTACAGATCCGTTCAAATGCTTTCAAATCCATGGGATTGTTAAACTGATTAAAACTGGATTCAGTTGGTAATGGTGTATGCAGTTCTGACAGTATTCTTCTAAGCTGGTAATAAACATGGAAATGATACACAGACTTAATCAGTTTGTTTGAGTGATTCAAATGGTCTGTAAATGAAACACCACAGCCTGTAGTAGAACACAGTATAGCAAAGTTGAGTTGGTTTTGAAACATCTGTAGTGGGCTTGAAGACCACTTTCTTGCAGTTGAGTCATCTGTTATTGGAGGGTTTAGGTAATGATCAAAAGGGTTGGGTACTTTGACTTGAAATAAATCTTGTTCAGACACAGCTATATCAAGCTGATTTAACTGAATTATTTTCTGTTCATAAGTAGGTGCAACATTATATTTGGCATTCACATTGAATTGAAATGCGTTTGTAGTGGTAATGGTTGGTGATTTAAATTCCATCCTTTTTTTTTATGTGATAATAAAAATGTTTATAACCTTAACAAATATTGACACAAGCAAACCAATGTGGCTAACTAATGGGATTGATAATCGTGATGGTAGCAAGGCTGTAGCTATCCATGAAATGTTTTATACAGTAAAGTGGTTTAATGTAACGGATAATACAAGTTTTTATATAAGTTATCTTAATGCTGGTAATAGTGGCTTGGACACTAATACACACTTTATACCATCTGGGTATTATGACTTTTGTACTTTAGCTACATGGTTTCAAAATAATTTAAAAATTAAAGCAACTTTAAATCAGGCTAACTTGTTTGTTGAATTAGAAATTCCTACAGGCACTATACCTTTATTTTCAACTGAACTTGCATATTTACTTGGTTTAATAGACAGAAATACAATGCCTGTAAATTGGGTAATGGGTTTTACAGATAATGGTACTAGTGGATGGTATTATACACCAGATGTAACTAAAATAACTGGAACATATCCTGTTCATTTGTCAGTACACACATTTCTAAATGTTTATTTAAAAGAACTAAACACGACTGAAAATGTACACAATGGAAAACCATCAACTTTGTTGAGATGCTTACCAACTGGAACTGCACCCTATTGTGAAATTGTGGTTGTTAGATTTCCTAATTTACAGTTTAAGAAATTAGGTTCTAGTTTCTTTGAGTCACTGAGTATATCTGTAACTAATCAGAATGGTAAACCAGTTGTGATGCATGATTTTAGTGTTGTGTTAGAAATTAAATAATTTTATTTTTGTTTATAAAAAAATGAGTGGTCTTGGTCCAAAGCCTAGAATCATACCAGTTGCATGTCCAGTAACAGAGTTGAAAGATTTGGCAGACGTACAGGATTTTGAGAAGGAAGGGGAAATTGGAGAAATATATGGTTTTGAACTTGATTCCTATGGCATGTACAAGAGAAAAGTAATTGTTGACATAAAAGACGGTGAAAAACAGATTCCTAAACTTGGTCAGCTTCGTGATGTTACTGTACTACTCCACCTGTAAATAATGCGCCTTACAACTTAATACATGTGGGAAATAAGTGGGTTGTTTCACCTGTACCGGCACCACCACCCACAATTGACTGGGACATAAAGATTGAATTTATTAGTCCTTATGTATACACTGATGACGAAGGTGCCTTAGTGTTTAGGAAGGTTGTTAACTCGGGGCCGCTTATTGTAAGTCTTGTTCCAAGTTTTGCCCCAGACAACAATAGCAGAGAAAAACTGAAAGTTGAAAATTATGAGAGACGGAGATATCTTCTTACAACTAGAAAGGGTAGATCAGATACTTCTGTTGTGTTTATGCCAGCAAGCTTAGTCGTGGCTAGAGAAGCGACAATAGTATTTGAAATTATCATGAAATCTGTTGCTACTGCTAAAGAGGCTCAAATTGCACAAGGAATTAAACTTACATGGAATGAAACAGTAACAGAATCATCAAAGGTCTTTATTGCCATTACAAAAAATAATGATGTTATTAATGTTTCAAGCAGTATTCCCACTGTCAAGGTGGTGGTTGACAAAACAACTTTTGTTCGTCTAACTTACATAAACCTTGAACACATTGATCTTGTTGCATTTTATTATGCCAGCAAATTGTATACTTTTGAAGAGTTGCAAAATGTAATTGCTGATTAAAAAAATATTTGTAAATAAAAAATGGTGAACTTGTATCCACAAATACCACCTGAGCCTATTGAGCGTGATAAAACATTAAAGGCAGATTCATTTCGTTTAATGAATATTACAGAAGCGTTGAAGTATTTGGAAGAAGAACAAGCAAAATACTCGAGGTGTAAACGCCGTTACAATACGGTTTTCAATTCTGTACACAACACATCAATGGCCATGGGGGTGGTTTCAGCCGGATTATCTGTAGGAGGTATAACTCTGTTTGCAACGGGGGTGGGAAGTGTTATAGGAATTGCTGTTGAAGGTATTGGTCTTGTCACAAGCCTGGCATGCTTTGGTATGGAAGCCCTTAACAAAAAATTTTATACTAAGTTGCAGAAGCATGAAGCATTAAGTACGCTCGCAGCAGCTAAGCTGACGAGTATGAAACTTATTATTAGTAAGGCTTTGGAAAATAATGAAATTGATGACGAAGAATTTAAGCGAGTCCAGGATGATTTGGCTAACTATAAACAACAAAAATCTGAAATACAGAATAAGATGCGTAGTCAGGCTGTAAATGTTGAAGAGCTAAAGAAATCTTTTTTAGAACAAGGAAAAAAGATAGGCGTAGAAGAAACTATGAAAAAAGTTTACGGACTGTTAGGCAAGTAAAGATCAGTTTTGGTAATCATTCATTAATTCTGAAATACTCTTCACAAAGAGATGTCATGCCTTTTATGCCTGCTCATTTGACGCCATCAGCCCCACCACCAGACTACTATTGAGAAAAAAAAGTTTTCTTGTTGACCTTGTAACTTGAGAAATCTGTCTGAGTGTCTTGCTGACTTGCATCAAGAACTTACAAGATCTTATGTTAAGACACTTATAAGAACTTGTTTTAAGTCACTTATAATTACTTACGCCAACTAACTTCAAAGTTACTTACAAAGTTACTTGCTGGTTTATAAATTACCTTATTAAGTACTTGTAATTTACTTAGAAACATCTAGACAGTAACATAGACAGTAACTTGTTAATTTTACCCATGACTTGAACACCAGAAAATAATCTAGACTCAGTAACAACATGGGAGAGAATTTGCTCTGTTCAGTATCAGCATAAGAAATAATCACAGATTATTTCCCTTGTTCAGTAAAAGGGAAGGAATCACCACCTGTTCAGTAACAAAATTTTAGATTACTTCCCTTTGTTGAATATAAGTTTATACAAGGGAAGTAATTTTGAGAAAATTTTGGTAAGACAAAAAGTTACTTCCCTTGCTTTATTAAATTATGTTTTAATTTTTGACTAAAATATATATATTTTTTCATAAAAAATAAAAGGCAAGATGTGTCAATAATTATGATAGATAATAGTATAAAGATGTTATTATTTGATTTTTGTTTAAAAATGTGTGATTATTGTTGTCTTTTAATACAAATATAATTTTTTTGGTATTACTTTTTTGCTTCACTAGCTTAATTTTTTTTTAGGAGAATGTAGGGTTATATAAATGAAAATGTTTCTATTCATTGTGGGTCCGTGAGTGGTCCAGTGGCCTGGCAAACAAACAAAGAGAGTGAGTTGTGCACATTAACCTAAGGTTGTAACTCTCTTTGTCTGTTCCAAACACCTCTGGGACATCTACACTTTCGTTTCGGGCAGCCGAGTCTTGGTAGATTCCCGTCTGGGGTGGGCGGAACAAACCAAAAGCTAGGCCACACCAAAAGCTCTCACAGGGAAGGCGAATTGTGCACTTGAACCTGGGTTATAGCTGACTCTGTGAGAGCAACTGGAAAAAGACCAGGAGCGGACTTTTACCATTTTTTGGTTCCAGTGCCATTGACCTCGTGACCTCTGACTTGCCTGAGACAATTACATACAAAAGACGCTGTTTTTTTCAAGTCAATGACAGCATTAATAATTTAGGTTAGGTGGGGGGTCTGGCTTATGATAATCGCGGGTTATGATAATCAAAAATCGTTGCTTTGAATGATTTCTGAAGTGGAACTAAAATGGCTAGGAGAGATAGATAATATGAGACTTCCAAAATAATAAATTCAATAGAGTCGCATCCGTCATGCTCATCATTTTTTTAAAATTAAAGGGTTGATTCGGAAATAATGAGGGTGTAATGGGAGGACTAAATTTTGATATTTAAAAATAGCGTAAATTAATGACGGATGCGGCTTTATTGAATGTATTGGTTTGGAAGTCTCATATTATCTATCTCTAGGGTTCACGAGAATCGGTTATCTCGCAAACGGCGGAGTTCGCTCAGACTGCAACGAACTAGCATACTAGGCCTGCGTCTCACGTTGAATCGCGACAGCGGATGACAAGTTTTTGAAGGGCAAGATTTTCTCAGAGGCGTCACTGCAGCAGGCTTGGACCTCGATTTCTGCCTTTTGTGAACAGCAAACGTGCATATTTATATCATGAGCATCTATGCGTTTTGCCAATGCTTACAAACTCAGTATAAAACGTCTGAGGGAGTCGTGAAAGGAAACATGGTCATGCAGGCTTTGATCCGTGACTGATCATATTCTTATGAATTTCAAAGCGAGCGTAACTGCCAGGCATGTACACGATCAAAAGCAGAGCAAAAACAGGTTGACTGATTGGTTGTCTGTTTGCACTCGAGGCGGCGACAATGACTGATTGATTAATTGACTGAATTCACTACATTCCAACGTTACTGATTTATTCAAGTTTCATGAACAAGTATTAAAGTACCATTACGCATAAATCTGAAGACACGTTTCTGCACCATTTGTGTTTGTTATGTCTTGTCGACACACCTAATGAACTTTAACAGCAGTTTGGAAAGGCAGCAACAGCACATTTATAGAACGGGGTGGAATCATTGTCAGGTTACTTGATATTAAGACGACATGTGCTAAACTGGATTGTCATGTGTCTAAATGAACCATAACTGGACCTGTGTGCAGCGTTTCGTAACCGTTTGTTACATAAGTGTATCTTTGAACAGTTACGGTGGTAGTGGGCCTTTAACCGACAAACTGACGTTTTTCTTGTTGTTTTTGGTTTTTGTTGAAAGGCATGCAATTGCGTAAACAGATAAACAGACAGTGTGCTGTTACTACTATTTTGCAGCTAAAAAGAAAGTGGAAAAACAAAGGAACAGCGACAACATCAGTCACAACAAGCATTTCCCCAACGCCACCCTACCTCCTCGGTGTTTACCGTCAAACTGAATTTTGTTTCTCCGTTGTTCCGATTTGTTTCTGGTTGTGTAAAAAGGACAGCAAATGCGTAAGCAGACACTATTTTGCTGTTAACCCACTTAAACCCAAGGCCGCATTTTCCAAAGTTTAAAGATTTCACTAAACAGCCATGTACCTCTTCCAGGAGAAGGATCGCCCATGATAATTCAAGGGTAGTGTCAGATTAGCTCGCCACGCTACTCTGGCAATACCCTTGAAATGTCACGGTCGACCCGTCTCATGATTTAATGTATCACGGCTAAATGGGTTTAAAACAAAAACAGAGAAACAAAGGAACAACGAAAACGTCAACAACAACAACAACAACAACAAAATAATATTGAAGGGGTCCAAACAAAAACAAAAAAAAAAAAAAAAAAAAAAGAGGAAGGGGAGGGGTGGGGTGTGGGGGGCCTTACCGCTTCTGCAGCCACGGGATTGTCAGTGATGTCCAGAACCACAGCGGTTGCCCCCCTTTGTAGCGCTCTCTTGGCCTGGAGACAGAAAACAGAGTCATAACATCATTTCATGTATACCACTATCATCATAAATGAAAGACATTAATGTGCAGAAACAACATGAACTGTGGTTATAGCTATGGTTTTTTATGTTCCTGGGGACAAAATGTCGATGGTTTTTGCATGTAACGTCGTGACTAGCAATTTCAGTCGTGTTTTCGAGAAAGACAAGAGAGAAAAAAAACAACAACAAAAAACCCACCTCAATTTACATTTTGGTCACAATCTTTAATCCGAGGCTTTCCTCACAGGGCGGTTATATGACCAGTTCTTGTTCAGTAACAGGTTCAAGATTTCGTCAGGGGAAAAAAAGAGGGGACAAGGGGGGGGGGGGGGGGGGGAGGTGCAGTAAGTGGAAATCGAAGGAGGCAACTGCATCGAAACGTGATTTTGCGACAAAATGTCACTAACGAGGCTGCGTGCGAACACCGCCGATGAATGTTTCTTCAGGTTAGCACATTGTACCCGAGGACCGAAATCCCCAGATTTTGAAGGGGCCCTCTGAAGGATTGCATTACAATTCTAGAGACAGATCGAACATGATAGTTCAAGGGTGGTGCCAGAATAGCTTGGCGCCTATGGGAGCCAAGGTATTCTGGCACCACCCTTGAACTATCATGCTCGATCCGTGTCTTGGTGTGGTGTGTCCGGGCTGAATGAGTTAATAAATGTTCCCATGGAGACAGTCACACAGACAGATGAAACCGACAGACAGACAAACAGACAGACGGTCGGACGGACGGACACACACGCAGACGCTGAGACAATCGCTTGACCAGACTGCGGATTAGTCGGCTGAGCTGGTTGTCGATACTCGGACGGACGGCCGCACGGACGATCACACACGCAGACAGACAATCGCTTGTATGGATGCTGGACTAATTGGCTGAGCTGGATGTTGATACACTCTTTGACTGATTCGCATGCTGTGATTTAGGAACTGTTGCAGAAGTGCTTCTTTAACTCAATCAGACCCGACGCACCACAGCAAGACATGGGTCGATCAGATAGCTCAATTATTTAGTTAGTTATTGGTGTTTAACGCCGAGCAGGCGGCTAAGGCCATCTCACGGCGGGATGGGTAAAAATCTGGTCAGCCAGGGTGGTGCCAGAATAGCTTGGCGCCTATAAGCGCCAAGCTATCCTTGCACCACCCTTGAACTATCATGCTCGACCTGTCTCTAGAATTGTAATACAGTCCTTCAGAGGGCAACTTCAAAATTTGATGGATTTCGGTCCTGGGGTTGAATGTGTTAAACAGTCATGACAGTAGTGATCTTTAAGTCCAAGATGACTTCGGGACAGACGTGCAGGAAGACGGTCAAAATAAGTCTGCTTGTCTGTGATTTTGGACCTTACGGCCTGACGGCCGTAAGGTCCCAAATCACAGACCAGCTCCCGTCATATTGACCTGGTTTCGCCCCAAACCCCACCCTTGTATAGCACTCCCCCGCACTGAAAGAACCCCGCCTGATGGGCCGACCCCCATAAAAGGCCCCCAGCCCTTCATCCACCCCGAAATAAAATTCTTCCCCGTGCAGCAGCGTTCCGCATTCAGTCAGAGTTCAATCGGCGCATGTCATGAAAGGGAGTACCCCGAGAATAGTGACTGCATAGAAATCGGTTCCACGTTGTTTCGGTTAGAGTCTTAGTGAAACATTGAGTTAGGATGTTTATTTTTTTCGTAGTCTGCTGTGTTACATTAAGACAGCAGCAAATCTTCAAATCTAGTATGCCCATTGTTGTGAAAAGCGATAGTTTCCTTATTACAATTTTTTTTTTTAATAATCGCTTTTCTCAAGAATGACATACTGGCTTTACCAAATCAGGACAGAAATAAAGTCTTGTTACAGTTAGATGAAAACTAAGTGCTGTGACGTCTTTTTGCACATTTTGCTAAAGGAAATTTAAAGGGTGAAACAGCAAAAGTTGCTATCAATGTAACTTCCACTGGGCACTATGTCATTTTTAATTTCTATGGTGAGCCTAAATGATTCATCAAATTTATTTCTTAATGTAGGCTATGAACCAAACACCATAAAACACCATCTCTGACTCTCACCTCTTGATGCATCTGCTTATGTTACACTCTTTATTTTTCCAGTTAAACATGAACAGTGAATAAATCTAGCATTAAAAGCACAAGTCCAGATTTTATTGTTACCGTTGTATTATTGCCTTGGACAAAATGTGTTTTGAATTTCAAGCTTCAATGCCCCATTGTGGGTAAAAATCCAATAACATCCTTGAATCCTTTGATCCCGAATCTGGATGTAGAGACGGACATAAACAATACACTCTTACAGACAAAACAAAACAATCTGGCAAGTCGAGTCACACGATTTTACCCTACTAGCGAGTCATCAGCGGATATCATGTTTGCGTGAAGACTGAACCGGCAATAGAGTACCCTCCGAAATGATATGGAACCTCATTTTTACAGCCATGCAATAATTGGGAGGTCACGATCTAAAGCGAAATAGTTAGACCTAGTACGCACTCCGTGACCCGCCCAGTGTAAGAGGCTAACGTCCACGATACGACACTATGAAAGTTAGTCCCCAGGTTCGAATCCCACTGATATATCCCCTGCTTGAGGGGTAAAGATCTACATAAATGACAGAACTGACATGGACAGGGCATAGATTCTCATGAGCCCCTGCTGTCGCAGGGGCTCATGAGAATCTATGTCCTTTGCAGATGATTAGAGATGGGTGTGTGACTCCATAAATTGGGCACAACCCCGTGCCAGCCGCAGCCACAATGGCCATTCTCGCTTTCATCAAAACAGGAAACTTTGATCGCATTTTTCGTGTAAGGAGTCATGAAAAAGGTGTTCAATGCAACTTTTCATAATAAATGTCGCAGGGGACGTTGATTGCGTTCTCGGAAATCGTGCATGAAAAATGCCAACAGTGCCAATTTTCACTCGCACTTAAATAGCCGAGCATCGACCGTTCACGTGAAAATCAGCGTGCAATTTCGGAGTCCCCTCCCCCCTCCCCCCCCCCCCCCCCTCTGCAGATTACTTTTTGAAATCTTTGTTAACCCATTCAGCCCTGCCGCACTACAGCAGGAGATGGGTCGACCATGATAATTCAAGGGTAGTGTCAGATTAGCTTGGCGCCTGTCGGCGCCAAGCTAATCTGGCACTGCCCTTGAATTATCATGGCCGATCCATCTCCTGCAACTGGTGCATAGTCATCAGATGACGCCTCCAAAATTTGGGAAATACGGCCGTCGGGCTGAATGAGTTAACTCAAAGCCAAAGAGCTCCGACCGTCCAAGGAACCTGGGCTCAAAGCGGCGTGATCAAGAGGCACAGATCTGCATAGACCCGGGGGGTGGGGAGGGGGGGCCATGAGGATCTATGTCTCTTGCATAATTTGGATCGTGTTCAGCTTTTTTTCCCTCGTTAATCAAGGGGCTAACGGTCTCCAGGACTACGAAGCGTGTAAAATGCAAAGATGAAAGAAAGGAAAAGTACAACACTTTTTTTTTGTTGTTTTGTTTATTTTTTAAAATTATTATTGACTTTATTAATAAACTTTGTCGTGCTTGTCATTTCTCAGCGCGTTTTTTTTTGTTTTTTTTTGGGTTTTTTTTCACCTCTGTTCGTTTGTTGTTGTCTAACTTTTGAAAGTTCTTCCCTGCCGAGAAAAAAGTGACAACCACCAAGGTGCAAGAGGTATAGAACCTCATGAGCCCCCGCATTTGTGGGGGCTCATGTGGTTCTATGCCTCTTGCCGATACCAATTTGTATCCATGTTCCTTGAACGGATGCGATACTTTGGCGTTGAGTCAACAAAGATTTCAGAAACACAATATGCGACCAGTAGCGCGGAAGGGGTGAACGGTAACACTGAGTTTCGTGACGACGCCACCACACGCGCGGGACAAAAACGGTGCGCAATAAAAGAAGAACAATTGCTTTACGGTGATACATTGCACACATGCTGGTGTGTGATCCATATTCACACCTAATCATGACATTCGCACCTTTTTCTTAGGGGGGGGGGGGGGGGGGGGGCAGGGGGGGGGGGGGCGGGGCTGTCGTCTGAAAAACGCAAGACGCAGCGGCCATGCTAGTACGTGCATGTGATTTGTGGAACAAAAATAGTTCAGCTGACTCTTAACCCTTTGACTCCCAGAACTAAATGCCTTCCATTCTATAGAAAGGAAGGCATTTAGTTCTGGGAGTCCAAGGGTTACGCTATATATCTTTATGTGGCGAAAGTCCCGTTTTGAGGATATCGAATAAATAAATGAATTTTATTGAATATCTCTTAACATCTTGGTGAGTTTAGACAATAATAATAATAATAATAATAATAATAATAATAATAATAATAATAATAATAATAATAAACAGTTTTTTTATAGCGCTGTTCTCCAGGAAAACACTGGACTCACTGCGCATGCACAGCAGCACACTCTCTCTCAGACACACGCACAAGTATACACTACTTTAACCCACCCCATCCCTTCCCAACACCTTACATCCACTTCCCTCCAGAATCAGAATAAAAGGCAGTCAACAGTTAGCTAAAAGTGAGCTAAATGTTAAATGCCCGACAGAAAAGAAAAGTATTTAAGTGAGGTTTGAACTGTGACAATGTGGGCAGATTCCGCATTTCAGTTGGCAGAGAGTTCCACACACTTGGATTAAAAAGATGAAATAACGCTCCGCGACAGTCTTCATGTTAAGTTTCGGGATTTTAAAATGATTTTCACTGGATGGCTGATAAACAGCTTGGCAGAAAGGTATGGCGAGAGAGATCCGTCAGAAAAGGTACGGCGAGAGAGATCCGTCAGAAAGGTACGGCGAGAGAGATCCGTCAGAAAGTTACGGCGAGAGAGATCCGTCAGAAAGGTACGGCGAGAGAGATCAGTCAGAAAGGTACGGCGAGAGAGATCCGTCAGAAAGGTATGGCGAGAGAGATCCGTCAGAAAGGTACGGCGAGAGAGATCCGTCAGAAAGGTACGGCGAGAGAGATCCGTCAGAAAAGGTACGGCGAGAGAGATCCGTCAGAAAGGTACGGCGAGAGAGATCCGTCAGAAAGGTACGGCGAGAGAGATCCGTCAGAAAGGTACGGCGAGAGAGATCCGTCAGAAAGGTACGGCGAGAGAGATCCGTCAGAAAGGTACGGCGAGAGAGATCCGTCAGAAAGGTACGGCGAGAGAGATCCGTCAGAAAGGTACGGCGAGAGAGATCCGTCAGAAAGGTACGGCGAGAGAGATCCGTCAGAAAGGTACGGCGAGAGAGATCCGTACCGTCAGAAAGGTACGGCGAGAGAGATCCGTCAGAAAGGTACGGCGAGAGAGATCCGTCAAAATGCCGGTAGACAACAAGAACAAGAAGAAGAAGAAAGAAAAAAAAACTAAAAAAAGAGAGGACATACTGGTTTTATAAATTTAACGGCAGCATCTGCTCCCGGGTGGACTTTGATTGCTGAAATGCTAAAATGTATCGAACTTTTAACCCTTAATTGCCTTTAATCCTTAGTTTTCTGAAGCAGATCCCTTTAACGCAAAGCATAAAACAATTAAGAGTTCTGGACAAAAATTCAAAGCATGGAAACTGGAGTCCTGGAGAGAAATCATTATCGGACCGGATGGCCACGGAAGTTCATAGGGTGAACTAAACTTGTCTTTGGAGTACCCATCCGGCGAGGCTGTCACAAGCAGGACAAGGTGCATTGTACTCCCCATCTTCTACGGACATTTTCTGAGCCCTTTAGCCTTTGGGACCCACCAGGGGACGACTTCACAACATGATCACGACTCATCTGCAAGAGGCATAGATCCTCATGAGCTCCCACATTCGCGGGAGCTCATGAGGATCTATGCCTCGTTAAATAGGTTGGGAAATGCACGGGACCATGAGGATCTATTCCACGATGTTTTTTTGCTAATGTGTGTATTATGCATAAGACCATGAATATCTATGCCTGTACGTCTCTTGTGAATGGGTTGTAAAATGGATGAGACCATGAGGACCTATGCCACTATGTTTCTTGTTAATGGGTTGTAAAATACACGAGTCCATGAGGATTTATAACTATAGTCTCTTCTTAATTAGTGGGTTGTAGAAATGCACAGGGGCCATGAGGATCTATGCCTATACGTCTCTTGTTCATAGGTAGCAACCTGCACAGGGCCATGAATATCTATGTCTCTATCTCTCTCGTTCATGGGTCGTAAAGTGTACGGGAACATGAGGATCTGTGTCACTTGCGGACATGGCTGGGCTTTGTTCTTCAACATCTCTGCGTGTCGCTGATCGAGTGTATGCTTAGGTTTTTAAAATGGATATTGGGTTCTTTGGTTGTTCAACGGAACTAGTGAAAACTATCAATCTCTATTTTCGAGCAAAGTAGACTTCTGAAATCAGAAATAGGCCACAATTACGCGCGTTTTGAAGCAGAGGATTAAAAGCCCGGACAAGCATGCGATACCGGACAAGCATCGAGCTTTTAATCTACTATTTTAGTGGAAACGCGCGCAATTTCCACCCCGTTCTGACTTCCGACAATGCATTTTTTTAAATTGACGTGACATTCTTAATTTTCGACAAAGATTTCGTGCACACAATTTGTCTTTCGTGTTTCTAGAAACGATGACCTCCAACATCCAAATAAAAAATTTCACATGTGCACCCCATTATCTCATTACTCTATAACATCATCCTTTTCTGAATCTCGTTCGGGAATGTTTTGTGAAATCCGCATTTTTATTTCGCTCATCTTCCTCTTTAATCATTATTCAACCAAGGTTGACGCCGGCTCTGCTTGGAATTCATGTATGCAAACCAAGGGGAATCACAGCGCTGGACAGACAACAGTTAGATCCCCTGCCCCCGCCTATCAGGCACCCAATCGCCAGCCCACAGAGAAATACGCAGGTATAGAATAAGACGATCATTTCCATCCTCAGAGAATGATGGAAATGATCGTCTTATTCTATACCTGCGTATTTCTCTGTGGGCTGGCGATTGGGTGCCTGATAGGCGGGGGCAGGGGATCTAACTGTTGTCTGTCCAGCGCTGTGATTCCCCTTGGTTTGCATACAATTCTGCCAGCGCTAGCCTCACCTATCTGGTTTGTGAGTTGGAATTCATGGCCTATGAGTCGCTAGTCGGTATCCCACAGCTCTCAACTACCTTTCTCCGCCACCCCTCCTCCACTCTCCCCCCCCCCCCACCTCCCCCTTCCCTTTCCCTTAACTCATCCGAGACGTGCGGCATCCGGATGTGCGGTTATATGCCACCGCCGGATGCTGCACGTCTACAATGAGTTCACTTCATCCATCGGTTGAGATGCAGATTGAAGAGGACTAGATTACAATTTTTTTATAGTTTTTATTAGATGGCTCATCATGATAGTTTATGAAGTGTACCCGAATAGCTTGGACCCTTTTTCAAATCGATGGGGACTACTACAGTTTAGAAGACAGATCGTTGGACCATGACAGTTCGCCGGTGGTGGCAGAACAACTGGGCGTCTCTCTCAAATCAATTGCGCCTCTTGCAATGAAATAGTTATCACCTTACGGGGCCTTGTCCTCCGCCTAAAGACCACAAAACGTAAAAGGGTGGCCAACAATATCATGAAGAAAAGAGTCACACGTCCTTTTTTAGAGGCTCATGCACATTGGTTGTCTCCCTCGATTCGCTAAAGCTTATCAGCGGTAGCGAATCGAGAGATACGACCACTGTGTATCTCACGAGGATCCTAAAACTAGATAGTGTCCACATATAAATGAAAAGAAAAGGGGAGACTGCCAGCGCTAATAATTTAGGCAAGACTACCAAGTAAAGTAGGTAAAAGCACTGTCAGCGGAGGGAAATGTGCATTATCGAGCAGTGATCATAGATCTACTTATTTTTTTCTTTTACTCTAAGTTTTGTTTTGTGCTTTGACCAAAGTAGATCTATGATCATTGGTCGATAATGCACATTTCACTTTAATTGGTAGTGTACACATATGTTCTCAAGCACACCGGTTGTCTCCCTCGATTCGCTACCGCTGATAAGTGGTAGAGAATCGAGGGAGACAACCAGTTTGTGTCTCACTAGGTCCCATGCCTCCTAAAGATGGATGGTGCACACAGGGAAGACCCCCCCCCCCCCAGCACCACCTCCTTCACCCCCAAGCCCAAGCCCCCTATCCCAGCAAAGTCCAGCGCTGTGTTATTCTACCTGGCTGTCCGGTATGTCACAGCATTCAAGGTGGCATCCCAATCACACGCCTACCTCGCTCCGTCTTTACACCTGACCTGCACACGCCTACCTCGCTCCGTCTTTACACCTCACCTGCGCTTTTATTTTCCAGGCCACGTGATCACTTGGGCAGAACACTTGCCCCGGACCCCGTGTCTTTAGCTTTATTTTCCAGGCCACGTGATCACTTGGGCAGAACACTTGCCCCGGACCCCGTTTCTTTAGCTTTATTTTCCAGGCCACGTGATCACTTGGGCAGAACACTTGCCCCGGACCCCGTGTCTTTAGCTTTCTTTCTTGAGAAAGGTGTTTCAAATTAGACACTTTTACAGCCGCAGAAAAGTGCGACCGTCTTGAACGAATTTCACCGAGATTTTATAATTTTACTGCCGCCCTTTTGAATGACTGATTATTTGTGTAACATTGAAGACAGTGGGTCTAGAAAGCACGACACAAGACAGTAAGTCTATTTCTGTGCAAAGCGAGACTTTCATAGTGTCACAATGAAAGTCTCGCTTTTCACAAAAACGGGTTTGCTGTCTTTTGCCTTCACAGAGCAGAACGACTCGAGTACAAAATCAGCCAGAATAGCATGGCATCTACATGTGCCGATCGGCTTATGTAGGTGCCAGGCTATTCTGGCTGATTTGTACTGTCATCGCCGATTCATCTCCCAATTCTCCAGAGTGACATAATGGTCCCTTATTCGTTTCTTCGAGCGCTTTAGGAATGTGTGCAAGTACAAAGCATTTTGTCCCGCACTGAAGTGTAAAACGCAGACAGAAATATTAGTATCGTTTTGTGGAAGCCACTTACCTAGGTGATCGAGAGCAAACAACGTAAGGGTCCAGAAAAAAGAACAAAAAGAAACTAGAACAACAAGCTGCTGCGTCTACAAGGCAAAAGTCAGCCCTCCTCTTCCTCTCTCTCTCTCTCTCTCTCTGGAGGCTCAAATTCTTTAAATGTTTCGGTTATAGGCCGTCGGCAAACACTGAATAAGGAATTTGAACACCTCTCTCTCTCTCTCTCTCTCTCTCTCTCTCTCTCTCTCTCTCTCTGTATTGAATTGTTGTTTTGTGTTCAATCAGTAGTTTAGCAAGGGCAGACATGAAAAGAGCCTGTGCGCCTATTGTCTCCATCCTTGAAAAATAAAAGTTTCATTTATTCATTCATTCATTCTCTCTCTCTCTCTCTCTCTCTCTCTCTCTCTCTCTCTCTCTCTCTCTCTCTCTCTCTCTCTCTCTCTCTCTCTCTCTTGTGCGTGTGTGTGTGTGTGTGTGTGTGTGTGTGTGTGTGTGTGTGTGTGTGTGTGTGTGTGTGTGTGTGTGTGCGTGCGTGCTCTCTCTCTCTCTCTCTCTCTCTCTCTCTCTCTCTCTCCCCCCCCCCCCCTCTCGTTCCCTCTCCCTCTTTCTCAACATCCCCCCCCCCCCCTCTCTCACTCACTCTCTCTTAGCCTCTCATCGCGGCGCAAATGAAACAGCTCTGTACACTTGAGTGTCAAGTACATTGTTAAGAAGCAACGGAAATTACGGTTTGCCGTTCTTGGCGCCCCGCTTTGAAGATGGGCTTTTGGTGTCCCGAACATCAAAACGCGCAATTCTGAAGGGTCCTACACCACGACAACGGCTCAGAACCACACAACTGCAAGAGGCATAGATCCTCATGAGCCCCCGCAAGGTAGATCCTCATGAAGATCTATGTGTCTTGCGGACGCTCACAAAGACCCATGCTTCTTGCTTGACAGTGTTTGAGAATTTGGTGTTCAAACATCAATATGAAAACTGTAGACAGAAAAAAAATTCACAGTGCGAGCGAGTCTTATCATCAATATACTAGATGCGTAATTCTTACTAGCGCCACACTTTGAAGTTTATAATTGAAGCAAACATCATGCAACGCAGAGGCATAGATCCCTAACGGGCCATCTTTTTCTTTATTTTAGATTAATAATTTCAGCAATTATCGTGGTCTGAGTGTTGATTGACGGCGTGTCATCATCTTTCTGGCCAAAAATTATTTCTGATCGTCTCTCGGCTATCGTTCATCTTTAACTCATTCAGCCCCCACACACCACAGCAAGACGTGGATCGAGCATGATTGTTCAAGGGTGTTGCTAGAATAGCTTGGCGCCCATAGGCGCCAAGCTATTCTGGCACCTCCCTTGAACTATCATGCTCGATCTGTCTCTAGAATTGTAATACAATCCTTCAGAGGGCAACTGCAAAATTTGGGGATTTCGGTCCTGAGGTAGAATGTGTTAAACACACGTACACGCTCACAAGCCAGGGTGGAGAAATGTTTATTTACGATGCGCATCAATTCACGTGCAGGATTTCTTTTTCTAAACGCCGTGTACCCCCCCCCCCCCCCCCCCCCCCCGCGTAAACCATGACTTTTTTGCTAACGGCTGTTGTACAGTGACTACATGAACTTGATATACATCGAAAAAAATGCATTTTTCTACCCCAGCCTGTGGACGTGCACAGAAAATATTTTTTATGCATATCCATCCGTCAAATCCAGACTTCGATCCTCCAACCATTTGCAAAAGAGAATTATGTGTGCTTGCCCTTGATTTTGAACATTATGACGTAAAACAAATCACAGAACTGTTTCTCACATACTGCGAGAAAAAGAAATGCGACATTTTTGGAATCATCGCATTTCTTTTGCTCGTCAGTGTATAAGCCCTCCGGACTGCTCACGGGAGTATGCCTCTCTCTTTGTGGCCCTACATACGTCTGTGTTACTTGGCCCAAGAAAGTCAGTGGGTCTTCAATCCGTGCTGCTTTATGCAAGCCCATCAACATGCAAAGAAACCTATTTCAGCAAAATGGCAACACGCAAGCCACCAATTATACCGTGCGGTGAAGGCAAAAGTAATAAGCCCGTTTTTGTGGAAAACAAGATTTTCATTCCATTGCAATGACAATCTCGCTTTTCACAAATCAAGGACTTACTATAATCTTGTATCTTCACAGGGCAGAATCCAAGTCAACGAGTTGCGTGTTGCGTTGGGTAGATGGTGGTGGAAAATGTTTTTCGGAGGTCACAGTAAAACTATGTACATGCATTTGTTTTATATACTGACGAGCAAAAGAAATGCGACATTTTTGGAATCATCGGAAACACTTTAGTGTTTAGTGTTTACTTTAGTGTTTCCGATGATTCCAAAAATGTCGCATTTCTTTTGCTCGTCAGTATATTATTGACATGGCGCCGACAAGAATTGCGATGAGAAATGCGTGTATATATATTCAAGTGACGTGTGTGTGTGTGTGTGTGTGTGTGTGTGTGTGTGTGTGTGTGTGTGTGTGTGTATGATTTGGACGTTAGGCTCACAGACATAAGATCCAGCATCAAAGACCAGTACAAAGACGAATCAACGGTGATACACAGGACTGTCCCAGACTGACAGACGTGCCCAATATTTAACAGAAAAGAACCCAAAGGAGAAAGAAACACGCTTAAAAAAGACAGTTACAGCACAATTTATTAATATTTCTAAAAATTTCAAAATAGCCAAACAGACTAGGATACAGAATTCAGTCGCTACTTATCTTATCAGCGAATAAAGAATTTGATAAGATTAATTAGCGACTGAAATCTATACTTGTTTGTCTGTTTTTTTAATATTCATAAATTGCGTTGTAACTGTCTTTTCTAAGCAAGTTTCTTTCTCCATTTGGGTTCTTCTCTGCAGTTTACACGCTTGGCGGTCACCTTTTTGGTTTGGATTCAATATTTCACAGCAATCACATCTTTGAATTACCACAGATGATCCATGTACCCCGACGTATTTGTGGTTTTCAGCAAATTATACTAAAACGGGAGCCTGCTTGGCTCAGGGACATAAAAAGGTTACGAGACCCTCTGACGGGAAAATGCATGCCCTTCAACAAAAAAGGAGAGTTGTTAGATCATGGCTGCCAACAAGAAAGATCTGTCGACCTGAAGTCTGTGCCTCTCAGCTTGATAAGCACACATACAATACATTCCAGCAAGATGTATAGATTCTCATGAGCCCCGGCAGATGCCGGGGCTCATGAGAATCTGTGCCTCTTGCAGGCGGAAGTAACTGGCCGGCCATGACCGAACAAGAAAGATCTGTCGACCCAGAAGTGGCTCTTGAGCAGGGGAAATTACTCTTGCCTGTCGGTAAAGGTGCCTCGATAACATCCTATAAATCTAAGAACACAGGTCTTTGAAGTGTGGAGGAGCAGATTTTTGACCGCAGACAAGAAAGAAATAAAAGGAACAGGAAAAAAAGACAGAAAAAAAAAGATGACAGGTTAGAAAGTAAGGTAGGTACTTTATGATGAAGAACACGATCAAAATGGCCAACATCTGATTAATGTGGGTAAGAGTTGGACAGACAGGCAGGCAAGCCAATGGTCCTGGCGACATCCCGACGCCTATGGTGTGCCTTAACTCATTCGCGGCCGGCCGCATCCTGATGCGCGACTTATGATTTCCTGCTGTAGGGCGTTGGGGTTAAAAGGGTTAATTTTCTTGCAATTTCCTACAAAATGTAAAGCTTCTCCTGCAATATTGACGCGAAATGTTCATTTTTGTTATCAATTTTGTGTAAAAAACGGATTTCAGTCTTCCCACTTTCACTCATTATACTCATGATGATCGTTGCCAAAATTACTAGATGTTCAGAAGTTAAAGCCACTCAATGCAATAGTTTCTTTCCAGTTCCGGTCTCTACCGCTTGGGTGACAGACTGACTATGATAGTACAAAGGTAGTGCCAGAATAGTTTGCAGAACACTGAGAGAGGGAGCTCTGGTCCTGTCCCGGTCGCTCCACCAAAGGAGATAGCTCTTCCATGATAGTACACAGGTGTAAAAAGATTTGCTTGCCGAAAACTGAGAGGCCGGGTTATGGTCCTGTTCCGGTCGTTCCACTATAGGAGACAGGTGGACCGTGACAGTACAGAGGTGGCGCCAGTTAGCAGAAGAGCTTCTTACCTTGCCGAAAACTGAGAGACAGGGCTCTGGTTCCAGTTCCGGTCTCTCCAGCTTGACCACGCCCACCCAGCCATAGTCGTACAGCTCGTCATAGTCGTTGGAATTGCACAGACCCAGCGGGTGCAGCTGGAGCAAACAAAAAAAAACCACCACATTTAAACATCGTGCATAGGTTATCTGTAAATAACATTGTGAAAGACATCACCGTAGGCTGTTATTATGTGATTTAAACACGGAGCGTGTCGGTAGCGGTTTTAGTCGCGATGATTCCGACAGGAATCATCGCGACTGAAACTGCTACCGAAACGCAAAGGGTTACACAGTAGCAAAATCTGAAAAAAAAGAACAATTCCTAATGTTTTAACCCCTTGATTGTTACTGACCTGGCGGAAAAGACGCGAGCAAACGGTTAAACGAGATCAAGTTAAAACATCCAATACGACTTTAGGTTTGTACATACTGATACGTTTGTGTTGGTAAGGTTGAGTGCGCATATTACCCGTAGATTTTATTTTTTTTACCGATCCATAATTAGTTTTAATGTACGGAACACGAGTTTGCTGGGTTTTTCATCTGTAGCTGCTTTCAGTTTGTAAAGAAATTCTCTCTCTCTCTCTCTCTCTCTCTCTCTCTCTCTCTCTCTCTCTCTCTCTCTCTCTCTCTCTCTCTCTCTCTCTCTCTCTCTCTCTCTGTTTATGTTTATGTACGTTATTTTGTTTTGTAGTGTGTAGCAAGGACAAGAATGAAAACAGAAACAGGTCTGCGCACCTATTCTTTTATCCTTGGAAAATAAAGTTTCATTTCTCTCTCTCTCTCTCTCTCTCTCTCTCTCTCTCTCTCTCTCTCTCTCTCTCTCTCTCTCTCTCTCTCTCTCTCTCTCTCCTCCTTTTTCCTTCCTTTTCCATTTTATGTCCTTCATGGCGAAATTAAAGGACACTAAAGTTTTAACGCTAAAAGTAGGATCATATTTTTTGGTTTGTCATACATAGGTTATGGTAATAAAGAAAGAAAATATATCGCGATATACTGTTCGTCTGTGATTTAGCACCCTGCGGCCCTGAGGCTGTCAGATCCAAAATCATAGACCATCCATGAAATTGGCGTGGACACTAAATCAGAGAAAATCCCTTGATGCGGCTTTATTATGCGCAAGTCGAGCTCGCAAGAACGCGTTAAAACTTTCACAGCTTCACACTGCAGTCAGACACACCGATACATGAAAACGCCTAGTTTATGACAAGATCGTTGTCGTTTGAACGTTCCATGTCCTTCGCAGCATAAGGAACCCTGACATAGATTGATGTAGCAAAGGGCATGGATCTTCATGAGCCCCCGCATCCGCGGAGGCTCATGAAGACCCATGCCCATTGCAGATACCTTGGTGTTCAGTGCAAAGAGAGGACATTAAAAAACTTTAAAACACCGCCGCGGTGTGAACATTTCAACTGCCGCGAACCTGATACACCCGACACGGGATAATAATAATTGTAGGGGAGATGAGATGAGGCCTGATATCCCGGGGATGGTTAGGTGCACGGGCTGTCTTTAAGGCTTTTAATTTGCCAGCGACACAAAGGATTCCCCTTCTTAGAGAGGCACCAGGTAGACGTGGCAACAAACAACACAGTGTGTGTGTGTGTGTGTGTGTGTGTGTGTGTGTGTGTGTGTGTGTGTGTGTGTGTGTGTGTGTGCGTGCGTGCGTGCGTGCGTGCGTGCGTGCGTGCGTGCGTGCGTGTCCGTCTATACACGAAACACGTTGCAGGCTGATTAAAATATATTTCTTTATTTTTTTAAATTTTATTTATCATTCATTCATTCATTCATTCATTTTTTGTGCCCTTGCCGAAATTGTATCCGAGGCCTGTTATTCACGCAGTTCCAAGATGGCATGCAAGAAGACATATTCAACCGCATCTTCAAAGGAATCGTGAATCCTCATTATTCCCCAGTGCGCCACAGGTACATGGGTTGATGTTGGCCGCTGCTGGCGGGTCAACCGCGCCCGACGTCGGTTCGATGACCTTTGACACACTGGAGCTGGAATGTTAAAACTTTGTCGTCCGTAAGTTTGTAATCTATCATTCCATGTCAATGCGACCCTTATACAATTGTGTCACCGCCATCCGGCAGTTGAAATATCTGGTCTGTCTGCGTGCTTGTCTCGCGTGACGTGTTGTTTGTGGGTAATAAAAATGTTATCCTTCGCTGTTGTCCTCTTAACAACGAGTGTTCGGTAATTAGACAGCACTTAATGCCTTTTAAATGCCCGTCTGTGTAATCCGAACCAGTCGGGGCATGCACAGAATGTCTTTATGCATGCAAAGCACGCCTTTAAGTGTTTTCATCAAACAATTGGCGACGCACATGAAAAGAGAACAAAGACATTATTGCTGTGGAAAAACGAGGAAAGATAGGATGACGCAAAGCATTAATTAGAAAATGTCATACCTCAGTAAATTAACACATTCGAGACGTGCCGCATCCGGATACGCGGCTTTACCCTCGTATCCGGATGCAGTATTTCTCGAATGAGTTAACTCCTTAATTTTAGTCCAGATACACTGGCAGAAGGTCAGAGGAGCTTGGTGACTCTAGACTGCAGCGGTTTGGTTGTTCAATTTTGTGTTTAACCCTTATCGTTCGGAATACACCAGTCTGTGAAATAACTTGACTAAAATAGTTCAAGGGTAGTGCCAGAATAGCTTGGCGCCTCTAGGCGCCAAGCTATTCTGGCACCACCCTTAAACTATAGCCATTGGTCTATATCCTTGTCTGTAAGTACTATAATGTAGCTCGCATATGGCAGTGTGCAAATTTGAAGCTTTTAGCCTCAGTATGATATGGTTTAACGTCCGCTCCACCAATGTGATAATGGACGGCCTAAGGGACGGGTTACGGAGGACAGGGACAGCTATTGCCTATGGAGCACGACACGAACACTGATCAGTTCAGGTGGACTGCAAAATGCGCCGCTTTGATTTACCAGGACCTTTCAACGAACAAGCGGCCTGTCTTTTGTGCCTCGCCTGCTTCATATCTGCAGTCCGGAATGTATTACAATTTACAGCGGCAATTTTTCATCAGGCCCATAAAAGCCAAAAAAGCAACATTTTCAACAACAACAACAACAACAACAAAAACATTTTCAAAAGCTGTGCATCTCTTTTGCACCTTGTCTCCCTTCTTTGTTTTTGTTACTTTAGTTATGCACTCCTTGTCAGTACACCGTCTCAGCAAATCACCAAGGCGTGAAGGTGGCTGGGTTTACAGGTTTTTATTTTTCGCGGCCCCCCCTCCCCCCCCCCCCCCCTTTTCGCGACAAGTGAACCTTGTGTGTACATGTATGCACTGACATACCTGAGGCTGGGCTGTTCAGTTTGTTGGAAAAATACCTCACATCTGCAAGAGGCACAGATTCTCTTGAGCCGCTGCCTTGCAGGGGCTCAAGAGGGTTTTTGCCTCATGCTGGTATGGCTGAGTTTCATGTACATCTGTTCCGGGGAAGTTTCTTAAATTCAGATCGTTAGCTGTCATCGTGTTTCTTTTTTCTTTTCTTTTTTTCATTACCTTATTGTCCCAAAAGGTCTGTCTCTCAGTGTCTGTTACGGCTGAGATCTCTCTTCAACATACATCATCAAGCTGATAAGTAGTTCATTGATAGATGCTGACTTTTATGATTATCTACGACCATTGCTGATGACATGAATTGTATGTCTACGTTCCTATTATGGGTAGGACATTGGCACAATATATCTAAATGCGTGTCCCTGCGACGTCCATTGTGATCTAGCCATGACTTTTGTTGATTTCATTTATGTCTGTGCTTCTACTGCGGTGTAGGAGGGCTTTGGTAGATGCATGTGGCGTGTCCCAACCCTCCGTCTGTTGCCCCTGGAGGTTATGGCTGGGGGAAAGTGTGTTTATTGCCGTGTTCTGCACCGACCTCACCTCTCTGTCCAGATTGCCTTCCCAGTCCTACGCTGAAACCCTCCGTCCTTCCTCATACACGATCACAGATCTATATGCGTAAATGTTGTCTATGTCACCCAATGTCACAATGTTGGTTGATGATGTAGGGCATCTTTTATCCCATCACTATCAGTAATCGAAAAATGTATTTCTAAATCATCTTTGTAAATTCAAGTCAACTGAATCCTGACAATAAGAGGATACAAAAAAGTCTAGCAAGAGGCATAGATCCTCATGCGCCCCCGCAACTGCGGGGGATCATGAGGATCTATGCCTCTTGCAGTTTTGTGTATGGTCATGTGTTTACTGACTTATTCTCGACAGCGAAGGGGCTTAGTTAGCATTGTGTCTTGCATTTCTTGCAACAGAGAAAGGGCATTGGCTGTTGGACAGTGCGCTGTGTAAAAGTATGGAGGCCACTGAGGTCTTTACTAATCCGCGACCAAGAACCCATAAACCGAAAAAGATGCAGAAATTGTGTGTCATGGTCTGTGCCTTTGAACAACACGTGAGAAAAGCCTGACGAAGAAAGAAACACGCGTACAATCACAACACACCAGTGTTGTAATTGTCTTTTCTAAGCGTATTTCTCTTTTCGTTGGTATTTTCTTTGCACTTTACACGCTTGGCATATGAACCTTTTTGGTCTGGACTGTCAACATTAAAGCTCTGAGTCTCTAAGTCCTGTGGAGACTCATATGCTATGCTGCTTTCTGGGATCCATTTAAATCCCTTTTAAAATTGCATAATTTATGAAGTATGCTGAGGATCAAAATAAATGCGAAAACAGTGAAATCATGGGAAACACAAAAGTGTTTTCTATGATTCCTGGGGTGCTACACATCTTTATCTCTTTAATGTACATTTAGTAACATCCAACACGTCAAAATGTTAAACGTTTAACGTCTTTTGTCCAGCAAAAAGGTCGTTTTAAAGATGGGCGTCGAACAGGGTTTGAACAAATTTTGACCCCAAGTGGATTCGAACCTGTGACCTTTCGGACGACAATAAAACGCTCTACCACCCGGGCTACCCAGCTCCCTAGCAACACACCAACAAAAAGGATAGATCCGCATGAACCACCGCATCCGAGAGGGATGCGGTGGCTCATGCGGATCTATGCCTCTAAAGTCTTACAACCTTGTTCCTCATGCGGAGGCGGTGACTGAGGCCGGTCTGACTTGGTGGAGAACTTGAATAGTTTCAACTTGATAAGCCCTGAGAAATTAAACGCCCACGTCGTCCACCACAGCGTCTGTCTTATCCTGTCATGGCGATACCCCAGACAGACTGGGGAAAACCATAAATAAGCGCGAAACCGAATAAGCAGGTCCGGATACACCATTATAGATTGGCTGAAACCGACGCCCTCTTCCCACCCTGTGAAGCCGAAAACAACTGAGCCAGCACGAGGCCGGCCTAGGTTGGGTTCGCTGAGGACATCTTGGGTTGCACCCGACTCCGTTCAAGAATAGATACATAAAAACATCCTCTAATAAGACTGATCCCCATTAAAGTCTCTTCTCCAGGCAAACAAATGACTTATAGTTCTAAAAATCTTCCTAAATGTTCCTGACGTCAGTCCTTAACAACAATGCTGAACAAATGGCCAACTTCACCTATGAAGTTTGAATGTCGAAAAATAAAAGACTTTTCTGCTCTTCTTCACCTTTCTTACGCAGGAGAGTTTTCCTGTTGAGCACACACTTCCGTTACGTGTGGCTACTCCAGCACATGGATCATTAGTTGTCAGTAAAAAAAAAAAAAAAAATAAATAAAAAATGGGTAGGAAAGTCTTACTTAAGGAAAGACAACAATGAAAACAAAAATTAGTATTATGGGTAGGAACGTCGTAATTAGTAAAAAATATGGGTAGGAACGTCGTACTTAAGAAAAGACAACAAAGAGAACCCTTTGTACTGGCGTATTTTAACCATCTAAGCCCGCCCTGAAGAAGATCGCATCAAGCCGCGTATCCAAATGTATCACTGACACATCGAATGTGTAAATCTGATCGCTGTTTCTTTAAAGCAAAATGCTCAGATACAGAACGAAATTGGAAATCCGTCTGTCTGCGTATGGCAAGAGGCAAAAATCCTCATGAGCCCCCGCATTCTGCGGGGGCTCATGAGGATCTATGCCTCTTGCAGATGGTCCTTTCCCGCTTCTCCTCCCACACCGTCTGGCAAACTGGACGCAAAGGTCATGTCTGTTATCAGGCAAGGCGTTACAAGTCAGAGAACCCCCTGCAGCAATGTCGATCTTCAAGTCACTGTGGGGTCCTGTTCTTTTTCAGCCAAAAGCATAGACTCTCATAAGCCCAAGCAAGCCTGCATGCGGCTCACAGAATTAAAATCACTTCTCAATAACATTTATATCTGTGTCGCTGACCCAGAGGTGGGGCACATCTTTTCGTGAACAACAACGGGAAAGCCGGTTCATCAGCCTGTGTGTTCCAAACACATCCCGAGAACATACACAAATCTGCCAGCGGTATAGATCTTCATCAGCCTCCGCAGCTCGTCCGGATTAATTTCGTGTGCTGGTCTGTGCTTTTGGACCTTACGGCTGAAAGCCGTAAGGTCCAAAATCACAGACCTGCATACAATACCCCTAAGCAGCGAAGCCCATCATCTCTCACCCCCAGCACAATTTTTGTTCTGAAGTTCTGAAAAGGAGACGGCCCCAGACAGACTGAGGCTATTCCATGCACTGCGGATGTATTTTCTGAAAGCAATGCCGCCTCTGTGAGCCGCGGTAGGTGTTTTATTGCGTCGATGATGTTGCGTTGCGGTAGATCTTTTCCATTTCCCAGGCGCGGATCCGAAGGAGTATGAATACACTGGGTAATCAACACGCCCGGCTTGAACTCATTCGAGACGCGCCGCATTCGGATACGCGGCTAAAGCCGCGTATCCGAATGCGGCACGTCTCGAATGAGTTTAAAGCGCGTTGAATACACTATCAGTACATGCTACCTTTCCATGAACCCATCCTAATTTTCCCGCCGCTTAAATAAATAATAGCCGCATCCGCCGCAACTAAATAAATTGGACGTTCACAATGTTGCGTTTTGTCCCCTCGGAAAAATGGATAGTTGGCGTCACTGATTCAGAGGTCAGTTTGTCATGTTATATTTGGCGCGCTTTAAGCTCGAAATTTAGCCGCATATCTGAGCAGCTGCCTTATGGAGACATACGGCATTCCAGTTAGGAGACAGACCAAGCGTGACAGTTCACGGGTGCCAAGCTACTTTGGCACCACCTTGGAGCTATTATAGTCGGTCTTTGTTTGGCTGTCATGGCTGAATGACGTGGGAGCTTTCAAGGACGTACATGTGGTAAAAGTTACTTAGTTAGTTATTGGGGTTTAACGCCAAGCAGGCGACTAAAGCCATCTCACGGCGGCGGCGATCTGGTAAAAAGACTAGGACCAAGAGGTGTGCATACTGATTCTCTAACGATATCGACACCAGACTTTACTTTTCGTTATCAAACAGAAAACTTGATGGTTGGACAAACGAACGGGCGGATGCTTGAATGGCCGGCGTCGGATGTCGGACGTATAGATGTAGGTCGTCATGAATGTGATAGATTAACGCCGAACAAGCTGCTAAGGTTTTGGAGGACCAAACGGTTTAACCCGAACATTTAACAGACTGTGGTGTACTTGGTCTTTCCAAGAGAACTGAATATTTCTCCTCAGCGGAAAACTGAAAAGTCAGTGAGTTCGACTTTCAGTGATAATCTTGTCTGAATCCGCCGCTGCAAAAGTGCCACTTGCGTCTATCAGTGGCGCACGTGTTTATCTGTGGAGGAACGCGAACACAGGTGTTTTCAACGTGAAACAATGGCCTTTGTGGAGATACGCTGGATTGGACTCACCGGCTGAGCGCCGCCAGCCTTACGAGAAGTCTGGCAGCATGCGTGGGTCCACGGTGGGTAACCAAGCATACGATGCATAAACATTGAGGTAAATCTGGGTAGCAAGAGACATACATCTTCATGAGCCCACGCACCCTGCGGGTGCGGGGGCTCATGAGGATCTATGCCTCTTGCAGATGTTGGTCACTTTGCCTGTACTTCCGGTACGAGGTTCGTGTACCGTTGGGTCTGGCGCTGTCTCGACCAGCAACATGCATGCGCGAATTTTCCTCAAACACAGTTTCTCAACGACGCACTGAGCGTTCTCTAAAAGTACCTTCGTCTTTATAACCAATACCATCTTTCACTATTTTCAGTGAAATGTCTCTCTCTCTCTCCACCGTTCAAGTTATTCCGATTTGATCACCATGCGACTTCTTTCACCAGTTCCAGCGATAAAACTAACTCTCTATCGCTTATTTCCATGTTACACCCCGTGACCTCTTTCACTACTGGAAGGAAGACCTCTCTACCGCCTATAACCAGCGACCTCTTTCGCTACTGTCAGTGGGAAAAAAAACTCTCTAACGCTAAAATTTATTCAGATATCGACATTACCTCATCCCTCCTCGCAAGCTTAACACTTTCATTCATTCATTAAATCCGGTTTAACGTCCCTCTGGCACAAGAAGCTTAACACTACTTTTCAGGCAATTTATAAACAGATCTCTAGTGATCCCGCTCCCCAAGAAAGGAAACCTGAAACAGTGCCAGAACTACAGAACTATCAGTCTGATAAGTCACCCTAGCAAAGTAATGCTTAGAATCATTCTCAACCGCCTCAAAACTTTCGCCGAGGAACTGCTGGCAGAAGAACAGGCTGGCTTCAGAGTTGGAAGAAGCACTGTAGAGCAGATTTTCAACTGCCGCGTCCTGATCGAGAAACATCTGCAGCATCAGCGCGAACTCTACCACAACTTCATTGATTTCAGGAAAGCATTTGATCGCGTCTGGCACGACGGACTCTGGCAAGTCATGAGATCGTTCAACATAGAGGAGGGACTGATCCAAATGATAGAAGCGCTTTACAAGAACGCCTGCAGCGCGGTTCTACTTAACAATCAGTCAGGCGAGTTCTTCAGGACGACGATCGGTGTCCGTCAAGGATGCCTGCTCTCTCCTGTCCTTTTCAACATATTCCTGGAGAAGATCATGCAGGAAACCCTCCACGACCACCATACTTCAATCTCTATTGGTGGCAGATCCCTGTGCAATCTTCGATTCGCAGACGACATTGACCTCATGGCAGGCAGCAATAGTGAGCTCCAAAACCTGACAGACAAACTTTCAAGTAGCGCAGGGTCTTATGGCATGGAGATCAGTACGGATAAAAGCAAAGTGATGATCAACACCACAAGCGACAGCAGCAGCAACATTCACATGAACGGCCAGAAGCTAGAAGAGGTCAATAGCTTCAAGTACTTGGGAGCCACCCTGTCCAAAGACGGTAGTTGCATAGCAGAGATCCGTATCAGGATAGGTACAGCAACATCCGCAATGGCCAGGCTGGACAGGATATGGCGAAGTAACTCCATCAGCTTCACCATCAAGTACAGGCTTTACAAGTCCCTCGTAGTGTCTATTCTACTCTACGGCTGTGAGACTTGGACACTGCTTGCAGACTCAGAAAAGAAAATCCAGGCCTTTGAGAACAAGTGCCTGAGGAAGTTGCTCCGCATCTCGTACCGCGAGCACAAGACCAACGAATATGTACGGAGCATCGTCACTTCCCTGGTGGGCCCACATGAACCCCTTCTGGCAACCGTGAAACGGCGCAAGCTTGCTTGGTTTGGCCACGTGACCCGACACAACACCTTGTCCAAGACTATCCTCCAAGGCACTCTCGAAGGAAGTCGTCGGCGAGGTCGTCAGAGAAAGAGTTGGGTCGCAAACATAAAAGAATGGACCGAACTCGAGATGCCAGACTTGCTTGCCACCGCCCAAAATAGAACTCAGTGGAGAGCACTGTCTGTTGCTGCTGCCTTTCAGTCCCCCCAACGCCCAGTTCGGGCAAGGGACTGATGATGATGATGATGATAAACAGATACGGATACAATCCAGACCAAAAAGGTGACTGCCAAGCGTGTAATATGCAAAGAAGTACCCAACGGAGAAAGAAACACGCTTAGAAAAGACGGGTACAACACAATACTGATACTGTCAATGAAAACAAAGATAACATTTTAAATTTATCTTTACTACAGAAACCCGTTTACGACGCAGAACCGGATTATGATACTGACGTGCTCTGTCTGATCTGTTATTCTGGGCCTTACAGTTTAGAACCGTAAAATCTAAAATCACTTACACACATAATACTGGAGAGCAAAATAAATGCGAGCATACATGGAATCATCGGAAACAATTTAGCGTTTCCGATGATTCCAAAAATGTCGCATTTTTTTTGCTCGTAAGTATAGTTTATTTCACTTTGAAATTTGCGATTACATCAACTCATTCACCCCGACGGCCATATTTCCCAAATTTTGGAGCTGTCATCTAATGACTATGAACCAGTTGCAGGATATGGGTCGACCATGATAATTCAAGGGTAGTGCCAGATTAACTTGGCGCCGACAGGCGCCAAGTTAATCTGGCACTACCCTTGAATTATCATGGTCCACCCATCTCCTGCTGTAGTGCGTCAGGGCTGAATGGGTTAAAAAGGCGAAAGACAGTATTAGGACCATTTTCGTGAAAAGCATGGCTTTCATTGTAATACGATGACAATATGGCTTTTCACATGAATTTACTGTCTTTTTCTTAACCCTTTTGATGTTGATAGCGGTTCTTGTCGCGGTGATTGTTGCAGGAATCATCGCGACAAAAACCGCTACCGTCACCAAAAGTGTAAAGACAAATAAATGTTCCTTCTTCTGATTAGTCTTTCTCCTAAGGACATCCCCACAGAAACACACACACACACACACACACACACACACACACACACACACACACACACACACACACACACACACACACGCACAGGCACACACACACACACACACACACACACACACACACACACACACACACACACACACAACAGGCGCTAAACAACGGCAGTACAATGCAAGCCAGATAAAAGCCAACCCAGATATCATTATTCAGTCATAAAATTGGGCCGGTCTGTGATTTTAGAACTTACGGCTCTAGAGCCTTAAGATCCAAAATCACAGACCAGAACACGAATTTATAAACATCCTTGTGAGATACGTCCGCCTTGTGAAGGCAAAAGACAGTAAGGCAATTTTGTGAAGAGCTAGATTTCCGTTGTGTTGCAATGAAAATTTCGCTTTTTGCGAAAGTGGACTTGCTATCTTTTGTCTTCACAGGGCAAGCCTTGTCAATGGTATCAACTTCAAAGTTTCGTGACCCACTTCTCATCAAAGACTACATGAAAAGTTCTTTATATTTGAAGTCTCTCAGCCAACCCCCTTCGTCTGCAAGGGATAGAGATTATCATGAGTCACTGAAGAGAGAGAGAGAGAGAGAGAGAGAGAGAGAGAGAGAGAGAGAGAGAGAGAGAGAGAGAGAGAGAGAGAGAGAGAGAGAGAGAGAGAGAGAGACGCTATTAAAACACACACACACACACACACACACACACACACACACACACACACGCGCGCGCGCGCGCACACACACACACCTCATAAACAATCGACAAAAGATCTCAGGCTTCGCTCTCAGCTGGGTGAGTTACATTTTCCCATGGACACTCGAAATGGAACAAATGGAAAGCAAACGCCTGCTAAGATCCAAGGATTCTCGTGTGCCAATCTCCTCAACCACTGTCTGTCTTGATCCCAGATCCATTTAAAGAAAAAAAAAAAAGAAGAAAACAAAGGAGTTAGTTTTCGCAATCTCAGTTAGGTGTTGATCCCAGACGTTATAGACACCACCACCCAACTCCCACCCCTACCATTCAAGAAAATAAGAAGAAGAACTTGAACTTGAGAAAACAAAAGCGTGACTGTATTTGCATCGATGTATATCTTTGAACAGTTAGATAGTGTTAAATGGACACGTCAAAAGAGTGACGGCAGTTCAATTCTGGAGGGTGGCGAGGATGGTGAGGGTATGAAGACAACAGCAGAAGTACGCTCTGAACTCTATTCAATTCAGATGCTCTGCACCAATGCCATCTTACTCCAACAAAGGGACATTATTTAACGGAAATCTTGAAAACATGCCCCCAAACCTGGGAAGTGTCCTTCGAAGACTGCATGGAAGTTCAGGAGACAGATCGACCATGGTATTTCAAGGGTGGTGCCAGAATACCTTGGCGCCCAGCGGCGCCAAGCTAATCTGGCACCACCCTTGAACTAGCATGGTCAGTCCATTTTTTACTGTATTAACTAAGCACCATGGTCTAGTAGGCTAGGCATGTCTCACTATTGTATAAAAAGCAACAGCAAAGTACTCTCCGCGTCTAATCAACGGTAACCAAGCCGCCAGCATTCTTCTTTTCACTGTTGTGTCTGGTGAATTCCAAAGAAAAAGGAGAATGGTGCGACTATGGAGAACACCTATTGCTTACCATAGACACAGACCCTCATGAGTTTCATCTGGGACACATGCCAATCTGTACTCCTTATTGCCTTAAGTGTATCACTATCATGTCTAAGCCCAGACGAGCGCGAACATCCCCTGTGTCTCTTCGAGTCTGCGATGGAGATGATATTTATATCATATCCCTGAAGGAAACAAAAGACTAGCGAGAGGTCAGACTGGCTGTCTCCCTCGATTCGCTACCACTGATCAGCAGCAGCAAATCGAGGGAGGCAGTCAGTGCGGCAAGAAGTTCTAAAGACCCCATGCGCCACCTTTTATGGAAACAGGAAGGTCTCTCCTGCAGAAGGAATTGAACCGGCTCAACTGTTGTACTTGAACCAATCAGTCCCCGTGTAGACTGGCAAGATGTAATAGCAATAGACCCTCCTGCGCTTCCTGCATGGGATGCCCGTGCTCCTGTAGGTCTGTGCCCCTTGCGGTACGGAAAACTAGTCGGTCACCTTGCGGCAGAGCAGACTATTGTGTGAAGTGATTGGGGAAAACTTGTCTCCGCTTAATCCATTACATCCTGAGGTTGATTTTGTAAAATTTGATTATTGTCCTCCAAAGGCTACATTACTGATTAGGATATAGATAAACTATTTTAGTTCAAGGGTGGTGCCATCATAGCTTGGCGCCTGAGGCGCCAAGCTATGCTGGCACCCCCCTTGAACTATCAGTCAATTTTATTTTAAGCAATGGGTGTATCAGGATGAAAAGGGTTAAGATCCACAGGAGCTCCTTACACGTCAATGCCGTTGCTTAAGAGATCGATGAATACCAAAACAATGTCTGGGTCAAGTGGCTATACAACAGACTGCTGTAAGAAGTGATTGAAGTGTGTACGAAGGACATTTGTTAAAACGCTAGGACAGCCTTGGTCGACATTGTGAAAGTCCTGCGCAAAATACAACAGCACCTGCTTTGAGCAACCATCCCTATGAGAGATCACCTGTCATTAAAGACCGTCATTCAGGTGGCTTTAGCCACCTGAATGATGGTCTTTATTGGCAGGTGAAGCTAGTTGTCCTTCACGACTTCTCTAGAGAGAACCTGTCTTTTAAGACCACTTATTTCTGTCCCCCCCCCCCCCCCCTTAAAACAAAAAGAAAAAAGGTGGGTGCTCAAAAAGTTTTTTTAATGTACAGTACAGTTCAAGAGACAGATCGATCATGACAGCTCAATGGTGATGCCAGAATTGCCAGAATACCTACTCTGGCACCTCCCTTGAAATATCACGTTCAACCCAAGTCTTGCGTATGCTAGGGCTAAAAGAGGTATTCATGTGAGAAGAAAGTTACTGTACTACTACGATAACACATTCGAGGCATGCCGTATACGGATACGCGGCCACTCGCCTCGTATCCGGATGCAGCACGCCACGAATGAGTTAAATAATAGTCTCTAAATCACTCCAGGACAAGGTTCATTTATCACGTCTTCACGAAAAAATATCGAGTGACTTCATTAGTGTCTTCTTTCATTTCACAAATCACGTCAGAACAACATTCTATTTATCACGTCTCAAACGAAAAATATCAATTTAGATCTGAGAATGCATGGTAGACATGCAAAGTACCAATTACCAGGGGCTCATGAGGATCTATTTTTGTATTGTGCGCCATTTAGTAAGTTCACATTTACATCTGTACCCCAAAGATGCGAGACCACTGTCTCAGTACGACCGCTCAATACGCGAATACGAAAAACCTCCTAGTAAAAACTCAATCAATCAAAGGAGAAACCTTCTCTAGTAAACCTTGTCATGCATTGTAAGAGAGTGCATTTGCATGGCGGCTCATGTGGCCTAGAATAATCCCCTTGCAAAAGCCAGTCGCATGCGATAAAGGAATGAAACCATTTCAATTTACAGCCAAACATTAGCCTGAAATATTTCGTCTGATACAATGCATCAAAATCGCGTTAGATCTAAATCATGTGACGGTTCAAGGGGAAGCGTCTGATTGGCTTGGCGCCGACAGGCGCCAAGCTAATCAGACGCTTCCCCTTGAGTCATCGCGGTGGGTATTAGTCCACTACAGCTGGCGCGGGAAGCGAAAGAGGCCTGCGTGATCCTTTGAAGTCGAGCCGAGTAAAAAATTCAAAAAGAACGATGTCGAAACGAGGGTCTAGCATGAAAGCTAGGATTTAGTCAACGTAGAGTGAAAAGTCGGAAAAAAATTCACGGACACTCCTTTAAACAAACTCCACCCACATCTACAAGAGGCTTAGATTATCACGAACCCTCACACGGCTGTGAAGGCACATTATAATCCTCCTCCATGTGCCATTTACAGCTGTGGCCCGAATGCCGATGAGGGAAGGTCTTAAGAATTTGAACTAAAGGTGGCTCCCGGCTCTTTATTTACGGTGATTTTCGAGTACATTCAAGTTACTTCATTGCCCGTACTTGTAGTTTTAGGGTCAAGTTTACGATGAGAATGGGGCTAGTGTATTGGTTTGGGAAAGTGCGCAGGGAACTGTGCTCCGTGAAGGCAAAAAGACGTTAAGTCCATTCTTGTGAAACGCGAGATTTTTAATGTAATACAATGAAAATCTCGTTTTTCACTATTAGTGGACTTACCATCTTTTGCCTTCACATAAATATGGACCTGCGTGAATCACATGTTACGATGGGGGAAAGAATATTTTGGGTTTTTTTCCCACGGAGATGTATCGATTTACCATATCTGCTCTAGATAAACAAAACAACAACAACAAAAAAAGCTGACGTTTCTGCGGTTGTCTGCCGACACTTTGGTGCCGGTGGCAATTGTGAACGCATTCGAGACGTGCCGCATTCTGATACGCGGCTTAATGCCGAATATCCGGATGCGGCACATGTCGAATGAGATAAAGCGGCGCTGGGCATAACTGCCCCCTCAAGTACATAATTATGTCAAGTGGGAAAAAAGAGTAAGATTTTAACGACCTCCAAAAATCGAAACACACGATGAGTAAACCTGTTTCTCGACTGCAGCCTGGGGTCGGTGAAGATTATAAGACCAAAGTGACCAGTCAAAGATACACAGTACCATATACGCACCACAGCATCATACACACAACTTTATTATACAACTTAACCCGCTAAGTGCCAACTGACGCAGATTGTGTTCCTGCAGTCTTCGTTGATTCAACACCAAAAACCCTAGCTGTCCTAAGAACATGGATTCAAAGTGGTGTCAGCAAGAGGTATAGATCCTCATGAGCCCCCGCGACAGCGGGGGCTCATGAGGATCTATACCTCTGGCAGCTGGGTGGTGTTCACATTTTCTCGGCACTGAACGGGTTACACTGGCGGGGGAGGGGGGGGAGGGGGCGGAGGAGGAGGGGGCGGGGGGAAGGAGTGTTGTTATATCCGATATAATCCGACCTTAAAATTAATCGAAGCTTACTGTGTACTATCACATTCAACACTTGTACACGATTTTCACTCATGATTTTCTCAAGATTTTATTGTAATCCTTTCTCTGTGCAATCTCTTTTAATCCTGTCGGCCGTGAAACCTAGTAAAGCGCATGGTTTATTGCCGAGGACGAACAAAGAGCGTCAAGGTCTCCTGTTACCCGTGATGTAACTCTAGGTCTGTGAGCTGTGATCCGCGACAGATTATCAGCTGAACCGCCCGTGTTTCTCTATCGAATTCCTCCAAGTTCAAAAGGAATCGAATTTCGGTTGTTCGTGTCACAGCCACTGCAAGCTTCAGATTTAAACTCTGCGACTTATTCCGTTTGGTAAGCAATGATGTAATTATATAGAGGCAAGAGGCGTAAATTCTCATGAGCCCCTGCTAGGCAGGGGCTCATGAGAATCTATGCCTCTTGCAGATGGATCAGGATAGTGATTAAATGTTGCGTGCGTGTCGGCCGTTGGTAACATTACGTTTCCTCGGTGCATTACACCGTGCACAATGTACTAGGCGACGAGGCATCAGTTTCCGGTGAAGAAACTTGGAGAATAAATTTATCCAGAAAAAAAGAGATCCTTCTACTTTGTTCTAGATCAAAAAGTCTCATTGTTATGCCGCCTTCACTCAGGTTGCGTGCGTCTTGTCATAACTTACTACGGTTACGATCGACACTTAAAAGCAGCGACGAGGCTCCGATTTCAAAGTGAAGAAACTCTGAGACCTTCTGGCATTTGTCAGAGAAAAATATGATCCTTCAAGAGCCAAAAAAAGAAACAAAAACCTCGAGATTTTTACTATTATAATTTTTACTGCAATCTACACCTTACGTGCGCGTGTTTCCCTGTCTTGAGTCACGCGCGATAGAATGACGTAATAAGAACGGAGGTATCAGTGTCAAAGTGAAGAAATTGTCGTAAATATATCTGTGTGAATTCCGTACTACAAAGACACTCAGGTTTCTGTCACTTTTGTCTTAATGTGCACTGCGTTCTTATCAGTTCTGGAGTATCGTATGTTACATACTGCGCAAAAAGTCGCCGATACGTTGATCAGTTTCAAAGTGAAGAAATCGTGAGACATGAAAATTAAAACTGAAAAAAGATGCCAAATCCGTCTAGTTCAGAGAGCCTTAAGTTTCAAGTCTCAAAAGTCTAAATGTTCAAGTTTTTCAAGAGTGTCCAGTCTCAAGTTTTTTAAACTGCAGTTTTTCGTGTTGTGCGCTTCGTCATTTCTGACGTAACCTACGTCATCACTGAAGGCGCCGATCGAAGCACCGATTTGAAAGTGAAGAAATTTAATTTGAGACTTTAAGAACATGTCTTGTATTATTTGAAATGAGTCAAAATTAACCCTGTTGCTGTCGGTAGCACTTCTTGTCGAGGTCATTCCTGAAGGAAACACCTAGACAAAAAGCACTACCAACAGCCAGAGTGTTACACAGTTTAAGTGTGTCTTCACGTCTGTTCTACATTGGTCTGCTTGGCTTATTTTTAAATTGAAAAAAAAAATGTTCTTGTTAAACTGAAGAAGGCGGGAGAGATATGTCGACCGTTACAGCTCAGACACAATGCCTGCTCACACAAGTCTACACAAGTAGGCGTCAGCCTCTAGCGAGCGGACAATGACCGTTTAAAAAGTGAACAATTTGACGCTCTTCATTGTAAGAACAACACTGAGGTCATATTGTGAGCGAGCAGAAAACATGAAAAGAAAAGGAGCGTCCGGATATTGTGTTTCAGGTGGAAATGGGCGGTTGCGTGAACTGAGTCGCTTGTTCTCTAAAAGACTGCTGGATTCTGTGATTTTGGAGTTACGGCTCGAAGCCTTCACGTCCAGAATCACAGACTCCAAAAAGAACAGAGATCCAATCCAGATCGGCGCAAAAATATTAAACCACAAGTGTAACAATAAAAAAAATAATCTGCCGACGACTCTTACCTCAGTTGTTCTGTCGAAGAAGCACAGGTGTAAACTCAGCCATCAAGAGACACAAATCCTCATCAGCCCCCGTAGCCTGCGGGAGCTGATGAGGATCTACGACTCTCCCAGACAGACGACTCCAAAGGTCAAGTTACGCCAAAAAAGCACGGGAGACCACCCAAGACGAAAATTAAGTTGGAGTTAGAGTTAGTCTTCGTGAAAACAAGGGGAACAAACGCCACCCACTAAGGTCGGGGCACGAACGAAGGTGGCGCGTGTATAACTAAGGTATGCGTGCGCACGGCCCTCTTTTTACACGGCATGCATCTCAGTTTTGGCAGGCTGTGATCGTGTGCTGGTCTGTGATTTGGGGTCTTACGGCTGAAATCCGTAAGGTCCAAAATCACAGACCAGCACACATAAATATAAGTTTTCCGGTTTGCTGAGCTCTTGGCCGACAGGGCATCAAAGCTTTCGACTGATGCCGGAGAAAACCGCCTAGACAGACCAGACCCGGGCAAAGGCGGAGCCGCTCAGTTTCACGCGGGTATAAAGCAAGAAATCATCATCAACAACAAAACAAAGCAAACAAAACAAGGATGAGACACAGTGGCACAATGTTATTCGTTAAAACATTTCGTCGCAATAACAAATTGTACAGGACATCCACAGGGGTAACTCATTTTTAAGTGTTCTGAAGTTTTGTTTTGTTGGATCCGCAGTTGTGTCTTTCAAGTTGCACGTCTTCATTCCTCGTACAAACATTTTCATTTCATTTTTTTCGCACAAACACTTTCAATTGTCTTAGGCTTACCCCTTTTTTATTACTTAGTCTTTCACGCTGTACTTTGACAATTAAGAAACAGTATTACTACACTGTAAAAGGGTATAGGTTGAAAAATAGCTTTAGTTTAGACAAATAAACACTTCAAAACTAAGACCATTCACAAGTTCTGTGAAATGCAAACAGGGGATTTGGCTACACCGGACATTTAAATTCCAAAAGAAAACAGACTGCACGCTAGCTTAACCCTTGGCTGTCAGTAGCGGTTTTTGTCGAGCTGATTCCTGCAAGGAATCACTGAGCTCGACAAAAACCGCTACTGACAGCCAAAGGGTTAAACCGCAAACTAGGCACTGCATGCCGGCATGCAAGCAACGCAGAACAACACACACAAAAATGGCCAGCTCCTAAATCACACTCATCAAAAGAACCCAGCACGCACACAAAAAAGCTGCACCCAGGCGACTAAAGGGCAAGGTAATCTCCCGACAAGAAAAGGTAAATCCCTCAAACCTAAAGATCCGTGGGGTACAAACGCCAGCTAGCCACCTGTCTGCAAAGGGTCTCAGATCCTCATGAGCCTCCTCAGAAATCTGTGTACGTTATTCTGGCACCACCCTTGAACTGTCATAGTCAAATTAATTCCAAGCATTAGAATGTCAGGATTGAAAGGATTAAGAATCTGGGCATCATACTTCGTGAAAGTGTCACCCACAAGACTGACGCCACAGTGGGAGATGGACTGGCCGTGACCATTCAAAGGTCGTGCCAAATTAGCTTCTGTCACTACCTTTGAACTATCATGGCCGGTCGATTTCCCACTGCTGGTACAATCAACGATATCAAAACCGCACAGCCCTTCCGTGTGTAGAGAATACGTAAGACGTCCCTCCCAGCTTTTTGTGTTATTTCTTGCCAACGAAAACTCTTCTCTCTCTCTCTCTCTCTCTCTCTCTCTCTCTCTCTCTCTCTCTCTCTCTCTCTCTCTCTCTCTCTCTCTCTCTCTCTCTCTCTCTCTCTTTAAATTGTGTGATCTGTCGGAGTAAGTTTGTATCTTGTCAACGCCATTCTTCGAAGAAATACTGAGAGAGAGAGAGAGAGAGAGAGAGAGAGAGAGAGAGAGAAAAAGAAAACTATTTTTAAAAAAGCCTACCGGAGCTAATCTAATCCAGCGCACAAATTCACCCTTCCTTATTTATCAGCCCCGAGGTTGCTGGGGGTCGAAATGGATAGCTTGTGAACTTGCTTGCTTTCCAGAGCAAACCTGCGATAAGAATCGACTCTGACTGCTCAAGGGTGGTACCTAATCAGCTCGGTGTCTGAACAGGCTGCCGCACCAAAAACTAATCAGTCTACTACTTTGAACTTGTCGTGACTAACCTATGTCCCGATTTTGTTTTACTGCGTACACGCATATCAAAAGCTTGACTGTGGTTGTAAGACTGAAAGGACTATGTGAGAGAAAAAAAAAAAAACGAAAAAAAAAAAAAACCTGAGGGTACGACCAAGAAAAGTTAACCTATTCACTGCGGAGAAAAACTTGAACGCCCAACTGGAAGAGGTATAGATCCTCATAAGCCCCCGCATTTGCGGGGGCTTATGAGGATCTATGCCTCTTGCTGAGACCGCTTTGAATCCGTGTTCTCTGGACGGCTTGGGTTCTTTAGCTTTAAATTGACGAAGATTGTCGGAAACACAATCTGCGTCGGCTGTCAATGAAGGGGTTAAAGTGGCCCCCTTATGAAGTGTACACACACATATCTAGTTCTTGAGAGCGATTTAAATAAAACAGCGTAAGTGAGTGAGTGGATGAAAGAAAAGAGGGACCTCATTTAAAGTGCATACGTGATAGCGAAGCAGATTTATATCGAGGAACAGTGAATGGGCGACTCAACGATACAGTGCCATTGCCAAGGTCGTCTTTGTTAACTCATTCTACCCCATCACCGAAATCCACAAATTTTGCCGTTGTTTTCTGAAGACTGCATTGCAGTGCAGGACACAGATCGACCATGATAGTTCAAGGGTGATGCCAGAATAGCTTGGCGCTCATGGGCGCCAAGCTATTCTGGCATCACCCTTGAACTATCATGGTCGATCAATATCTTGCTGTGGTGTGTCGGGGTAGAATGAGTTAAAGGGGGTCTTAAACGGGATTTTCCTGTTATTAGCGAATACATGTAGCACGGCTTCACGTCGCATTTTACTGTTTGCATTAGACTATAACCATTTTAAATGGTCTTAAGATATTAGGTTAATTAATGTACACATGAACACAGTTTTTGCCCCAAACATTGTTGTGGTTGTCTAACTCATTCAGCCCGAGGCCGCACGTATTTCCCAAATTTTGGAGGCGTCATCTAACGACTATGCACCTGTTGCAGGAGATGGATCGACCATGATAATTCAAGGGTAGTGCCAGATTAGCATGGTGCCAAGGGGCGCCAAGCTAATCTGGCACTACCCTTGAATTATCATGGTCGACCCATCTCCTGCTGTAGTGCGTCAGGGCTGAATGGGTTAAAAATAAAGGGGACTTAAATATGATTTTCGTATTATTTAATTTAGCCCTAATGTGTCTGCATTAACTCCTTCACTGCCAAAGGACGCAATTTGTGTGTTTTTTACTTTTAAAATCAGCGTAACCTCAGTGTCAAAGAGCTCCAACTGTCACAGAAGCATGAATACAAAGAGGCATAGATCCTCCTGAGTCCCCGCAGTGTTCAGAGTCTGTTTCTCTTGCAGTTGGGTGGTGTTCAATTTTTCTATTCTTCTCATCGGTGAAGGGGTTCAGTCATACTAAAATCATACTTAAGGTGGTCCCGATGTATAACATATATTTTATATCATAATATATTCATGGACCTATTTTAACAGTAATTGTTTATCTGTAGAAACTACCTTTAAACACTAATGCATTTTTAGCAGTACTAATAAACACTAATGTATTTTCAGCAGTACATGTCTCCTTTGAACTCTCTCTTGCTACGTGACACCGCCGCACTAATGGGACACAGGAATTTAAACCACCCTGGCTCATGAATATTAAATAAGAGTGACAAAAAGCTACTAATGGCCGAGTAAGGGTTCTCCACACAGTGGAAACTGAGAACTTCCACATCTGTCACTACTCGAGGAAAGTGTATCATGTTTCACCATGTTCTGTGGCTCACTACAGACTAAATCTATACTTGTGTGCTGTTCTATGGTTTTGTACCTTACAGATTAAGCCGTAAGGTCCAAAATTACAGGACAGCACACACATTGATTCTGAGAGCTTAAAGGTAGTTTTTCATTAAACTCGGTGTCTTCCGGAGACGGATCCACCACCAGAACAGTTGGAGAGTAGTGCATGGTAATTAAATCGGCACCCGCTGATCAAGGATAGTGCCCGTTCAGCCCCGAGGCTTTAAGCTACTTTAGCGCCACCCTTAAACTATCATGGTCGATTTGCATCGCGTTTGTTGGATGGGTCAAATCAGCTGCGGATCAAATCCACTGCGAGTCAAATCCACCGTGGGACAAATCCACTGTGGGTCAAATCCATTGTAGGTCAAATTCACTGTGGGTCAAATCCACCGTGTGTCAGATCTACACTGGGTCAAACCCACTATCTATCTATCTATCTATATCCCGTAGTCTTGCCGACCGTTGGGGCACCACTGATGACTTGGCAACCAGCTCCCTCCATTCCTCTCTGTTCTCTGCTATTCCCAGCGTATCGCCCAGCTTCAGTCCTGTCCACTCTGAGATATTGTCCTCCCATCTTTTCCTCTGTCTTCCTCTCCTTTGTCCTCCTTGCACAGTGCCTTGCAGGATTGTTTTGGCAAGCCCTGCTGAGCGCGTGACATGCCCATACCACTTCAGTTTGCGTTTTCTCACAATGGCTAATAAGTCTTCATAGGGCCCGATGGCTTGCCTGATTCTGCTTCCCACTTCTTCGTTTGTGATGTGATCTCTGTATGAGATGCCAAGCAGCATTCGAAAACATCTCATTTCAGTGGCTTGTATCCTCCTTTCAAAGTCAGCTGTGAGGGTCCATGACTCGCAGGCATACAAGAACACTGAGATGACTAAGGAGCGCATCAGTCTGATCTTGGAGCAGAGTCTGATGTTTCTGTCCTTCCATATGGTCTTCAATCTTGTCAGTGCTGTTGTTGTCTGCGCAATCCTGGACAGTATTTCTATTTCTGGTTTTGATCCCTCATCTGTCACAATGGCTCCTAGGTATTTGAATTTCTTAACTGTTTCCAGTTTTTGGCCTCCAACCATGATTTCAGTGCCAATGCCACTGGCGATATTGGTCATCAGTTTGGTCTTCTCTGCACTGATTTCCATCCCATATGCAATGGCTGTACTATCCAGCTTTTCCACCAGCTGAGCTAGCTCCTTCTCTGTTCCTGCAAGATCATCAATGTCGTCCGCAAAGCGCAAGTTCGTGATTGTTCTGCCTCCAATACTGACAGTTCCTTCATGATCTTTCAGAGCGTCCGTCATGATTCTTTCCAGGAAGAGGTTGAAAAGAGTAGGTGAGAGCAAGCAGCCTTGTCTGACTCCAACTGTAGTCCTAAACCAGTTTCCTATTTTGCCGTTGAAGCAGACTGCGCTAGTGGCCTTGTTGTAAAGGTTTGCTATAGTAGTTTAGTATTCACATGGCACCTCTTGAAACCTTTTTTTTTTAATGATTGGGATTCAACTTTTAACTGGGGACCCAGACGTCTGACCGGCTCCAGCGGCTTATTTCAACCCCAAAGAGATCGGTTAACTTATATAAGCCTTAGTATTGCATTCATATTGATAGTTCCATAATCCACGTTAAGGGTCCATTTCATTCAGAGTGATAGAATCACTTCTGGGTCCACTTCACCCCTGTCTACTAGATCCGCCCGCTTCGTTATAACGTGGACCTTTCTAATCAATGAACACTGGCTTCTGATCGAGCGAGCTTTCCTGGTATTGGCTCAGACACCGTCACTCAGCCACTCGGACATGTCGTCTGCAAGATGCATAGATTCTCATGAGCCCCTGCTATCGCAGGGGCTCATGAGAATCTATGCATCTTGCTGGATCTGAACTTCGCACATTTCTAGATTTACTCCTTCTGAAGGAGGAGACATCTGGATTAACGCAAATGACAGACTGATCAAACCCAGACGGACCTGATATGGAATGTGGATTGAAGTTGTGCTTGCATAGCAAACCCAGGGTGGAATTTCAGGCGGCTAGCACACTCCAGGGTTAGATATGTATGCTTCCTCGAGTTCTTGGAGCAAAACTATCCGTCCGTATGTCTGGCATTGATCCTCACGAACCCCTCTATTCTTGAGATTGATTTCGAAGCACGTCGTGGTTATATAGACAGATAACGTGGGACGTGTGATGCAGCTGGAATTTGTCCGGGAGGTATGTGCTTAATTAATACAATGTCAATGAAAATTTAGCTTTTTGCATAAATGGACTTAGTGTCTCTTGCTTTGACAGGAGAGAATGGTACAGATAATTATGTAGGTTGGACAAAACATGCATAGCATGAGAGAGGACTGACTGCACGTCATAAAATATGTTTGTCATTTCTTTTCTTTTTCTCCGTATCTTCCTAATATGTCGACAGCACCTCGTTGGCCAGGCCGCCCTTGGCCTTGCCATTGAAATGCACAGCTTCTCTTGCGCTCACGAAGCCTCTTTGGCTGTCGGTAGAGGTTTTTTGTCGCGATGATTCCTGCAGTAATCATCGCGACAAAAACCGTTACTGACAGCCAATGTTGTTGTTGTTTCTTGATTTTTATTATTTTAACGTCTCTCGCCACAACTAGGTGATGGAGATAGGTGGGTTATTCACCGCGGAACGGTTCAGGATCATTATGTCTCTTGCTGGCACGGGTTAGCCCCCATGAAAGCCTCCTCAGCGTAGTGATTCAGACGCAGGAATTCAAACGGGTTTGGGTTTACAACTCTCTCTCTCTCTCTCTCTCTCTCTCTCTCTCTCTCTCTCTCTCTCTCTCTCTCTCTCTCTCTCTCTCTTTCGCTCGCTCGTTCTGAGATTTTTTTAAATTTTTTTATATGCGCGTATTGTGTTTGCTCTTTTTATTGGCCAACCCAACCTGCCTTCAAGTGGCCGAGAGTCTGATTTTAGCTGCAAAATGTCAGAGGTCTACGCGTCAGCCTGAGGTTCAACCCCTGGAAACCTCCTCCGTTTGAGCTTGTAGATGAAAATTAGAATAGAAGCCGCTGGTTCCGGCGAATCTCTTCATCTCTTAAAATGAGTATTATCCGAAGAAAAAAGAATCCGCAGCATACTGAACGTTTACAGATGGAACACATATTTTTTTCTAAACTCTTCTCTCGCCCTCCCCCACCCCCTTCCATCAATCACTTCCTGAGAAAGAAGATGTGAATGAGTTCAGAAAGAGACACAGATCCTCATGAGCCCCCGCCTGGAGCGGGGGCTCATGAGGATCTGTGCCTCTTGAAGATGGAACAACCTCGCTCCTGCTCTATTGGAGAGGAATATCTGCATTCCATTTGCCGCATGTGTGTGCGTCCCCCGGCCCCCCGTCTTTGTTACCTTTCCTTCGCGAGTTTATTGTCTTAGCGAGCCGAGAGTGGGTCAGAGGTCACCATTAATGCTTACCTCCCTTTGCACATCTCCCGTTGTAACTACCACGCCGCCAGATGTCGCTGATACGAGAAGAGGCCACGAAGGCATTACATTTTTTTTTTCCCCAACCCAGATTGCTTTTTCCTCGCACGAAATAAGAACTGTTTACCGTTAGCTCGGGTTCTTACTGACGAAACACAACAGTTCAATTGTTTGTAAAACCTGTAATGACCGGGGGGGGGGGGGGGGGGGGGGAACAACAACAACAACAAATTATTGTGTTTTTCTCCAAACGTGCAGAGCCGTCAAGTTTATAAACAACTGAATTTTTTTAATATTTCGGCAAAACACTTCTTGGCATTATGTGCTGACCTAATCGATATAAGGCGTTAACACTACACATCAGACTCTTTGAACGTTTTGTTTCTGGACGTTCTCCCGAACAAAATCTCAGTTCAGCTTTTTAAAGGAAGCCAATTTGTTTTACAAAATATAAGTCTCTGTAGTCTATATAAATCCAACTGTTGCAATGAACTCCAAAGCATGCAGACATGTACGATTGACCTGTGTGACCTTTTAGCTAAGCTTACTTTTAAACTGTATTTACATCATGTTTTAAGACCTTTCTCTTAATCTGGCTGACCAGACTTTTACCCTTCCCGCCGTGAGATGGCTTTCGTCGCCTGCTCGGTGTTAAACTCACTAAGTAACTTTAATATGTCGTTGCCTTTCTTCAGACAATTGCTTTTGCTCTGGTAAGAGTATGTGTTTCTTTGTTGGTTGATACTGTCCAGAAATATCTATTGACCTTTTCCAAAAGGCCGATTTACCATAAATACCAGGCTATAGTCGATACGGGGAGATGATTCTGTATTCAGGTCATGAAGAGGAGAATGCCCCCCCATACAGAAGGAGTAGCACTCATGCTGTCACCAGTGGCACAGAGAGCGCTGATGGGCTGGGAACCTCTTGGGCCAAGAATTATCACAGCAGCCTTTAGAACTAAGAAAAAGCTCAAGCTGAACATCATCCAGTGTTATGCGCCCACCAATGACAGAGACGAGGAAGAGAAACAAGAGTTCTACGACCGACTCCAGAGTGCCGTGGACAAATGTGCGGAGCGAGACATCACCATCGTCATGGGCGATTTTAATGCCAAATAGGGGAGGACAACACCGGATACGAAGAGGTGATGGGGAGACAGGGACTAGGCTCGGAGATGAGTGAGAACGGGGAAAGGTTTGTAGACTTTTGTGCTCTAAACCGACTTGTCATTGGAGGCAGCATCTTCCCATACAGAAGAATACACAAAGCAACTTGGGTCTCACCTGACCATACAACAGAGAACCAAATAGACCATATCTGCATTAGCAAGAAATTTAGAAGATCCCTTCAAGATGTTCGAGTGAGGAGGGGAGCAGATGTCGCCTCCGACCACCATCTGCTTACCTTAAGAATGAAGCTCAAGCTAAAGAAAAGCCGCACAGAGACAACAAGAAGACAGCGCTATAATGTAGGCCTCCTGAGAGAAGCTGGAGTTAGAGAAGAGTTCAAACTGGTGCTGTCCAACCGGTTTCAAGCGCTACAGGAGCTAGTAAATGAAGAGGAGGCGGTCACCACAGAGCAGCAGTGGAAGGCAGTTAGAGAGGCGCTGAACTCAACCTGCAAAGACACTGTAGGGTTCAGGAAACACCACCACAAGGACTGGCTGTCGGCACAGACCTTGAAGAAGATAGAAGCGAGGAAGCAGAAGAAAGCAGCGGTCAACAACAGTCGCACGAGAGCAGCCAAAGTAAGGGCACAGGGGGAATACTCGGAAGCCAACCGCGAGGTGAAGAGGAGTATCAGGGCAGACAAGAGGGCCTACACAGACAGCCTGGCAGCAGAGGCAGAAAAGGCAGCAGGCAGCGGCAACATGAAACAGCTCTACGACATTACCAGAAGATTGTCGGGTAAGTATGGCCATACAGAAAGACCAGTAAAAGACAAAGAAGGCAAGCCTATTGCAGACAGAGCAGACCAACTCGACAGATGGGCCGAGTATTTTGAAGAGTTACTGAACAGACCTAGCCCACCCGACCCCCCCGACATCCAGCCGGCAGAGACCGACCTACCCATCAGCTGTGACAGACCCAGCCGGGAAGAGATCAGAAAAGCAGTGGCATTTTTGAAGAATGGCAAAGCAGCAGGGCCAGATGGCATCCCAGCGGAGTCTCTGAAAGCAGACCTAGAGACAACAGTTGAGATGCTGTACCCACTGTTTGGAAAGATCTGGGAAGAGGAGGTGATGCCAGCTGACTGGAAGGAGGGGTACCTAATCAAGCTTCCCAAGAAAGGCGACCTCAGCAAGTGTTCCAATTACAGAGGAATCACCTTGCTGTCAGTACCAGGAAAGGTCTTCAACAGGATCATCCTAGAGAGAATGAAGAGCTCCGTTGACCCCCAGCTGAGAGACCAGCAAGCAGGATTCAGGAAGAACCGATCATGTACAGACCAGATCGCCACTCTCCGCATCATCGTGGAACAGTCTCTGGAGTGGAGCTCCCCGCTGTACGTCAACTTTGTGGATTATGAGAAAGCATTTGACAGCGTGGACCGAGAGACTCTGTGGAAACTCCTACGACACTACGGTGTACCCACAAAGCTCGTCCGCCTGATCAAGAGCAGCTATGATGGCATGACATGTCGCGTGATCCACGAAGGGCAGTTCACCAGAGAGCTCCAGGTCAGAACTGGTGTCAGGCAGGGGTGTCTGCTGTCTCCGTTCCTCTTCCTACTGGCCATAGACTGGGTCATGAAGATGACCACAGAGCGCAGACGAAGTGGAATACAGTGGACACTGTGGACACAGCTTGACGACCTCGATTTTGCAGACGACTTGGCATTACTGTCCCACACTCATCAACAAATGCAGGACAAGACCACGAGGCTTGCTGACATCTCGTCCCAAGTGGGCCTCACCATTCACAAACAGAAAACAAAGACAATGAGGCTGAACGCAACCAGGGAAGAACCAGTCTTGCTTGCTGGCACCCCGTTGGAGGAGGTGGAGTCCTTCACCTATCTCGGGAGCATCATAGACAAAAAAGGCGGCACTGATGCAGATGTCAGAGCACGAATCGGTAAAGCCAGAGCAGCCTTTCTCCAGTTGAAAAAAGTGTGGAGTTCCAGAGAGCTGTCACAACACACCAAAGTCCGGATTTTCAACTCCAATGTAAAAGCAGTTCTCCTATATGGAGCAGAGACATGGAGATTGACAAAAACCACAGTCAACAGAGTACAGACCTTCATGAACAGTTGCCTTAGAAGAATTTTGAAAATCCACTGGCCAGAGAAGATCAGCAACGTCAGACTCTGGGAGAGAACAGAGCAGATAACAGCAGAGAATGAAATTGGGCGAAGAAGATGGGGATGGATCGGTCACAGTCTGAGAAAGCCAGCTTCCAGTATCACTAGGCAGGCATTGTCATGGAACCCCCAGGGAAAGAGGAAAAGAGGTAGGCCGAGAAACTCCTGGCGTCGAGACCTCCAAGCAGACATCAAGAGACTGGGAACAACCTGGAGTAGAATCGAAGGAGAAGCACAGGACAGGAGTTGCTGGAGGTCTCTCGTCGACGGCCTATACCCGGGTAGGGGTGACAGGCGTAAGTAAGTAAGTAAGTATAGTCGATACGATTATTGGATTGTCTGTATGAGTCGAGAATGTATCAGACCACCCAAAATCATGCTGTTCTTGAGTGTCAAAACTGATCTGACTGCCTGAAATCACTGGCTGATGGGTTTGATTGGATGGATGGATGGATGGATGGATGGATGGATGGATGGATGGATGGATGGATGGATGGATGGAAGGGTCAGTGGATGGATGGATGGGTCAGTGGATGGATGAATTGATTAGAAAACGTCCTTGGTTTCACGTCTTTCATGACAAGATGTCAAGACATGGATCTGAAATGGATCTGAACAAATTATGACCCCACCCGGGATCGAACACGCGACCTTTCAAGGCTGATTGCTTAGACACTTCGAATGATTGAACATGACAAACAGTTGTAGGCCTAATGCCACTCTATTTGTTCATTCTCCAAGGCTGCAACTTGTGCAAGACCAATTCAGACTATGCGGAACATTCAACACAGCCCTCATGAGACACACGCACCTTCCTCCGGAGACAAATTGTCAGTATTATTTGAAACACCCTCAGCAAACTCAGCCCAACTTGCAAGAGGCATAGATCCTCATAAGCCCCCGCAGAATGCGGGGGCTCATGAGGATCTATTCGTCTTGCTGGCCTCAATCCTGTCAACTTCCCCAGGCTGGAAGTTATAAGAGGTTCACCGTACAGAGTTGAGCGCACCTGCAAGACAGACGCTTGTTTATGTTTTTCTAGGCTGCATGTTTCACCTGCGGTTGGGGGGAGGGGTTGGGTGGGGAGTGGAGGAGGGCGGAGGGAAGGAAGGAAAGGGGGCTAGGGAAATCCAGTTCCTGTTCCCCCCAGACCCGAGACCTTTCATCCTTTTTCCCGCTTTCCTTCTCCCACCCACAATCTGAACCACGTTTTGTTTTCGCAAAAACTAACATTCCGAAAGATATGTTTCTCTCTCTTGTTTTTTTTTTTTTTTTTTTTTTTTCCTCCCCCTTCTTCTCCGACACGATTCTTGCGTTCTACGGACTGGAGTACCGACCCAGCCTAACTACGACTGAGATATACATTACTTGATACACGGCAACACCATGCATGTTTGCATCACAACCTGTCCTGAAAGTGTCTTCAACTTGTTAAAACAGACTCACCGATCTCGAAGTTTGAATACAAACCATTTTCATTGTATTACAACGAAAATCTCGCTTTAATCAAAAATGGACTTGCTGATACAGCGAAAGGTCAAAGACCGAGATTGTTAAAGATGTTCCCTCGACAATAGCAATTTTCTCAACGTCTTTTACTGTCACTTCCTCGAAATCTGCGCTACCACACATCCGCAAGAGGTATAGATCCTCGTGAGCCCCCGCAGGTGCGGAGGCTCATGAGGATCTATATCTCTTGCTGAGTTCATTTGTGTCTTCATTTATATGCGGACGAAGCAAGAGCCGCTATGTAACCGCTGGTTAAAATTTACACGCGACTGTGATACATGTTGGGAAAGGAGTAGAACATCAATCAATCTTACAGTAACACGTTTAGTTTTTGTTTCTAAAGCCGAACGTTCACATTTTAAGACAGATCTGGTGGTGGTCCTCTACTCTAAGGGGATACCCCTATACTAGGAGAGGGGTGGCATACATTTTGCAAAGACTATGTACGAGTCATCGGTGACCGAATCATGTATAATATTATTCAAGCACACGTAATATTACAAGGCATACAATTGACAACTCTTTGCATCTAGGCATATCGCTGCGAGGTCCCGCCACAAAGTGGGATACTGTTCAGTCAGATGAAGGTGGCTACTTAACTGAAGAAAAAGAAACAGAAAAAAAAGAAAATGTTCATGCAAGAGGAAGTCGGAGGAGAGAGAGAGAGGGAGGGGGGGTGAGAGAGAGAGAGAGAGAGAGAGAGAGAGAGAGAGAGAGAGAGAGAGAGAGAGAGAGAGAGAGAGAGAGAGAGAGTGAGAGAAAGATCTTTTTGATTTTTTTTCCTCCTGACTGCTTCTTGACTCAGTGACTCTGTATTACACACCACTCTTTTTAACTGCCCACATTTAACTGCCCACATTCATACACACATACGCGGGAGACAGATCGACCATTACAGCTCAAGGGTAGCGCCTGGTTAGCTTGGCGCCTTCCAAGGCGCCAAGCTAATCATGCACTACCCTTTAACTGTCTGACCGAGCCACGTCTCCCAAACAAGACGCAGACAGTGAAATACTCTCTCACTTACAAATGCGTCCATCACACGTCTCGCCTGTCCAGGTACCTGACACTCAGGCTTTGTTCAACCTGTTGTTTGAACGTTGGGACTGACTAGAAAGATTGCTTTATGGTCTTAACCCTTTGGAAGCTGTCCATTGCGCATTTTCCCTGCAGGAATCACCTCGACACAAAGCGCTGTGGACAGCCAAAGGGTTAACTTGTTTCTACCCAACAGAACACTGAAAGAAGCATTTGTGACAACATAATGTTTTTCTCACCGCTAAATATTTTATGTAAAATTTCTTCACAAATGTTTTTCTTCAATGCTCTATTCTGGCCAAACTAATGTTCCGACTAAAAAAATATAAAAAATAAAAAATAAAAATAAAAAATCTTTCTTTTTGCTAATTCTGTCGCCAATGTTATGTTGACGTCCGGTCACGCTTAGAAATGTGAAACACAAAACGACTTACGTTTAAGTAAACAGTTTTATGTTCGTCCCTTCAAAACGTGGGAAAAAAAAAAGGGGGGGGGGGGGGCTTCTTTTCCTTAGCATTTTACACGCTTGGGAGTCAACTTTTGGTCCGGATTTCGCGTGTTTACATCTTGTCCTTTGTATGATGTGCATGGTTGCCACTCTTCTGACTGTTTTCCTATTCGTTTTCGAACCATAAACTGGGCAACAAATGTGACGCACGCTTTACGGTCAACCTCAGCAGTAAAACTGCGGCCATCGTGGGCCCGAGGACCTTTGCTGGGAAAGTTACAGGATGAGTTCACAGTGTGTCTCAATGCCCAGAAAATGCAATTTGTTTCTTCTATAGCCATTGTGAAACGACTTATTTTACAGCGAATACACCGTTAGAACCAAACACATCGCAAAAATGCATTTCTCTACCCTAGCCTGTGGCTAAAACCGTTAAAGCCTAACTCAAAACTGGACGTAATAAAGTGTGCAGTGTGCCAAGGTTAGCACAAATCCGAAACATAAAAATAAAAGGTTGGTTTTTTTCCGGTTTTTTTTTTTTTTAAAGGGGAAAAAAATGTTCCCTGTGATCACCGTATGCCGACCGACCGACCGACTCTGAAATATTCCCTGGGGCTATCTCCCTTTACCCCCACCCCTACTCCTCTCCTCCATTTTTCTGCGACCTTCAGACCCCTATCCATCTACCACAACACATCAAAAGAAGCAACATACATTTTATTCGCGCTAAGCTGGCCATGTTTATAGGCTGTCACAACTTCCAGCAAGTTGTTGAAAACCGTTATACGTGCGAGAGGCAGAGATCCTCACGGGTCCCTCCAAAAGACAGGGGCTCGTGAGGATCTACGCCTCTCGCTGGCACTTGCTCAACTTAATTTACTGTCGTGTTCTTCAAGAGGAAAGGCTTATCGGAGTTTCCGCGGTGGCTCTGCGGATCGGCGTGCAAAAAATATAGAGAGCAACACTATCCTTGTAATCTGGTAAACCACCACACGATCAAAGGAAAACGACAAACACAGACTGAAACCCTAAAGCCTTCCCCCGTCTGAGGAGCGGCAATGAGGTAAATCAACTCATACACTACCAGCAAGAGGCATAGCTTCTCATGAGCCGCTGATTTGCAGGGGCTCATGAGCATCTATGCCTCTTGCAGCTGGTTGTAGTTGTGTTATAGACGAAGTGGGAATGTGAAAGTATCTGTTGTGTAGTTGATGAGAGGGTTCGTGGGGTCGCAGATCTAAATTTGCCAAGATCGTAACTGGATACGGGAACACAGAAACCTAAAAGAGCAAAGTGTGATGTGCACTGGGTTAGCACGAAACTGGAAATAAAAAAATGAAGTTCAAATTTAGAAACAGTTAATTATAGCAGCCTCAACCGAACTGACTGACAAACCTTCAGGCCTGCTGGCCAGACATGGAACACTTGCGCATGCTTCAGCATATTGATTACAGCAGAACATCAAGCAATTATTATTATTATTATTATTATCATTATTATTATTATTATTATTTTCCTTTGCAGGTGTCTTTTCCATGCAATACTTTGTGTGCTAAAATTTGCCGATAAAAAGTGTTGTCAGTGTTTGACCTGCCTTATCTAAAACTTTCCTTCTCGTCTTCTCACAAGCTACATGAAAAGGCCAACGTTACAGAGGTACCATTACCGCTGTACAGCCCACTAAGTAGCAATGAGGAGAAAGGCAGACAGTGCTTTTGTCCAGCATTATTGTAAGACACACCGAGAACATTAACTCATTCGTGGCCAGCCGCATCCGGATGCGCGGCTTATGCCGCGCATCCGGATGCGACTGGCCGCGAATGAGTTACCCTTTTGCGTGTCGGTTGCGATGATTCCAATAGACCGATACGCAAAGGATTAATAAAAGAGATATTGCAAACTATTAACTCTTATTATATGGAGAAGCTCGCTTTAAAAGAATGTCCGTCTTTCAAACGATCTGCCTGTGCTGTGAACGACTTAAACTCAGGAATTAAAAAAAAAAATGCACCTGCAGCGAAGACTAGGCTGGTGTAGCTGAAACACTGAAAAGTCAACCGTTTTACATGAGACAAAAATAAATACTCACTGACCACAACTAATGGCGCGTGTGTGCAAAAGAATAGACTGATGTTTCACCGGTTGTGTCTGTTTCCTGTTTGTTTGTCTCTTTTTATTGGCTTGTTTACGTATAATTTGTGTTTGTGTTTGTTGTTATTTTGTGTATGCGTGGCCTGATAGTGTATTTGAGTTCGCTTTTGGTTTGTTTGGGGTTTTTTTGCTCATTCTTTTGCAATGCATATGTGCGTGCGTGGTCATTCTTCCTGCATTTCTTGCGCGAAACAAACCCAGAAAAGTTTCATCAACACTAAAATTTGTCTAATGTCCCTTTTATTTCTTAACTCATTGGAGACACGCCGCATCCGTATACGCGGCATAAAGCCGCGTATCCGGATGCGGCACGTCTCTAATGTGTTAACGACTGTGTACTAGTTGCAGGAGATGAACTGACCATGATGATTAAAGGGTAGTGCCAGATTAGCTTGGCGCCTGAAGGCACCAAGGTAATCTGGCACTAACCTTGAATTATCATGGTTAGTCAATTCATCTCCTCCTGTAGGGCCTTGGGGCTAAATGGATTAAAATGTCCCTATAGAGGTCCTTGACCGGGAGTGTAGCGCCGGCCCTCTTCCCGACCTTGAGACTTCGGCCCCCGACAGCCCTAAAACGTCAGCAGAAAGTGTCTCAAGGTCAAGGTCAAAGACGAAGTTAGTTCCCGACTCTTTTTTTTTCTTCTGTATACCGACTCCCAGTCATTACAATACCCGCATCACGTCCACATCAAGCACAAAACGGGAACCCTCGAAGACAAGTCCCCAGTCTGATACCATTCTATTTCGGTCTGCAACAGGCATAGATTCTCATGAGCCCCTGCGTTAGCAGGGGCTCATGAGAATTTATGCCTCTTGGTGGTTGGGTTCGGTGTACATTTACCTCTACGCCTGCTTCTTTGAAGGGGACGGTTATCAAAGTTTTAACCCGCCTCCAAGACCAGATAGCAGGAGCGCTCCGACAGGAAGTGATAGAAGTTAGAGATTCTCGCGCAACACACAAGATATGCGTATTAGCGGGAAAGATATCGGTTGACCCCTTCACTGCTAGTGGACGCAGACTGTGTTTCTGAAATCTGTGTTAACCCAAAGCCCAAGAAGCCTAAAAGCCTCACCCGTCCAAGAAACGTGGAGACAAAGTGGACAGATAACGTTCACCATCGTAACTGTTGTGGACCCACATTGTGTTTCTGCCATCTTTGTACATTTCATTCGAAGTTAAAGATCCCCAGCCGTCCAAGAATCGTAGATACAAATTGGTCTCAACAAGAGGCATAGATCCTCATGATCCCCCGCAGTTGCGGGGGATCATGATGATCTATGCCACTTGCAGTTATATTGTGTTCACTTCTTCTCGGCAGGCATGGGCTTACGGTTAAACCTCTCATCACAAAGCTCAACATCGTATACAGTATCGGATGAAACTTTGCGATAAACGTTTAAGAGGTTTCAGTTCAGAAGAAGAAGTGGGACCAATTGATGCACAGATTACAAAACCATCTCGTTTCGTCTCACAAAAAAAAAGCAAAGGAAATGAATGTGTACATCAGTCTATTTTTAGCGGCTTGAAACACTCTTGTTGTTGTGTTGTGTTTTTTGTGTTGTATTTTGTTGTTGTGTTGTGGTTGTGTTGTGTTGTGTTTTTTGTGTTGTATTTTGTTGTTGTGTTGTGGTTGTGTTGTGTTGTGTTTTTTGTGTTGTGTTTTGTTGTTGTGTTGTGTTGTAGTGTTTTTGTGTTGTGTTCATTATTGTTGTTGTGTTGTGTTAATTATTGTTGTTGTGTCGTGTCGTGTTGCGTTGCGTTGCGTTGTATTGTTGTCTTGTAATGTTGTTCTTGTCCTTGTTTTTAATTTGAAAATAGTCCAAACATTTTGCGTATTCAATAAAGAGCGAGACCTGTCGAAAATACCATTGACAAAACAGACGTAAATTTCGTTTTGGTTCATCGTAAAAACAACAACATCACAAGGTGATGAAACTATTTACTTATTGCAGTAAACTATTTCAAAGCAACTGAGAATGTTGAATGCTGTCTAACCCAACACCTGTTAACTGGGTTTTTTTTCTCTTCTGTTACGTCTCGCCCCTACCTGAGACTGTGCGATGACTGTTCTATCATTTGTAACACACACACACACACACACACACACACACACACACACACACACACACACACACACAATCCATTACCATCCACACCCGTCCTTTACGATTTTGCAGACTTAAAAAGTACTGCAACATGCATAGATCCTCATGAGCCCCCGCAGAATGCGGTGGCTCATGAGGATCTATGCCTCTTGCAGATGTTTCTGTCATGGTTTCCGGACTGGGGACGTCGCCGGAACACCAGCAAATGATAGGGTTTGTGGCGCAGTGGGGCAAGCCCTACGAGCTAATCATCCGGTCTGCCTCTCTAGGAGCATTTTGTGTCCAGCGTGATTCCTAGATGGTTAGAGAGAGAGAGAGAGAGATAGAGAGAGAGAGAGAGAGAGAGAGAGAGAGAGAGAGAGAGAGAGAGAGAGAGAGAGAGAGAGGCTATCGTACTACCTAGTCCCCCACGACAGTAGAATTGGCTAACTGTTTTGTCAGTAACAAAGTCGGATATATTTTATATCAAAGTCGGATATCATAACACTTTTTTTCAGAGGTCCCGTCTAGCTTGTCCCCCCCCCCCCCCCCCCCCAGATCTTTGTAAGTAAACTTCGCTTATGATAAGGTAGGATATGTTTTATAACAAAATCAGGTATAACAGCATTTATTCAGTATCCACTACAACTTATTTTTGTATGTTTATTATTCTGCTTATAATAACAACAAACAAATGTAGTTTCAAAAGATGTTTATAAATCTGTGCTAAAAGCACACCTTTTCCAACTCCTTTACCCCACCGATTAACATTAACTGCTGAGGATTCTGTTGTAGTTTTGCTGTGGTTCCGCCTGGAGAGAGAGAGAGAGAGAGAGAGAGAGAGAGAGAGAGAGAGAGAGAGAGAGAGAGAGAGAGAGAGAGAGAGAGAGAGAGAGAGTGTGTGTGTGTGTGTGTGTGTGTGAGTGTGTGTGTGAATGTGTGTGTGTGTGTGTGTGAATGTGTGTGTAATACTGTGTACAGTTTTTTTGTAATTGCTAGAGCTCTACCTTAGGTTAGGCGCCATAGAAATCATCATTATTATTAGTAGTAGTAGTAGATCCCCTGCAAAGGCTGATGGCGTTTTGTTACATCCGGAGTTTACTATATTTGTTCTGTGTCTAAGACAACAGTGATCGATGTCTAAGAAAGCTGTATGACATATTAAAAATAAAGGTGAACCCTAATGATAATGACTTGTTTGCAGTAACACCATTTCTTGCGGTAACATAAATGTGCAACTGGGGCACTTAGAAGATAGCCAGTAATTTATTTTGTTACCCTACGTGGGTGCGGGTAGATGACCATTTACAGATATCCCAGTGTTTCATTTGGCACTCCAGAATTAGAAGTTATACACGTCCGATCTATTTTTTTGCATCATGAATGATGGTTATTACAATAATTATAGAAAACATTTGTGCCGTTCCCAGGACCTTTTTTCATACGTGATTACAGCCTTGCTCACAGAAAACAGGGGTTATTCTTAACCCTTTGCGTGTCGGTAGCGGTTTTAGTCGCGATGATTCCTGTCGGAATCATCGCGACTAAAACTGCTACCAACACGCAAAGGGTTAGGTGAGGTCAAATGCAGAAGGCTGACACGTTACAGAAGAGGACGGTAACGACACACATCTACTTCTGCACTGTCTGTGCGCATCATGTTCAAATTTGGCAGAAAGTAGTCAGTCGCACGTCAAAAGTTAGAGGCTGCATGGCCGAGCTAGCCTAGGTCCGGCCGATTGTCAACCGCACTCTAGCAAACGCACGCTACCCGAAATAACTGCATAGATGTTCAGGTAGCCCAATGGCAGGCCCGTAACTTTGCACAACCCATGCCTTCTTGCTGGCCCTTATTTACAGCTGTAGAACTCACGCAGAGGAGATCAGTGAGCATTGCATATCTACGATGGCCGGAGTCCTATCGGCCACCATTCCTCGGATGCTTTTAGGTCTTTCATTTCTAAAGCCAAACTGATAACGCTTTAAAACAGTCTGTCGTGCGCTCTGTAAAGCTGGCGGGAGATAAATCGTCCTTTTCGATCCTTCTCAGCTTTTGGCGCTTGGGCGTGAAAGGCGGTTGTCGGGTCTGGCTGTTTCCTTTGATGTGCAGCCCAACTGAGACACAGGTAGGCAAACACGTGGGCAAAGAATGGAGACAGACTGGCAGGCTGACTGACTGACTGACTGGCTGGCAGGCAGACGGACAGTCAGACGATCGGACGAATGAAGCAGACACGCGAGAGAACAGAAATACCCAAGCACGTAAACAAAAGGGACAGTGGCAGGTTTACGTAAAACTAACCCATAAAGCCCTGACGCGACACATCAAGAAGTGGATCGACCATGATATTTCAAGGGTGATGTCGGAATAGCTTGGCGCCTGTCGGCGCCAAGCTATTCCGACACCACCCTTGAAATATCATGGTCGACCTGTCTACAGAACTGTGACGTAGACCGGCCTCAGAGAATCACTCCAAAATTTCATAATTTCGTCTTCAGGGCTAACTATAGGCCAAAGGGTTTGCCTATATAGATGGCAAACACTGACAGAAGAGGCCAACTGTAGACTAATTACAGGAAGTGAGAGATGCAGACAGACAAGATGACAGACAATACATATAAATAAATAGGCAACGGCGTGTACAATCTTCAAACTAAGTAATGCATTTACATAATACATAAATATATTTAATGAATAAATGCAACTTGGACAAATGTTGACTGGACTCTCTCTCTCTCTCTCTCTCTCTCTCTCTCTCTCTCTCTCTCTCTCTCTCTCTCTCTCTCTCTCTCTCTCTCTCTCTCTCTCTCTCTTTCGCTTGCTATTGTGTGTCAGTAGATGTTGCAAGCACTGACTGGAAGAATGGCCTGCGCGCCTAATATCTCAATCCCTGATAAATAAACTAATTCAGTCAGTCAGTCAGTCAGTCTCTCGCACGCACGCACGCATGCACTAATACATACACGCACGCACGCACGCACGCACACACACACACACAAATTATACACACATCTTCATAAGAGATTCGAAATTTTTCACAACATAGACAGAGACAAAACGAGAGTTGAGAAAGGCAGAAGATTATGAATATATCAGTTAAAACCACGATGATGAAACGTTTGTCTCACAATCAAGGTACATGCCCCACTAAATTATCTTACAACCTGTCCTGTTTAGAATTTATGCAAGTTACCACACCGTCTAGACGCAATCAAAACTTTCTTTTTCGTAATTGGGGTCAAAAGATGTTTATCTCCAATCATACCTTGATCAGTCTAGTTACCTATGTACACACAGCAGCTGGAGGCATAAATCTTTGCCGTGAAAGGGAGAGGGCTTGAGAGGAGTTCGCTAAGCCTTGTTAGCGTGATAAAGTTTTCTCTTTATCGCTAATTATGTCCTATCGCTGAATGCTAATGCGTTGTGTCGCTTTGTGTCTGAGTCGATTCACAACTGTATGATCTCTTTTTACACAACTGTTTCCCAGACATGTAGTCAATAGTGTTTGATACGTTTGGCGCCTTACGGCTGCATATTTGTATGATATTGCATTAACCTTTCGGCTGTCGGTAGCGCTTTTTGTCGAGGTGATTCCTACAGGAATCACCTCGACAAAAAGCGTTACCGACAGCAACAGGGTTAACACTTTCACGGCCGACCCACCTTCAGCGACTTCAGTGTTTCTGAACTAAAACAACGATTAAAGGCGTTTATTGAAGCTACAATGTCACCTCTGTTTGCGCTTGTTGTGCACGTTGCGGTCATTTGAACAGGTTGTGGTATGCCATAGCACCTTCCTAGTGTTCCCGAAGAACGGTGTTCGCTGTTCGCAGGGGAAAATAGCAACAAACAATAAACAAGCAAACAAACAACGTCCGAGATGTTTGTTTTTCTTTTAAACCTTTGGCTGTCGATAATGCTTTACGTCTAGGTGACTCCTGCAAGAATCACTACCCTCCACAAAAATGGCTATACCCACAGCCACAGGTCAAACTCAAAACAGGAAAACGACGCAGTACCCAGGAAGTTCACGTAATGCGAACGACCGACCCCCTTAGTTTAATCATTCGAGACGGACTGCATCCGGATACGCGGCGTAAAGCCGCGTAACCGGATGCGGTACATCTCGAATGTGTTAACAAACCCGATACGACCTTACTTCTTGAAGTCTCGGAAGTGCGTCCGATTTTTGTTAGCGTGTCTAATTTTATTCCATCATAGCTCTTTCTGCTTTTTTAGCTCCTGGCCAAACCCTTGGCGCCTGCATGAGGCACAGAATTTCACGACCCGCTGAAGGCGCAAGAGCAAACAATGAACGTCGCATCCTGGCAGGGCTTACGGAACTTGGAGGGATCGATGTGTCTATGCAGGAGTTATTTGGAGCCTTACTCATAGAGATAATTTCAAGTACATGTGGAATTTGTATTTATTTATTCTTTGTTTATTATTTATTTATTGTTTTGTTTGTTTTGCTGCTGTATCTATGCCTCTTCCTTACATCTTTACTTCCATCTATGCTCTCCTCAGAGGGAGGAAGTCACGGAGATCTGAACCTGCGGCTGCATTTTCCGCATGATGTAATTGCGCCCCCTATATCGCGGCTTCATTACCTGTTACCTCCGACTTCAAAGCGCCGCCTTTGGAAACGGTTATCATTTTTCCACTCCTGAAAGGATCGTCGGTCTTCTGCTAGAGGCATGGATCCGCATAAACCTCCACATTCGCGGTGGCTCATGAGGATCCACGCCTTTAGCTTGTATTATTTACATCTGCAGTTTATATGCGGAATGCGTCACTGACCTTCCCTTAGTATGTTGGTTTTCACGAATGATTTTTAGGTGGGTTTCACTTCTTAGACAGTTTTGTCTAGGTCATCTCATCCGGGTCCTTGACTACAGCATGCATAAAATTGCGAGGAGGTTATTTTCGACATGCCAATCTGGCATTGATAGACCAGAAATTTCGAAATTGCACTTTGTGTTTCTGGGGTGCAGGCGAGGAATTTCCAAGACCAGTTCACAAAGTTCGACTCTGTGTTAATACGTTACTTTGAACTGGCCAATATGGCAATGATAGCGGAGAAATTTGAGGACTGCGTGTATTTATGGTTTTAGACACTGAGGAGTTTTCTTTTGGGGAAAAAATTGTAAAAGATTATTATTTTTCTAGATCTAAATTATACTTTGAAAGATAGACCGATCCGTCAGTAATTGCCCATTACTTTTTTTACGAGTGATGTGTTGACTGTTTGATAGTCTGTGAAGAAAATCCCAACAAAGTAACACGCTTAGAAAGGGAAAGTATAGAACAATTATGTAGTTGTCCTTTCCGAGCATGCTTCTTTCTTTGTTGGGATTTTCCTTGCATTGTACACGCTTGGCACCCTTTTTTTTTTTTTTTTTTAAAGATTTCGTACTGACAGAGTGGAATAGCTAAATGATTTAAAACGTCAGCTGACGAGATCCTGTATACTGGTCCAAGATTTTGGAACCTACGACTTGAAGTGTTCAGGTCCAAAATCAGATATCAACTACACATTAGCTCATTCCTTGCATTTAATGTGATTGCAAAGTTCTAAGGAAGTTGTACCAGAATTCGATGGTTTCTGTCATCATTCTACAAAGCCACTGCTTGCCAGGACAATACCACTATTTGCGGGAGTATTCCCTGGATAGACCCACTCGGGGAGTACACCACAAGTATACTTCTATTCAAATGAGATGCGTAGCATCTCATTTGAATAGAAGTGTACTTGTGGCGTACTCCCCGAGTGGGTCTATCTGGGGAGTACTCCCGCAAACGGTACAGGCAGCTTGTGGATACACTCACAACATAAAGAACACTATATATCCCTTTGAAACGGCTAAGATGCATATGTCCTCATAAAAACGCCGCACGAATGACGGAACTGAGAGGTCCTTTGTTGGAGAATGCACAACTCGGCATGAAACTGGCCTAATGTTTGCACTGAGTGTATAGAAAACACACCTTACGTGTCTCCTCCTGCTGTGCTATAGTTCAGCACTTCATAATGCCTTCATTCTGGGATTTTTCTTTTCTCGTTCGTTGTCGTAAAAAGGCTTCATAGCTTAAACTCTTCAGCTCCAAAAGCTTAAACTCTCTAGCCCTAACACTTTACAGTTTACGGTGGGTTGACCAAACATTTGAAAGTGTCTTATTCAGCTGTGCTACACTGAGTTGGACCCATCATATTATGAAATATCAGTAATATGTATAATAATAATACCTTCATTCAGGACATTTTCTCCCCTCATTCGTTGTTGTAAAGTATGCATAGATTCACCCTTGAGCTCAAACACTACAGTTTAAGATGGATATACCGAAACAGTTCAACAGTTTTATATGCAGCGGTTTTATGGTTGAACACATCATAATATACAATATAATATAACAATGATGCCTTCATTCGGGAAATGTTTTTCTCTCATTCGTTGTTGCAAATGTTACCTTTAGCCGTAAAACTCTACAGATGGCTCGCCCAGATCAGTTCAACATTTCTGATTCAGGTACGCTATAGTGTAATGCATTTAATATAGTTTCCTTCGAAGATTTCGCTCATTTAATTCGTTGTTGCAATGGCTTTGTACCTTCACCCTTCGGCCTAACAGTAACGCTCTACGGTTTTAAGATCATGGGTCGACATAACAATTCAAACGTGTCTGATCAGCTTGACGTCATGGAAACTCGACAAGGATAGACAGTTCAGGGCAGTATCTGCTTACTAGGGCGCCGAGGAGAAATCAGTGAACCATGGTTTCGGCTTGGTGTTTGTTCTAGACTTGTTCTTTTATAAATAAGCTTTCAGTATACGGCTAGTATCCCAATGCGCAAAGGCCATCGGGCCGACGTCGGCCGCCGTTGGCCAGCGCACGACTTGCGCGGGCCAACGGCGGCCGACGTCGGCCCGATGCCCTTTTGCGCATTGGGATGCTTATGTAAGTTTTACACCTGCGCCTATGGGATGAATACATTTTTTAAAAGCTTGAACTTGAATAAAATTCGACAAAATTAGAACAACGTTAGACACGTTAATGAAATTCGGTTGCAACTTACATGACTGGAAAGCATGGGAACTACATCACAGCGGGACTTAGATGTGAGACATTTCAAATAAATAACAGCAGCTTGAATAAGAACAGCTGTTCATACCATGTTCTTTAATCTGCCCACATCAAAGCTAATCGTTGCACGATTTTCTCAGTCATTCTTATCTGAACTGCCAGCTGCAACACATTCCAGGAGAAAAACACTGCCAAACTTTTGGGGTTATCAACATTTTTCTCTCTGCTCATTGTATGCTCAGGCACGGCGGTCTTTCTCTCTATCACGGTGGCTATTCTGTTCCATGTTTTTCTGGTTCGTGGGATGTTTTCAGTAACCATACCTACTCTTTTCCTTGTCTCTTAGTACTCTGTTGTATTCAAGGTAGTACGACTCTAAACTTGTAGTTTGTTTGTTAGTTAGTTTGTTTGTTAATAATGGATGAAATATTATAACACAACTCAGATTTTAAGATTTTTTTCAAAACAATGGTCAACTTCACCTAAATTATAGCGGAATTGGACAACAAAAGTGGGATATAGCAACATTTATTCAGAGGTCATGCACAACAACATTTTTTTCTGTACAATCACTTTGCTTATAACAAACTTTGACTATATATAACAACGAGAAGTATTTGTTTACTGCATAATGGAGACCATATTTAGGACATTAATCTGAATTTTGTCTTCATGGTGGCCCAGCAGTGGAACAGCTTTTGAAATTACACGACCTACGAGCCAGTGTACGAATGTAGACACAGCTGAAAAAGCATGTGTGCCCACTGTACTGGTAACCCGATGCGCAAAGGGCCATCAGGCCGTGCGCGGGCCAACGGGGACCGACGTCGGCCCGATGGCCTTTTGCGCATTGGGAAGGGATGTGCCATGCTGATTACCAGAACCACAGTGCGCACCGAAAACGACTGGAACTTTCTCGATGCCCCGTTGGCTGGCGTAAGGGCGGGGGGCGGGTTGGGGGGGGGGGGGAGGAACCCCCTCAACTGTCATTTTTCAAGCACTTAACGGGGTGCATCTGCCGGGAGCTTCAAAGAGAGCCTGCTAACAAACCGTGGAACATTTGATTATCTACATAAGCAAAGCCGACGAGTTGGAAAAACACGCCACGTTCACTTTTTGGGATGTTGGCCTCGTACGCTAGCTGATAATGTGTCTGGATGGTGTGGTTAAACTATCTGCAACGAGCTAGAGCCGCCTGTGTCTGGATGGTGTGGTTAAACTATCTGCAACGAACTAGAGCCGCCTGCAAGAGGCATAGATCCTCATGCGCCCCCGCAATTACGGGGTGAGCATGATGTCCATATTTAAAATAAAGCCGCCCCAACAAGCACAGATCTGCAAAAAGGGAACAACATAGAACGGAAAGTCACAGAAATCTGCCGGGCTCCTAAGATATTTACCCTTCTTCCTGGCCTGATTTGCGTCTGTGTTTTTCCTGCGGAGAGGGGGCTCGGGGTTTTTCAGTCGTGCGCGCCGGCCGCTTAGATCGGGTGAAGTGAAATTTGTCTGGTGGGGCTTGTAACATCTACTTGCGAGGAAGACACAGGCAAAACCTGATACGGTTTGTTTAGAGGCCACAAAAAGGATGGTCGTCTATTGTTTTGAGTGTAAACAGGTACATAAATGTATCTCGATACTCCTGTATCGGCACTCCCGCCCCCGCCCCTCCTCCCCCCCCCCCTCACACACGCGCACGTTTCTCCAACCGCTACCCTAAAAATGCCTAGTGCGTACACGTGTATTTAGTTACTTAACTCATTCTACCCCAACGCCGAAATCCTTAAATTTTGCCGTTGTCCTCTGAAGACTGCATTGCAGTGCAGGACACAGATTGACCATGATAGTTCAAGGGTGATGCCAGAATAGCTTGTCGCCCATAGGCGCCAAGATATTCTGGCATCACCCTTGAACTATCATGATCGAACCTTATCTTCCTCTGGTATGTCTGGGGTAGAATGAGTTAAAGCTAATTTTAATCATCAAGTTACAAGACTGATACGTAACCAGCATTTATTATATAACAAACATCTCTTCACTTCCTTCGCCCAAGGAACACAGATGTAGCTTGGGTAAGGCGGTGACAAAGGTGTGGGACTCATTAGAATCCGTGTTCTTTGAACTGTGTCGTGACGAAACATTCAGCCCACACTGAAAAAAACAGTGGGACGTTCCCTGATAGATCTTCGTTACAGCTACAAGATTTTATTTTAGTTGTGAACGAGATAGTTTACCAGCAACGCTCTGACCTTGCAAAATTCCACATGCATACATTCTTAATTTTGTATGTGTATAATAACGTTTCAAATCTAAATTTTAAATTCAGCAGAACGACAGTCTACAGTAATGTACAAAATGATGATGAACAATGAAAGTTGTAATGACTCAAAGATATGTTTCAACCCTTGTTTTACAACAGTATTAACCCACTTGAACCTGACAGTAGGCATACAACAGGAAACGGATCGACCATGATAGTTTAAGGCTGGTGTCAGAATAGCTTGGCGCCTACAGGCGCCAAGCTATTCTGGCACCACCCTTGAGATATCATGGTCGACATATCTCGGTCCAAAACTGTCAGTATCAGAGATGCTAAGCTATTCTGGCATAACCCTCGACCAATCATGCTCGACATATCTCTATCCCGAACTGTCAGTGTCAGAGGCGCTATGTCAGGTAAGCTATATCTCATTACTTCTACTACTTATAATAATAATAATAATAATAATAATAATAATAATAATAATAATAATAATAATAATAATAATAATAATAATAATAATAATAATATCGTAGTAAAACTGTTGCCGCTAGGGTTTCACGTGAAAGAAAAACAGAAGATAGTGATAGAAAACCCTTTAAAATAGAAACAAATAACGACGTTTTGGATCAAAGATCCTTCCTCAGGTGACATGGAAACAAACGTAGAACAGAAAATAATAATATCGGTTATTATATAGGCGCTTTACCCAATTCTGCGAATCGGCTCAAAGCGCAGCAAACTGAACCCAACACACGCGCTCACGTAAAACACACGCGTTCACTCTGAAGACAAACACGGTACAAGACAAAACAGGACATTCACGTGGTGCGAGGGGTCAGCTATGCCACTGAGGTTTCGGAAATTTTGATCGCTTGTATTTGAAATTTATAAAGTGGCCTGAAACAGGTGCCAAAGTGGAGGGGGAGGAAGAGCTGCAGTACCCGCAGAAAGAACCCCCGACGGTTCTCCCGAATTAACGGTGACATTTACTAGAGTAGAAAAGTCCGACGCCGGAACCCGGTATCGAACCTTGCACCTCTAGCATTGGTGGCAGGCGCATTTACCACTGCGCCACGGACCGCCCCCTATAGGCCTCGGGAAGTTCCCCGCGTTGCCTAGCAGCGTCCACGCGTCAGCCGCCATCTTTAAGAGGATACCACAGTCATAAGATAATAGCGAAATAGTGTTTCAACACGTTTTTCTTCATTTTTCTTCCTCTTTGGAAACAAACAAAACTGAGATTCTGGAGAGCGGTTTCCTACAGCCGTGATGCCAAGACTTGCTGTTATTGCTTATCCGGATCACCGCGATCCCGGTGATGGCCTGCACAACGCTTGCACACTGATCACCGGGATCGCGGGTTGTGAAGTTGGCCGCCTTCTACAAGAACTGGGGATTACTGAATACGAAACTAACCTGCCTAGTGTGCAGCTCTGTTTTCGTACAATGACCCTCATTCCTATTTTTATCACTAGGCCTCACAGTTAAGGTGCGGTCTGACGGGAAGTGAAACAGAAGTAAAGCGGCAAACAAAGCAGAGCATCTGCTTCTAAAAGCATCTAAAAATAGTGCGTTTATAACGCTTTGCTTTGTGAGCCGGTCACACGATGAGAAGTTTTGCATAAGCAGTCTGCGTGGAAGCAATGCGCAATAAGTTGTAAATCAGTTACCTCCCGAGCCAGCATCCAGCGCAGTCGGACTCTACAGTACACGCAATGAACGTGTGACTAAACAGACCACCAGCCTGCCGGACACTACTCAAGTGAAGCCGGCCAACAAGACTGCAAAATGAAAGCCGAAATGGCAAACAACACTCTAATAGAGTGAACAAGATCATCAACTCTATTACAAAAAGCCCAGTAGCTTTTGATGCCGCCATGATCGCTGAAATGATAACAACCTCGTTGCCGTAAAGTCGGCTCTTCTGATTGGCTGGCAATCAAATGCTTCAGCGAAGCAACGCAAAATTTTAGAGCACGCTCAAACACTGAAAGCATCGGCTTTGCTTCACTTCGCGCTTTGCTGCTGTTATGCTTTAGGTCTAGTCACACGAGAAACATCGTCAAAACTGCGATGTTTCGTGTTTTACTGGCTGTTTTGCTTCTGCTTCGCTTCCCGTCAGACCGCACCTTTACTGAAGTAGAGCGTGCTTTTCGAACATACTAGCTTTGCTTACATTTGCGAAACAACATGGCGTTTCTGTGTGCTTCACTCACCACAAGAGCGCAAAGTAATCGTCAATTTACTGTCAGAGAAGTGATAGAAATCATCCAGATTGAGGATTCGGATGCAGAAGAGGCTGCTGAAGACAGTGATAGCGATTTTGAACCAGCAGAGAGTGAGAAGAATGCATCTGATTGAACTGTTCGGTGGGTCACAAGTGAACTGATAACCGATTAAACTTGGAAGTGCAGTGTGAAAAATAAGTGGTATCTTTACTATGCTCCAGAATATACATTTTGGGGGTTAGTAACTCAAAATTTTGTATATGCATGCACCCATTTACTAATCAACTAACCTGAAAATTGTATTTACATTTGTCAGAAAGTTTTTTTTTTAATGATTTTTTTTCTAACCCATCGAAACAGCCAGTATACAGAGCATTGCTAACGAAAAAACAGCCAGTGCTGATTGAGTTATAGTACGTCAGGACTTTCCTGACATTACAAAAACAGCGATTTCCCTATGAGCGCTTAGTCCCGTATCTTCACAAGATGGCCGCCACGACTGGCGTGATGACGTCAGCTTCCCGAGCCCAATAAGCTATTCAGGCACCACCCCTGAACTCCCTTGAACTACCATGGTGGAACAAATTCACCATAATGAAATTTAACTAGGCTCTCCCAATTCTTACCACCGTTGAGCGCAAAGAACACAGGGTCCACCCCTTCCTCTTTTCGTTCATCCCAACCATCCCCCCTCCCCCCGCCCCCCCCCCCCTCCCCCGCCCCCCCCCCCCCCGCCCCCCCCCCCCCCCCCCCCCCCGCCAACCCACCCCACCCCGACCTCTACCACCACCATTATTCCCATCTATTCCTGTGTCTCCACCTTTCTCTGCTACCTCAGTTATGAGGAAGGAATGCCAAACAGCTAGCGTATGGCAAACAAGAATGCTGTAATCGTCCACAGCTGAACTAATGATTAACAAAGGGCATTCACAGGCACCACGTTTTCCAGACGCCGTAGGATAGAAGGACTTGAATTGTTTTTAACGGATCACGTTTAACGGATCATTTAAATAATTAAGAACGTACACAGGATGAATTAATTTATCGGATCACTTACATTTAACTGATTAACAAATTTATAAGATGTGTTTGGATTTTTTTATCATAAACTTTTTCAAAAAGATCTCTTTTAATTATATGTCTTTGGGGTAAAGGGCAGGTTGTGTGCTATCGTTTTTATAAAATCGTTTCAACGGATCGTTCAGTGACACAATTAAGAGCTTTCGCAAGCTTTATTTTCGTTTTTCCTAATTAACTCATTGCAGACGTACGGCATACGGATATGCGGCTTCAGCCTTACGTCTGGAATGAGTTTTAAAAAATTGCAAAACAACTCTTCTACACATACAGCCAAAGGTTTTTAGAGCCGTTTGTCTGGTCTCTGCTAAGCCAATCCTTCAAAAATGTCAATCCTTAACTTATTCGAGACGTGCAGAATACGGATAAACACGGCAAGTAGCCACGTATCCACACGCTTCGTGTCGAAAGTGCTCACACACAAAAATGTAAGACAAAAGACAGAATGACTATCAAAGCTAAGTTCTGCGGGTGGATGCTTTACTGACTGACTGCCCATGCCAAGATTGTTCGAGGGCAGTGCCTGACAAAGCTTGCAGGTAAGTGACAAAGGCATTTTCAGGGCATTTTCAGGACATTTTCAATAGGCGCCAAGCCCGTCCCGCACTACCCTCGGGCTATTATCATAGCAGTCGATCCATAATATACATCCATCCCCTGACCCAGCCAGTCAATATTCACACAAATAACGATATTAGTTGAAAGGTCAACGTCCCCCTCTGGCGAAGTTTCCATAAATCCACGCCATAACATTTTATTCCCAGCGTGTGGCCATTCCTACTCTTTTGCCCTTTATCTTATTAATCCATATGTGTGCGGGTCTGTGATTTTGGGACCTTACAGCTGTCGCCGTAAGGTAGAAAATCACAGAACCGCACACATATCCTCACGACGAAACACGGCTTTAATTGGCTGGGGCGCGACGTCCGGTCAATAATCCAAGCGACGTTAGTGGCTCAGTCATTGAGTGATTTTTTTTTTTCGGTGACGATAATCACACGATAATCACGCACAAAAAGTACAAAGTAATAAACATAATAGGATGCTAAAGTCAGTGACCACGCCATGACTAGGGATCAGTATCTAAACTTCCTGTACCCACCCCCCGCCCCCAGCACTCCACCCCCCCCCCCACCACCACCACCCCGCAGCACCCCACCCCCTAGTTCCTAAGAAACGTCCAATTTGAAAATAATATCTAATCTAGTTAACGGATTATAGAGGATTATAGAATTGAGTTAAATTAAATTGAAACGGTCAGGACCGGGACAGGCTTTAGATGGCAAAAATGTGCCGATGTAGCGGATTCTAAATGTTGTCATGCCCTGAACTAAGACTTTTCTGCCCTCCTTTTTCTAAAATTCGTTCGACTAGGCACACGTAAGAGATATTTTATAATGTCCCTTGTGTGCATCGGTGGAACTCTTCTACGTACAAAAGAGTAGAAGAGCAGAAAAGTCTTTCAGTTTGCGACATTCACACCTCCACAAGTTCAGTTAGCCCTTTTGGAAACATTATTGTAAGACATACAAATAATATTTATACTCGGGAGATATTGCCAGTTATTATCCCTTTCTTGCTAGAGCAGGTCCATTTAAAGCTGTACTAGCTAAACATACAATTCTGCCACATGTACTAGGCCACTGATTGTCGCGCCATGGCACAGAGTATTTTCTCTACCCTCCGCCATGCCAGACACATGGAAAGCCACACTGAAGACGTTTCTTCAGAAATCGTGTCCCTTCTGCAAGCGGCATAGATCATCATGAGCCCCCGCAAGTCTGCGGGGGCTCATGAGGATCTATGCCTCTTGCTGGCCTAGTTTGTGTATGTGTTTTATAAAAGGAAAAACGGAGGGACGGAGAGGATCGAACGTTCAAAGGGCGGCGGAATACATCAAACATATTATTGGAGTTCGCCCACGATTTGGTGTTGAAGACCCTGCCCACATGCAGAAGACATAGATCTACATGCGACCCCGCATCCTGCGGGGTCTCCTGAAGATCTGCGTCTCTTGCCTTCAAACAAAACAACCATATTTATACTAATATTTTTCTAAAGAAAAATGGCGCGGATGATATCAGTCTGTCGTCTGCTCGAAATCTGGTATCAGAGGATTTCCGACGTATGTTCAACCACACGGTGTTAATGCTCGATTCCAGGCCAATTGTCCAAACCAGATCAAGCGAACGTGTGCGTGAGTTCTACAGATTTGCCCTCGCTACATGGGGGCGGTCCGTGGCGCAGTGGTTAAGGCGCCTGCCACCAATGCTAAGGGTGCGAGGTTCGATTACGGTTTCCGGCGTCGGATTTTTCTCCTCTAGTAAGTGTCACCGTTAATTCGGGCGGACCGTCGGGGGTTCTTTCTCCGGGTACTCCGGCTCTTCCTCCCCCTCCACTTTGGTATCAGCTTCAGCCCACTTAATTAAATTTCAAATACAAACGATTTTGAATTTCCAAAATCTAAAGTAGCTCGCTTGAGCTTGCCCTTAGCACCACGTGAATGTTCTGTGTTTATGTACAGTGTGTGAGTGAATGCGCGTGATTCACGTGAGCGTGCTTGTTGGGTTCAGTTCGCGGCGGCGCTTTGAGCCGATTTTCAATTGGGATAAAGCGCCTATTTAATGCGCTTATTATTATTATTATTACAGTCGCGAAGTGAACGTCCAAACCTACTACACCCGAGGGACACAGGGATACATGCGACCTTGTTCCAAGCAAAAGGTTATGGTGGACACACATTGTCTGATTATTATCGTCCTAAATCCGAAATTAGTTAGTTAATTATTACGATTTAACGACGAGCAGGCTACTATGGCCATCTAACGAAGGTGTATCCGAAGGGCATAGGGGTAAATGGGACCGTATTCCCAACAAGAGACGTCTATCGATCTTCATGTGCCCCCTTGGCAGAATTTCTGATATTATCGCACAAAAGGCTGAGCGTTAAAAAAAAACCCACAATAAATCCAACGGAACACTGATATAAACTGATCTTTGTTCCCAGGAAAAGGCATAAATCTTCATGACCACCATATTTAAACAAAAACAGTTTACACGTTTTAGGATTCAAGTCTTTTGCAACCCCTGCAGAACTAGTGTAAATGGGATCTTGTACAGCAAGTGGCATATATATCCTCATGAGCCCCCTGCAGTAGCAAGGGGCTCATGAGAATTTATGCCTCTTGCAGTTGGGTGGAAGACATGTAAAGAAGCGATTACGAAAAAAAATGGGGTCACTGTGGAGGTCTCCGAATGATCAGAATAATATAATCGTTATGCTGCAAAACAAAAGACAAGGACTTGATGTTTTGTAATTAGAGCTATGATTTCTTTATATAAAGAACATAACCGAAATGTGTCTCAGTACGCAAAAACTGAGGACACAGAGCCCCCTGGGGGTCCATACAAGAGTGGCAAACTGTTTGCAAAATGCTGTAGAACCGCCTATTTACGATGGAATAACTGCGCACATTGTTACACAAACTACTGCTAATCACAAACGGATTTGCGTCGTGAAAATCCGTTTGTGGTTACTGTAGTTTGCCCAAGCACACAACCACAACTAACTTTTTTGTACAAGTATTATTACAATGTTGGTCTGTAAGTTTGATACTTACGGCTTCAGTTCGTAAGAACGAGAATCACAGACCTGCACATATGCGATTTTGCTTTCACAGGACGTCTAATTGCAGAAGCAGGGTTTGGTTGCACTTTATTTTTTGCAGATATTGTTGACAAAACTACAAAGGAAACTAGAAATTTCTGTTTTGCCACTTCAAAGATCACAGTAGCAACTGGAGTGGGGAAAATTACTTAATTTGTTAAACAGGTTTGCCTTTATTATGCAGTTTGTGGGGTGGGGGGGGGGGGGGGCTGGGAAAGTATGCCAGCAACGCTTCTATATTACAAAATCAAAAGATATTGTTTCCTTTCGCCCTTATTAGCCCATAAAGGCCCGACACGCTACGGCAGGATGTGGATCGACCGTGATAGTTCAAGGGTGGTTTCTGAATAACTTGGCGCCTGGAGGCGCCAAGCTATTCTGACACCACCCTTGAACTATCATGGTCAGTCGGTCTCCAGAACTGAGACGTACACTCCCCCCCCCCCCCCCCCCCCCACCCCCACCCCCCCCCCCCACCCAAACGGATGTCTAAAAAATTACAATTCATCGTCAGGATTTAATGAGTTACGTTATGGCGAAATGGCATACAGTTCATATAACAAGTGCACAGACATAAAAAATATGGCCACTTCGGCTGGATGAGGCTAGTGAAACCGACAGTCTACCACTACAGTGTTGGGTTTTTCATTAAAATATATTCATATCACAAGTTTTCCCATGCACAAATCGCTGACACACATAATAACCAGTAACACGGTATTCCATAAATCTACAACCACAGGGACCGGAAACTTACGAGAGTTGTGTCCCCTGATAGCGGCTCTCTTATGACAGCCGCTGTCAGTGGACCTAACTCTCCTAGGCTCCCTGGTCATGTGCCACTACTGATCTACTGATGCTCAAAAGCAACCAAAAGTCAAGTATGACACGTGTCGCAATTTCATTGTTTTTCCACCTTTACCCTTTAACCCGCCACCTGCAAACTTGAGCGGACACAAACAGTTGACTTCTGGCACCCTTAACCCCTTCACCGCAGGCAAATTGGAACACCTGCAACCCAAAGCCTGCAAGAAGCAACAGAACGTCATGAGACCCCTGCAGGGTCTCATGACGTTCTTTGCCTCTTGCTGACTCCTTTATATCCATGTGGTTGTTTGTTTGTTTGTTTGGTTCATGTTTACGATGTTTGTTATTTAGCGCTGAATTTGCTATGGTTTGAAAGACATTATTCGTGTCCACTGTCAGTAAGCAGATAGTCCGCGGTTGTTTATCCTCTAACTGCTGCTAGACACACGACCTGCAGTAACATCTGACACCTAATTTACCACAATAATTTTATCCAGAAACCGAAATATTTCGATTTTACACTTAAAAGCTAACATGACGCGTGGCACTAATTTTGCCTTATCTCATTTATCCTTAGAACTTCATTGCAATAATTGTATCCGCAAACCGACAGATTTTCGAATTTGCCAAGGTGACATCTGACACCTAAAGTGACGCGTGACATCCACTCTGCCATTTGTAATTTTCGGCTTCTAAAAATGGAAACTGTTTGGTCTCGACATAATAACTGCCTCATCACTGGCACCTAGAATGACTTTTGATTAACTCATTCGAGAAGTGCCGCACCCGGATACGCGGCATCTGAATTTAGCACGTTACATTCACACTCCGAAGCTATTGCAGACAAGTGTTTTATAATTTGTGGAATCCCGACGTTTAATTTACTTCGCTTTATCCTGCGCACGCCATTATATTAAGCCATGTGCTCCTGTGGACTCCCGTACTTTTTGTTGACCGCACTTCAGTCCAGCTTTAACTCATTCGAGACGTGCTGCATTCGGATACGCGGTTTTCAGCTGCGTATCCGAAAGCGGCACGTCTCGAATGAGTCAACACAAACTTTACTTCCATGATAAAGCAGGCCGGCTGTCTTATATTAAATTCCTGTTATTACCAAAATGCGTCGGTCGCGCGCCCCGGCATTAAAAGGGCACTGATGTCAGAAGGTGGCCTGTCACCCAAGCCGGTTAGCCCTCCATTTTAGTCGCGAGGCGGAAACACTGTCAAACCATGACCTTTCCAAATACAGTATCAACCAGAGCCAGACTACTTAATAGTGACTCGGATGGCTTACAGTCAAACCTGTCGCGACGACTCTTAAGGCCCCGCCACACGAGCCGGTTGTGCCCCGATTTTGAAGCCGATTCCGATCCGATTGCGATCGGATGACGTCAATTATCCGATCCGGTCCCAATCGGCTGGGAATCGGGTGTCTAGAACCTGCTCTATTTTCCCGATCCGAATCGGTCCCGATCGTAAGCTTCAACCAATCAGAGCGCGTCTCGCAAATCGTGTCGTTTCAGCACGGTTTGCAAATGGCCGAACACGCCTGTTGTGATCAGTACCACCGCCGTTGCTGTTCGCACGCCTCTTCCCGAATATGATGCAAAGCAGCTAATAATGCAAGCACATCATCATCACTGTCAAAACTAGCAGTCATTTTGCAGAACAGGTACGACTTTGATCTTCGGTTCAAACCGGTCGGCTAAACAAGTCGGGACTTGTGTGGCAGTGCACACGTTTTTTAGTCCGGTCCGATCACCTACCGATTCGAAAACTGATCGGGAATCGGCCTCAAAACCGGGCTCGTGTAGCGGGGCCTTTAGACCACCTGTCTAAGCAAACCTCCTGTCTAGGCAGACCTCCTGTTTAACCAAACCTTCTGTCTAAGCAGACCACCCATTGTTGGGCCCTAGGGTTTTCTTTCTCTTACGAAGATGACCCTGCGTAAGGAGACAACTTTGTGATAGTCCTTTGTGTGATCACCTGTCTAAGCAGAACGTCTGTATAAGCAGACCAGCCATGGCCGTCTTCAATGGATGATCCTGTGCACAGATCTCCATCACCAGCAGAATGCAGAGAGTTTTATGTGGTTACTGATGGATAGCTATTGCTGAAGAATTGAAACGTTAGGATAAGAAGATTCAAAACAAACTTTGTTTCTCAAAAGAGATCATCGCGTCGTCGTCAGTCGTGGTCAGTCGATAGATAAAGGCTTCGGAGACACAGCGAGAACACATTCTTAAATTCATGAGTAATTCAAATGAATAAATGTTAAAGCAAATGGGGTAACATTTGACGTGGCGTCTAAGTTGCCGTAGAATGGCAAAAGGCAGTATGTCCAATTTTGTGAAGCACGAGATACTAAAATGTCACACACATTGAAAATTTCGCTTTTCGAGAAAATGGACAGACTGCCTTAAATTGCCAGATCAGGGTAATCGGTATAATAGATCTAGACCTATGTCCCTCTCACTTTTAGCCGTTCGGTAAAGTGAAGGAGTGATCGGTAAGAATGTACTTGTGCCTGTGAGAGAGTCGAAAGAGAGGAATCTCAGAGAGAGAGAGAGAGAGAGAGAGAGAGAGAGAGAGAGAGAGAGAGTGAGTTTGACCCAGATGATAGTCGAGTGCCTTGTGTACTCAGAACTCAGGCAAAGAAAGGATGGCATAGATTCTCATGAGCTCCTCCAGCAGCCTGACTCAGATTTCAGACAAATCTAAGGTCCTTCTATCTGTCAGAGAAATATATGGTCATAAGCCCCTGCATACCTCTTGCTTGTAAAACTCATATTTTACGTACTAATCCCTGTGACTGCAAGGGCACTTCACGATCTATTCCTTTTGCTAGTTCCAACTCAGCGGCCCAAATTCACTCACTGCACGAGATCAGCGTACGTCCACGCTAACTCTAAAAGGGGAAGTCTGCCTTGGTTTTAAGCGTGGTGCTTGTGTACTCAAGACTTGGAGCCGAGGACCCCCCTGTGTCCTCCATTCAGTGAGAGCCAAGCCGATCATTCTCACCGTGTTTGTTGCCAGTTTCAAGGGCCCGGCTTCTGTTTGGCCAGAAGGATAGGGGGGGGGGGGGAGTTAAGGGAGGGGGAGGGGGGGGTAAAGAATGACAGAGAAACAGAGAGAAAGGGGGGGGGGAGAGAGAGAGAGAGAGAGAGAGAGAGAGAGAGAGAGAGAGAGAGAGAGAGAGAGAGAGAGAGAGACAGATAGACAGACAGACAGACAGACAGACAAACCGCAGACAGAGAGAGAGAGAGAGAGAGAGAGAGAGAGAGAGAGAGAGAGAGAGCATGAGAGAAAAAGAGAGAGAGGCTACCTGACTTACAGACTTAAAACTGATTTTCTGGCGGCGACAGGTGCAAAGAAAATTATTTTTTTATGTAGCAGAAATTTACAACCCTTTTACAGTTTTTATTTTTATTATGAAATAAGAAACTGAAAAACACAGGAACACGTAAACAAGAGAGAGAGAGAGAGAGAGAGAGAGAGAGAGAGAGAGAGAGAGAGAGAGAGAGAGAGAGAGAGAGAGAGAGAGAGATTTCACTGAAAGAGATCGCTGGTTATACAATTACAATGTCCAAGTTACTTTTAGAACACTCCAGATCAGAACTTCTTTACACAACCGCGTGTTTACCCTTTTTTTACTTCAATAAGTCCATTCAAAATTCGCCTTTGCTAATTTGCAGTTTGAAAACAAGCTTCATTCAACGATAGCATGCACCATTTCTGACCTCATTCAGTCAATGTGTCGCCTTGCGGTCTCTAGACAAGTCTTCACTGCCGCAATTTCAACACCTTATGACGTCTTTCCGGTAGGGAACGTAATGCACAAATTGTTTCCAGCAAGAGGCATAGATCCTCAAAAGCCCCCGCCCATGCGGGGGCTCCTGAGAATCTATGCCTCTTGCAGATGTATTTTTAAACTCTGCGTTGACCTTACGTCAAAAGATTCTCATTGAGAGTTGTCTGCTTTCTAGAAGGGTCGACAATCTTTGCCGTGTTCACATTTGGACGTGTAAACATACCGTTGTTTCATTCAAGGATCGCCCGCTTGTGTTCAAATCTTGGGACTGATTGAACCTCCATTTAGAAGACAAAGAGACGCAGATCTACACAGTCTATTTTCATAAGAATTTCAATCTTCCAAACCGCGTCGCCGGTAAATCAAAAACGTAAAAGTTATTGTGCGAGAAGCATCGATATATAAAAACAATGAATGAATCTCTGAATCTTTATTTTGCAACTGAAAAATGTCGGCTTTTCAGTAAATGACCGCAATAAATTAAATCAAAACAATTTCAAGTAGCAAACCTCGGCGACTTTGAAATAAAGCCCGCCCTCGCCCTCAAGAGACATTGATTCACATCAATGCCTGCCAACACTCTGGGCTCATGAATGATAATCTAACTTCTCTTGCTTGTAAATATTGAACGTTTAGCCTCAGCTGTTTCTCTGACTGAGAGTGCTATCTGAATTTTAAAGTGCGACTGTGTAGAGGAAGTTTCCCTTTCAGTCCCCCCCCCCCACCCCCCCTCGCCGCGGAAAACTTACAAGCTTACTTACCCAACTCGCAACCCAAGAGCAAAAGGTCCTCGGGCAGACGTCAGCCGGCGTTGGCCCGCGCACGCCAAAGACGGCTGACGTCGGCCCCTGGAACTTGCCCTCCCGCAGCCCGTAAGTTACCGGGGAGGTTTGTTAATTATTTTTTCATTTGTATCGTACCCCTCAACTCTCTGAGCCCCGCCCGCCCTGAAAAGGATCAAGGCTTCTTTAATCACACAGGGATTATCCAATTCTTCTGTAAATACACGCAGGGTCTTTAAAAGGCCTGGCCTAGATTTTCCAAATGCCCCCGGTTCCCTCAATGGTTCTTCAACGGGAAGGCAAAGTGAGAGATAGTTTGGTATACTATTGTAGTGTTTGTGTGTGTGTGTGTGTGGTTGGTCCACCTTCAACACCATCACTGCCGACGATATTGAAATATCACGTCACCCAACTGCAAGAGGCATAGATGTCGCGGGGGCTCATGAGGATCTATGCCTCTTGCTGGCCCCCCTTTTGTGACCATGCTTCTTGGACTGCTGCCAGGGTTCTTTGGCGTTAAGTGAACACTTTCCAGCCTGATACACAAAATGCATGAGTTGAAATAAAAAGGACGAAGATAGTTCAAGGGTAGTGCTAGAATAGCTTGGCGCCCAGAGGCGCCTAGCTATTCCGGCACCACCCTTGAACAAAAATGGTCGATCTACCTCCCAATCTTTAATGCTGCTTCATATGACAGATATACACAAATTTGAAAAAAAAAATGTCAGCCTCAGGTTGTAGTGGGTTAATAAAGATTTCAGAAGGACAGTCTACGTCCACTTGCAGTGAGGGGCAATAAGTTAAAGTTCTGAATCTTAACACATGTACGGCTGTCGTGTGACAAGGTTTGTGACAATATGACAATTTTCACAATGCCCTTGCAGAGTCTTTCTGAGTGTCTCCAACGGCTTTGTGACAATTTGTTACAAAGTACAAAGCTCGTGGTGAAGTCTCCGCGACCTTTGTAACAATTGTCAAATGCGGTACATGTGAGTCTGTGCCTCTTGCTGAACGGATAGGTTGCATTTATAACTGTGCCCCTCAGTCAGATGACGTGATTACATTCAAACAGTAGTGAGAACGGAGCGGTCAACAAAAAAAGAGCGCAGTTCATGAATAGCTTCTTCAACATCTTCTGCACTTTTGCAGTTTAAACAAGCTATCGTTCCATTTACCTCTGATAGAGGGGGGAAATGGCCAATAAGAGAGAGAGAGAGAGAGAGAGAGAGAGAGAGAGAGAGAGAGAGAGAGAGAGAGAGAGAGAGAGAGAGAGAGAGAGAGAGAGGAAAAATGAAATGAAATGAAATGAAATGAAACTTGAAATGAAACTTTATTTCTCAACGGAAGAAGCAGTTACTGAGTTAGCACATGAGCCATTTTTCACGCTTGCCGAGAGAGAGAGAGAGAGAGAGAGAGAGAGAGAGAGAGAGAGAGAGAGAGAGAGAGAGAGAGAGAGAGAGAGAAAGAGACAGACAGACAGACAGACAGACAGACAGACAGACAGACAGACAGAGACATACAGATGAAATGACACTTTATTTTTCAACGGAAGAAACAGTTAGCACATGTGCCATTCTACATGCTTTTCGAGCAAGAGAGAGAGAGAGAGAGAGAGAGAGAGAGATGTATCAGACCTTACTCCATCGTGAACGAGAAGTCATCTGGGCATGACGTGGTCTCATGGACTCATTACCAACGCGATACATGTTAGTCTGAATTTATAATTTAGACCAGGTGTGCAATTTTATTATTAGTGACTTTTAACTTTCGCAAATGCCTAGCTGAAAATAAAAGTTTCTGGCAAAGTTCCAGATTACGGCTGTTTTTTGTTTTTTTTTGTTTTTTTGTTTTTTTTTTTTTTTTTGGGGGGGGGTTGTTGTTGTTGTTGTTGTTTTTAATGAAAACAGAGAAACAAACACAGCGAGAAAAGTTCAACGGGAATTGAAAAGACCAAGGAGTCTAATGTCAGCAAAGGCGGATAGCTGAAACCTGCCACCAGAAAGAAGAGAGAAATGAAACTCTTGAAACAGAAAAAGGACAGGAGGGCAGGGGAGAGGGTGTCTATTCACTTTTAAGGCAAATCTGGGATAAACTGCCCCAAAGTAGGAACCCTAAGCAAAACCCTCACAATCTCCAGGGGCATCGATTCTTACGAGTCCCTGCGAAGAAGGGACTCATGAGAATCTATGCCTCCTGTCTACGCGTGTGCCTCCTCTTACTGACCGAAAGTGGCTCCATCTGTGCCTTAAAATGAGAGTGTAATCTAGGTTTAAGCGAACGACTGAGCAAGGCCAAGGCAAACATACTGAGAAATCGGAGAAGCTAACATTGCAGTTGAGCGACACGCTACAGCTCAACACCCCCCTTATCCTTCTCAAAGCAAGGGACGCGCACGTCTCCGTGTCAAAGAGTGCACAGATCTTCATAAGCTCCCCCCCCCCCTCCCCCCTGAAGATCTGTTGCCTTTTTTTCTGCCGTGCCCGTGGAATGTTCTGTTGTTCAAGAGATCGAGCGACCAAATGCACAGGAATGCCAGCGAGTATCAGTGCACGCCTGGCATGCACCAACGTTTAGACAAGCAAGCCTACCGATAATGCCCCAAAAACAAAAGGGAACAAAGAAAAGAGGAAAAAAACAGTGAAAGCAACCAACCTCGAAAAGTCCCATCTGCAAGAAGCACAGATCCTCATGAGCCCCTGCAAAGCAGGGGTACATGATGATCTATGCCTCTTGCATACCAATGTCTCCTCCTGTTCCTCGGATTAACTCTTTCTACCCCAGCTGTGCAGCCAGCAACTTTGCCCTCTGGACCAGCCATGCAGAGAGCTGAGTGCTAAATATATGGGTGTCTCGCAAAAACTGCTATAACTTTGAAACCACTGAACCTATCTCAACCAAATTTTGGGACAGTACAGAAAAATAAATTTACAAAATGTACATGTCCTGTGTTTTATGTTTATTGACACCGGAAAGAACTAAGAGATGTTTATTTTTGCAATTTGCTTGTAAACAAAGACATTTTTAAAAGTAAATATTTCAGACTTTTAAGATACACCCCAAACATTCAATTCATTTTCTGAGTCAGTGGACTCATCTAAGTCCACTTCACAGTCGATCAGTTCATCATTTTCTTCGCTGTCATAATTCATCATAAACTCAGCAGCCTGACTAGCATTCAAAGTCCGGGAACGCCTCGCCATTGTCGAAGAAAAGTACACAAATTCCGCAAAAAAAAGGCTCGAAAAACCGCCCAAACTTGCCGCGTGCACATGAGGAAGAACAAAGAAGTGGCTAAAGCTAACAGTTCCAATTAGGAACCACTACAAGCCGAAGAATAAGAAGGGATGCAGTTTCAGGACTGCCCATTACGGATAAATCCGTAGTTGGTCGGAAAATGCTGGGCGTGCATTTACGGATAAATCCGTAGTTGGGGTAGAATGAGTTTTTAAGGACGTTGTTCTGGATCGAGCGCGGCAAGACTAGAGTCAGGGTAATTTGGAAGAGACAGAGAGATGAAAGCCCGCTGGATTAACTAAACCATCACTAGAGAGAACGTCCCGAACACTTCCCTGCCTGAGGATCACGGCCATAAATGATTACTCTATAGATACCGGGCTCATTAGGATACGCAATAAGGTCAAAAAATGGCCGCAGACCCGCGCACAAAAACCAGAGTACATGATGGTCCCAGGAAGAATTGGGCCAAAGACGACTTGAAGACGTACCCAGATCCGCTGAAGGGAGGGGCGTCCATATGTTTTGTAGACGCAATCTCTATTGTATATTCAAGTTCAAAATATTTTGACAGTTTTCAAAGCTTACAATTAAAATTGTATGACATGGCTACAAACTCACAGTTCAACTCACATCTGTTAACACATTCGAGACGTGCTACATTCGGATACGCGGCTTACGCCGCTTATCCGAATGCTGCACATCTCGAATGAGTCAGGTCTGACGTGTGGCTGAGTGATTATGCTAAAATTTGCGCCTTGGGCCCATGAGTATCCACGCCAATTGCAGATTGGAAGTGTTCGCTGAGTGAATACAATGGCTGATCATGTGGTAATGCCGAAGTAAAGAAGCAAAGATCCTAAGAGGAATTCTTATTACAATTCTCACATGGTTCGAGTGACTTTCATTCCGTGATGACATTTTTTAAAGCGGTGCAAAAACTAAGGACATGCCACTGGTATTAACTGCCCTTTGACTTCCATAAATGGCGGTTCCGCGCATCCCAGAATACCTGCGGTTCGAAAATACCTCGAGTCAGGTGTCCTTCCGAAACTTCAAAGGAGGATGCGTCTCACACCATTCTCTCTCTCTCTCTCTCTCTCTCTCTCTCTCTCTCTCTCTCTCTCTCTCTCTCTCTCTCTCTCTCTCTCTCTCTCTCTCTCTCTCTCTCTCTCTCTCTGTAATAGCTAACCTGACCACACTTTTATAATGTAGCAAGCTTCATCAGCAATCATTAGACAGATCGCCGGTTTAAGCACACTTCTCTTGTGGTTTTCATGAACATTCTCCACAAGTTTATTGACAAAAACAATGGCGAGTTTCCACTTTCACTGACAGACTCTTCTTCCTGAATAGGTCCATTGGCTCTCGGTGGCGGTTCTTGTCGCGATGATTCCTGTCGTAATCATCGCGACAAGAACTGCTACCGACAGCCAAAGGGTTCTTAACAATTCTGAAAAGTGCCATCAGTGATACAAACGCCTTACGTGAAGTCAGTTACTCATATAACACCGTGTGGCCTTTTTGTGGAACTATACAAGACAGTAATATTGCATCACATGTATGCAATGTACAGCTCTAGCATAACCGTAAGGTCCAAATTCTGCGACAGGCAAGCACAAAATTGATAATAATGGTGCTCGACCACCGCCAACAAGTGAATGAGTGTGTGGGGAGGAGAGATGATGATGAAACGTTTTTATTTATTCAGGAAAAAGTTTTAGGCATGCGAATGCCTCTCTTACAAAATGTCCTGCTACACTACAGACATAAATATACATCGAGAGAGAGAGAGAGAGAGAGAGAGAGAGAGAGAGAGAGAGAGAGAGAGAGAGAGAGAGAGAGAGAGAGAGAGAGAGATCTGCTATGCAGGTGGGTAAGCCAGGGGCACAAGTCAGGCACGATCGGCCAACATCAACAAACAAGCCTTCCCCTTTTTGAACACACACACACACACACACACACACACACACACACACACACACACACACACACACACACACGCACGCACACACACACAACACAACACACACACACCACCACCACCACCACCACCTTACAACACAACACACACATTCCTTTCAAGTTAGGTACCACACACAATGATTCTATTGCGAACTCCAGGGAATGCAATGCCCGCTACATCTGTACACAAGAAGCATGGCCCTTTCCAGTTCCGTCAACAAACGTGAGCTGGTCTGTGATTTTGGACCTTACGGCTTTAAGTGGTAAGGTCCAAAATCACAGACCAGAACACAAAATGCGTGTTGAAAAGTGCACGGACCACCCTCAACAATTGGCGGTCCTTGTATACGTCATCTCAGTTTCATTCACGTCCTGCATCAAAAAGACAAACTGTGCATGAGTGCAGTCCATTTTTTGCCTACATTTGACATGTCTCTTTTTAAAACTTCAATAAATTCAGCTGTATTTGTCCTCTCCAATTGTGTTCCAGTCTTTCTTTCTTGGGAATCTTTGTCCGTCTGTGAGTTGTAAATGTAACAGAAAAGACGGCACTGATTAGACAGTGAAAAGCTTTTCAACAAGCAGACCTTACTTTAGATCGGTCTAGTCACAAGGGTGAGATCTGAACAAATTCAGCTCGATACTGAATGCAGACTCTCAATTCTCGGAGTTCCCACCACGTCTTAAGTCAGCCTGAAGACTACTTTACAATTCATGCATCAAATCGCCCATGATAGTTAGTTCAAGAGTGGTGCCAGGCTGTTCTGGCGCCAAGCTACTCTAAGCACCACCCTCGCACTCTGTGGACGACATTTCAGTTCTGGCGACAGATTGCCCATGATAGCTATTTCAAAGGCACTAGTGCCAAGCTGTTCTCGCAACACCATTGCGCTGTGTATCCATCATACTGAGTCACTAGTGAATGTGGTGGTGCATACACCTGGTATCAAAATAGAATGTGGAGTGCCGCAGTGTGAGCCATCTTGGACTAACTTTCATACCGAACTATACCTAAATAAAGTAGGAAACATTTCAATGATACACTTCTGTCAAACTCAAATCAGAACCTCTCTGTTCTTGCCTTTGATAGATCTATCGTATAAGATCAGCGGTTTATTCATGGAAATAGTATATAGGTAGCGGCGTAGATTGAAAATACAAAAATAAACGCACACACGAAAGGCATTACGTAAAATAACAATGACATCAAAGAGCTCACGCCGACTTGGCACAGACTACAAAAGAACCAGTCATAGAAAACGCCCCCTCCTACTCGTAGTATAATTGTACATTGAACATTACTTCTTCACGAGGAACATATATACACATGTGGGTCAACAAGAGGCATAGATTTGCATGAGCCCCCGCATATGCAGGGGCACATGAGGATCTATGCCTCTTGGACGTAGTAGCATCTATTACAAGAATTACAGCGGAAACCTGTTCAAGATCGTTCCTTCATTGTGATGGAGGTGTTCCAGTCAATTTTTATTCGCATACTTGCTTCACGACATGCAGAACATCAGAACATCAAAACAAAAGGAATCCTTGTAACAAATGAAACACATCGTTTTGAAAGCCCTCACTCTGGTTGTCTCCCTCAACTCGTTGCCACTGATCAGCGGCAACGAATCGAGGCAGACAAGCAGTGTGCAAGGTCTCCGCCACTGAACTTAATATATATATATATATATATATATATATATATATATATATATATATATATATATATATATATATATATATATATATATATATATATATATATATATCCTGCTGATCTACCTAAACCGTTTGGAACACCTCAGTCACAGTACTGTTACACTTTTACAGGCCCAAGGTTCCCACCCAAAAATTAAATGCATTTTTGCCTGTAATTTGTAGTGGTTATTTTCAGGAATATCAAAGACTCAGAATTTAAACAGGGTCCTTGACTCCGTCCACTCCGACTTCCTCCTCCACACCTAAATGCAGCTCTGCCTAGTTCATTTGCCCCATACAGTACAAACCCACAGAGAGATGGAACATTTAAGTCACAGTACTGTTAAAAGAACTTGCAATACAGCCGATAACTATTGTCTCTGCCCTCTGCCCCTTGATCATAAAAAGCTGCTTGTAGATTACACCGCAGACACAGTAAACTTACTTGTGCAATGTATTGCGTTGTCTGTGGTTACATCCCTAGCTTCATTAGTAGCATACAGTACGAACCAAAAGGAAATAAGGAAATGGAACACACTTGTGCAATGAATACCCCTTGGTCCCTGCCTCAACCACCCCCCCACTCCACCCTACCTCACAGACACACACCTCCGCCCCATAAAGGTAGCTGTGTCTGCAAATGCACCTATGAAAGCAGGAGCGTTACACCTGAGACAAAGATACAGTACGAGCCAACAAGGAAATGGAACGCTTTAGTCAGGGTACATTTAAAGAGCCTTGTACAATAGATACCCCTTGGTCTCTGGCCCCCCGCTCCTTCAACGTAGCTTTGCGTAGTAGATAGCATCGCGCATTAAATAACGGGCCGCTAACGCCGGAATTCGTTTCAAGGCTTAGCACGTGTGTACATTGGCCCAAGACTGATCGCTATCTCTGCCATCAAAACACTAGCCTGGGAGATTAGTTCCAGCGATAATTGTGTACAGCTCGAGTTCTTCATGCTAATTTCTTATAATCTGCAAAGGCATAGCTTCTCATGGGGCCCTGCAGAGCCAGGGGCTCATGAGAATCTATGTCTTTTGCTGGTAAGGTTAGGTCTTGTTTCTTACAGATCTCTACTCCTTAGATGGGGAAAGGTTATGAGTCAGTTGTTGTTGTTGTTTTAGCAAGTGATTGGACTTGTTCTCACCAGGGCCGGACCCAGGGGGGGGGGGTACCTGGGTTCCGGAACCCCCCCTCACAACTTAAAAAGAACAGTGAATTTTTTTTATGCAAAGGGAGTTCCAAAGTTTTATTATTTTTTTATTGTTTTTAAAACATTGCAGTTTTTAGTCACTTTTGATCCAAGGCACAAAGAGTTATTTATAGACAATTCAACGGAAATCCATTTCAAGGGATCCGTTTAAACGTCCAAAACGTTTTCCCGTTGAAACAACCAAGTAACCCAACCCCTAACCCTAAATTAGTAAATGCAGCCATATTTTCTTGTTCTGGTCACAAGCCTCTTCCAGCGCCTTCACCTTGATACAGCCCTAATCCCCCAAAAACGACTTTTTAGAAAGATTAATTAAGACGCTAAGTTGATAATTATGATAATTCGTTGTAACGAACATCCGTTGAAACGACCATCATTGAATCGTCCAAAAACATCGTTGAAATGGATTTCCGTTGAATCGACCAGGTACCCAAAAGAGTTGCTTTCCTTCAGTGCATGTCTTTCCGAGAAAGATCAGTGAAAAGACGTCTGACGTCATTAAGGTTTGTGGGGGGAAGTTTAAATCTAGATCTATTTTTTTTGGTAACACTTCACTTTTGCTGTCTCCTCGAAAATGCCGAAACTGAAAAAAACAGATGCTGATGGCAGTAGGCGACTGTCATGCTGGTTTTCATCAAGCTCCATTTCAGAAGGTGGGTACATTTTTAAATCCAATTTTGTCTCATAAAAGAAATGTAGTCAGTAGAACTAGGTAAAATTCACCCATTCCGAATTCGATTCAAATGAGCACGTGGCGATGGCGCCGGTACTTCCTTCCTGTGAGTGTAGCCTATGCTGTAGGAGCTGATACTAGCTGCATATAATGAATATCATAGATATAAAACAGCCCCACTTATTAAAATACCAAAACAGGTAACAATTAAAGTAATGCATAGCCTAAAATTTATTTCACAAAGTATTATGATATATAACTTTAAAAATGTCAATTTAAAGAATAAAGATTTCGGCATCAATGATCAATATTGCTTTTATATTTATAAAAAAAAATCTTTGGACGGCAAAATATCGTTTTCAATAACAAAACCAAGGGCTAAGTTATAAGGTATCGTTTTCACTAGTGCAGCTTACTAGCTATGTATTGTGACGTAAATCTCTTCGGAGAGCAAAACAGAACCGTCTTGATGGCTGACTATGGAAACCATAGCCTATCTGACACCACTTTGACAGCGTCGCCATCAATTGTGACGGCAACATAGCCTTTCCGGGTGCGAAACCGTCATGACGACTTCGGTTTTTGGAACGACAAGAAGCCATCATGACGGCATCCCAACCACTGCCTTTTTCACATAATAAAATGGAAAATAAAAATGTGCTGAAATTTTGCCAACTGCTGAAAAATCAGCAAATTTGTTAACAGTTCCTATGCCTGTGAACAGCGTGCTACAAAATAAGATTATTCACCCTTAGGCCTTTTGTTGATGAAATTTAAAATAAGCTAAGAACTAATCAGAAAACCACTGTTTTTTTTATATTAAATTATTATTATAAAATTGTAGTAGACGTGTTAACACCTGCAATGCATAATCATATATAAGATGTTGAAAAGACGGTTCTATTTTATTTTACATTTTTGTTGTTGCTTTTAGGATAATTTCATGTTTTAATTTTTATGTTATGTCTTTGTTTTTGTTTTTTTGTTTTTTTTTCTTTTTGTTTGTTGTTGTTGAGTAAATTGTAAAGCGCTTAGAGCTGTTTACAGGTAAGCGCTATATAAGAAAACCTTTAATAATAATAATAATAATAATAATAATAATAATAAAAGTTGTTTTTCTAAACGGCAGATGATGCAGTTCCTCGAAAGATTGATTGATTGATTGTACATTGCTTAACGTCCCGACAGCAACAAGGCTTTCTCAGGACGTGCCTGCACTGCTTGTGAAAAAAAACAACTAAACAGAACATTGAATGTATGTCGCCAGCCGGTCAAATACATTAAATAAACCTAACACATGGGGCCTAAATAAAGCTAAGACCATTTAGCAACACACATCCAATATCAAGAGCTACAGGCAGTGCAGACAGTAGGGAGAGTTTGAAAAAGGCAAATACAGGTGAATGGACCTCGGGTAGACAGAAACACATGCCCCAGAATAGAGAGAAAAACTCACCCTGTGGGGCTGACCAGGGTGACCCTGGGAACTAAAAAGTACCTAACCCCACCCAAGTCCCCCAGGGCAGACCCGGGTGGGGAGTTCCTCGAAAGAGACAAAAATCAACCCAAAGTGAGACCACTGGCAGTGGAGTTCGAAACAGTGACATGGGAACAAGTAAAAGCAGTGTTGGTGAGTAATTTACTGCCCCGCCCCCCCCCCCCCCCCCCCTCTCAAAAAAAAAAATTAAATTAAATACAACCTGAAATTGATACGTGATTGAGTGTTTCAATTTAATAATTAATATTAAACAAAATGACTGGTGTGTTCCATTGGCTATCATTAGCCTAAGAAGACTCTACGAGTCATAAGGTAGCAAAGATTTTGTCCATCATTTGGGGGGAGGGGTCTAAAAAGAAAAGCTGTTATTTCAGATCATAAATATATATCTAAGCTTGACTGAAGTGTGTAAACGAAGACATATATATGCTTTAAATGTAATTATCTTGTTGCAGGTCTCTCTCTCTCTCTCTCTCTCTCTCTCTCTCTCTCTCTCTCTCTCTCTCTCTCTCTCTCTCTCCCTCTCTCTCTCATCTCTCTCTCTCTCTCTCTCTCTCTCTCTCTCTCTCTCTCAGTATGTGTGACTCTGTGTGTGTGTGTGTGTGTGTGTGTGTGTGTGTGTGTGTGTGTGTGTGTGTGTGTGTGTGTGCGCGCGTGCGTGCATGCTGTGTGTGTGTCGGCGTGAGAGAGAGAGAGAGAGAGGGGGGGGGGGGAGATAGCACCTGCATACATATTTGCCCTTGCTGTATGAACTTTAATGTACTTAATGATTCTTTGTTTATTGCTTTACTTTGTATTTTTACTCATTTTATATTTTTGTGCGTACGCGTATGCGGGTAGGAATGTCTGGAGTGCGTGTCCGAGAGCGTGTGTTTGTTTTTGTGCGTATGTGCCTGAGTGCGTGCGTGTGTAAGTGTGTGTGTGTGTGTGTGTGTGTGAGTGTTCGTGCGTGTGTGCATGCGTACTGAATTGCGGTGTACATGAGTGTGTGTGTGTGCGTGCGTGCATGCGCGAGTTGTGATATGCATGCGTGCGTACCTGAGTGCGTGTGTGGGTATGTGTGTGTGTATGTGCGTGGTGCGTGCGTGCGTGCGTAAGCGAATGCAGCAGTGCATGCAGCAGTGTGTGGTATGTGTATGTTTACATGTCTATGTCACTTATGTAGTAGATGTAGCAACGGCAAGTTTGAAAACTGGTCCTGTTACCAATAACTTCTACCGTTGGAAAATAAAGGTTCATTGTTCATTGTTCATTGTTCTCTCTCTCTCTCTCTCTCTCTCTCTCTCTCTCTCTCTCTCTCTCTCTCTCTCTCTCTCTCTCTCTCTCTCTCTCTCTCTCTCTCTCTCACAGGTACACACACAATCGTTTTAGTATTTCAGACTTCTCATAGACCCAACTTTTATTTGTATTTCAGACTCCTCCTCAAGCATTGATCAGCCTGCCGGGGGCCTGCTTTCTGAATCCTCTGCCATGCCAATGACCAACCAGCCTGATGTGAGCCTGCTTTCTGACTCTTCAGATTTCTCCTCTCAGATCACCAGCAACAAAAATATCGATTTTGGTGAAGTTTTCAAGAAACACACGCGAGTCGTTTCACTGTCAAGCCGTGACAAGGAGCATCTTCTAAGGCAACACTGGAGACCATCACCTGGTTTTCAGTTTCCAACAACAGTGATAAACAACAAGAACCGAAAATTTCAGCATGAGTGGTTGCAAAAGTACTCCTGGCTTGTGTATTCTCCTTTCGAGGATGGGGCTTACTGCAAGTATTGCCTATTATTTGCAAAGTCTACTGAAAACCTGGGCAAGTTTGTGAAGACGCCATGCAAGAACTGGAATAAAGCCTGTGATCAGATCAAAAAGCACTCGTTATTACAATACCACAAAGATGCAATGGCAAATGGAGAGCAGTTTTTGACAATCATGGATAAACCAGAGCAGAGCATCGCCAGTGAAATCAATCAGACAAATGCAGAAAACATCGCTGCAAATCGACAAGTTCTGACAAGCCTCTTCAGGATTGTTGAAGTGTGTGGAAGACAGGGGTTAGCTCTGAGGGGCAACTGTGATGATGGCATTCTTCAGAGTGAGAACAGAAGCAATTTCAATGCCCTTTTGAATCTGTGCATCAATGCAGGAGATGAAACTCTCCGGAAACATCTAGATACATGCGATAAGAAGGCCACATACATTTCAAAAAGTACACAAAACAGACTGATAGAGGTTCTTGGTGATCAGATCCGCAACAAGATTCTTGCAGAAATTATTGCAGCAAAACAGTTTACCGTGCTTGCTGACGAAGTCACAGACAGCTCAAACTGGGAACAACTTTCAATTATATTGATATTCGTCGATGGAAGTCTGAAAGTTCGTGAAGAGTTCCTGGCTTTTGTCCAGTGCAGAGATACCACAGGTGAAACACTTTACAACAAGATTGTTGAGTGTCTGGGCTTGTGGGGGCTTGATTTCAACAATGTTAGAGGACAAGGTTATGACGGGGCCGCAAACATGGCAGGAAAGTTTAAAGGAGTGCAGGCACGTTTTCAAGCAAGGAACAACAAAGCACTGTACTTTCACTGTGCTTCCCATAGCTTGAGTCTCTGCATTGTAAAAGCATGCGGCTTGCCTGCAGTGAAGAACATGATGGGAGCACTGAGGGAACTGTCACTGTTTTTCTCAAACTCTCCAAAGAGACAACGAAAACTTGAAGATACCATCGAAGCATCTCAGCCTGACACGACAAAGACAAAGCTTGTTGATCTGTGCAGAACAAGATGGGTAGAAAAACATGAAGCACTGGAGGTTTACACATCTCTCTTCCTGGTTGTTCACGACTGTTTGGGACAAATGTGTGAAGACAGTGACAATTGGGACAGTGAGACATTGACCAAGGCAACTGGCTTTCTCCACACCTTGAGCAGCAGTGTTTTCCTCGTTGCATTCGTTGTCGTCCGCAGTTGTTTGCGTTACTTAAAACCCTTGACAGTGAAGCTCCAGAAAAGAACAAAAGATGTTGTCGATGCCTACAGGGAAATCAAAGAGGTCAGTAACTGCATGTCTTCTATTAGAAGAGATGTCGACACAGCGTTCGTTGCCTGGTTTGGTGAAGTCAGCAAAATGGCAAATGCTTTGACAACTGATGTTGTTGTTCCTCGTCAAGCATCCCGCCAGACTCTCCGTGACAACCAACCTGCGGCCACTCCAGAAGAATATTTCAAGATTAGCATTGCCATTCCTTTCTTGGAACACCTGTCAACCGAATTGGACTCGAGGTTCAAAAATGCTGACCTAGCAGTTGATGGTCTCTGTCTGGTGCCAAGCACTTTAATAGACAACCAGGATGGTTTCATGCAGGTTCCAGAAGGGGTGAAGACACTGGCAATGTTGTGGGAGTCTGACCTACCAGACAACGCTACCCTTGATGCAGAATACCAACGGTGGGTTTGGAAATGGCGAAGTGCTGCTGAGAATGCGACAGCTATCATCCCATCCACGGCATCAGAAGCACTGAAACACTGTGACAGGGATTTTTATCCCAACCTGTTCATCATGCTAAAGAACCTTTGCACCCTGCCTGTCACTACTGCCGAGTGTGAGCGTTCAAACAGTCAGTTGCGCAACCTGAAAAACTACCTGCGCTCTACAATGGGGCAACAGAGACTCAATGCACTTGCTTTACTGAAAGTGCACAGGGATGTTGATATTGACTTCAAAGAGGCAGTGAACTGTTTTGCCAGAAGATACAATTCACAAATGGTACTAATGCCGAGGAACCTAGTGCAGCAAGACTGAACTGAAGTGAAAGCAGGGCCCTGATGTTCATAAACTACAAGGTAAAGCTTTATACCGTTAACGATCAATGAAAAGTGTGTGTGTGTGTGTGTGTGTGTGAGTGTTCGTGCGTGTGTGCATGCGTACTGAATTGCGGTGTACATGAGTGTGTGTGTGTGCGTGCGTGCATGCGCGAGTTGTGATGTGCATGCGTGCGTACCTGAGTGCGTGTGTGGGTATGTGTGTGTGTATGTGCGTGGTGCGTGCGTGCGTGCGTAAGCGAATGCAGCAGTGCATGCAGCAGTGTGTGGTATGTGTATGTTTACATGTCTATGTCACTTATGTAGTAGATGTAGCAACGGCAAGTTTGAAAACTGGTCCTGTTACCAATAACTTCTACCGTTGGAAAATAAAGGTTCATTGTTCATTGTTCTCTCTCTCTCTCTCTCTCTCTCTCTCTCTCTCTCTCTCTCTCTCTCTCTCTCTCTCTCTCTCTCTCTCACAGGTACACACACAATCGTTTTAGTATTTCAGACTTCTCATAATAGTATACAAAACATCTCTGTTGATAAATAAATGTTTGTGTGTGTGTGTGTGTGTGTGTGTGTGGGTGTGGGTGTGGGTGTTTTTTTTAAGGGAGGGGCAGGTGATAATTTTTGTACCCCAGAGTTTGTCAGTTCGATTGTTCAAAAAGCTCAAAGTCCCCAGACCATCACAAATGGCTTTTTCAAGGCTCAGATTGCACCAGATTGCACCATTTTGCATCCTTGAAAAAAAAAAATTCCGGGGGGGGGGCATGCCCCCGGACCCCCCTAGAAGGCTCGGCGCTTCGCGCCTTCGCTTTATACTGAATCTGTAACCCCCCCATCGACTTTTCCCAGGTCCGGCCCTGCTCACGGTGTTGCATGTAGTCTGTACTATCTATCATCTGGCGATATCGTCTATCGAACGCTCCATCACCTTCCCCGCTTGATAAAAACAGATGTAAATAGGGTCAAAACGAAGCATAAGACCATTAAACCCCATCACTTACATGGGTGTATTAACATCTAGATCTAATTTTTTTTAAGTGGGCAGTGAGCACTGGAAAAGTGTAATTGTACTGTGCTCGTATTTTTTAATACATGTACAGTGAACACTGACTTGCGACGGCTCATGGTTTGTTATACAGGTAATATGTACTCTTAGATAAACTAGGTGAATGGTCAATGCACTGTGAGATTTAACTCCTTCAGCGCCGACACACCACAGCAAGACATGGATCGAGCATGATAGTTCAAGGGTGGTGCCAGAACAGCTTGGCGCCCATAGGCATCAACCTTTTCTGGAACCATCCTTGGACTATCATGCTCGATCTATTTCTAGAATTGTAATACAGTCCTTCAAAATTTGGGGATTTCGGTCCTGGGGTAGAATGTGTTAAACATTATTACTTTAATAAAAGAAGGGAAGTTCAGTGACTCACTGGAAATGTGCTACATGCGGATATGCGGCGAATTGTCGCGTAGCCGTACCCGGCACGCCTGCAAAGAGTTAATAATGCAATCGACCTTCACAGCTATGCCTTGCCCTACTATTTTGCAACAGAGCAAGGCATCTAAAGCATACACGGTTTTATAAATTCCTTTCACTCATTCAATTTGCCCTTTGACTGCTAATGGCTAAGCCGCCGGATCAGCCCTGACAAGCTGCAACTGGATATTGATCGACCATAATAGTTAAAGGGTGGTGCCAGAATAGCTTGGCGCCTGGCGGCGATAACTATTCTGGCATTACCCTTTAACTATCATGGTCGATCTGTCTCCCAGACTTTAATGCAGTCTTCAGAGAAGAACAATATTTCTACCTTATGGCAAAGTATGCCGTTAGTGTCTATATCTTTGGGTTGGACCGTTTGTCTCAATCTGTTTATAAGTGTGTGTCTGTGTGTGGTGGTGGTGGTGGGGGTGGGGGGGGGGGTAGGGAATTGCGAGGAGAGTGGGGAGGGGGTTCGGTTTCTAAGACGTTTGTAAGTCTGTCAACGCCTAAAACAACAACACACAAAAAAAATCTGAGATTTTCATGAGGTCGGTTTCGCCGGCGGTGATTTCACAGACAATCCTTAGACTACCACCCGGACAAACAAACAGACAGACGAACAAAGTGAATCTAATAATTAATATGATCCTCATCTACTCCACTGTCCCTCTTCCACCACCCAACCACCCTCTCCCTCCCCCCCCCCTCTCCCTTCCCCGCCCCCCCCCCCCCACCCAACCCCCTACCCTCACCCCTGTTTCGTGTGGAGTGAGAAAGTGGGTATAGAAAGAAAAAAACAACATGTGTGAAGAGTGGGTATAGGGGGAAAAAAAAAACATGTGTGAACAACACTACGCAATTTGCGTTGACTAATTACACACGTAGCGCACCGTATCCCTCCCCCCCCCCCCCCCCCCCCCCCTCTCGTTAGGAATTTCATTCAAGTGGCAGGCGCGCATAATTCACTCTCGATGAAAGCAGACGATAAAACATATACACACACGAGCCAGTAGAAACCCCCTGTACTATGCAAGCACCGAGTCCTGCTTCTGTTTACAATATGGGGGACTGCACAAGAGGTCTTAACACATTCTACCCCAGGACCGAAAACCCCAAAATGTTGAAGTTGCCCTCTGAAGGACTGTTTATACAATTCTAGAGACAGATCGACCATGATAGTTCAAGGGTGGTGCCAGAATAGCTTGGCGCCTATGGGCGCCAAGCTATTCTGGCACCACCCTTGAACTATCATGCTCGATCCATGTCCTTGCCGTGGGGTGTCAGGGCTGAATGAATTAACCCATTTAACCCCAAGGCCACACTTCGCAAATTTTGGCGGTCAGTGTCGCCTCACGACCTTGTACCAGTTGCAGGAGACGGATCGACCATGATAGCCTGCTGCCGACAGCCCAAAAGGGTTAAGGAGTAGGTTAGAGCCCCACCTACCACCACCTGACGGCACTGCGCGTAATTTAGGTAAGGAGGTGAAAAGCTAAACCTCAAGTATGCCTGCAGCAAAAAACAAATAATAATAACTGCATATTTTCCCCGCTCTCTTTCCGGGTTTCACTTTTTCCGTGCAGTGGTAGTAGCGCATTCAACTCCTCATGCTCTTGGCGGGTTATTTCTTGTAACAGTTTTGGCTGCTGGAGTATGTCCTGACAACGTGAGTCCTAGGTTGCAGTGTACGTTCTAGCAGGGGGATTCGGCTGTATGCATAAGGAATCGGGGCAAAACAAAAACATGAAATGCTATGTGTGACCTCACTAGTGACAAGACATTTATCCTTTCCCTATCGTCTGCATGATAATTCAAGGGTAGTGTCAGATTAGCTTGGCGCCTGATGGCGCCAAGCTAATCTGGGACTACCCTTGAATTCTCAAAGCTCGATCCAGTGCCTGAAACTGGTACAATGATGGTCGTCGGTGACACCTCCAAAATTTGGGAAATACGGCTTTGGGGTTAAAGGCTGGGAAGTAACTCCCCAGCCCCCCCCCCCCCCCCCACCCCGGGAAATATATCATTCTACGCCACAGAGGAATCACAAACATTCAGGTTAGTGCCATCATATTTCCTCTGCAAAACACGACACCAATCACGGACACACATATTATTGATTTAAGTGTCTATAGATCACATGTTGCGTTAAAGTGCAACTGAAGAAACTAATATGTGTAGTCCTTCTCGTTAGTTGTGCTGTAAAATGTAAAACAAAGGGTTTACAGATAGATCACGAAAATGTTGTGTTGTTGTTTAACTGCCCGTGCAGCTGACGAAATTAAACCATTATAGTTAGTTTCGTCAATTGTACTGTAAAGTGTAACACAACGTTTTCGTGATAGAGATATCTAAGGCCACGGCAGTAGTGGGTGGGTGGGTGGGTTGACTGACTCGAGATACGGGCCCTGAGAGTGACCCTGTGTCACAGCCCCCAAGCACGTGGGGAAGGGGAGGGAGGGGACCCCTTTTATTTGGCGCGCCTTTGATCGCTGGCGGGACTTGAAAAGAGAGCCCGTGTAACAGTCACACGCTCGTATCCCCACCTCTCCAACTCTTTCCGAGGGCTGAGAGAGATATGAAAATTCGTTCCGATAGTGAAGTGAATACGTCCACCACTACCTTATCAGCAAGAAGCATAGATTCTCATGAGCCACTGCAGAATGCAGGGGCACATGAGAATATATGCCTCATGCAGACAAGTCTATAGAAACATCTTCCTTCTAAGTACCAAGCCAAAACGTTCTTCCTTTGTAGTCGGTAAACAGTGCTGTATTTTTTTTTTATCAGCAAGAGGTATAGGTTCTAATCAGCCGATGCAGAAAAATCATGAGGATCTATGCCTCATGCACACTGAGGGGTTAGGCCAAGGGGGTAAGGGTGCCAGGGGGGTTACAAGGGGCACAGGGGCCAACAAGCGACGGTTCTTTGATCAGGCACTTGCAACTCTTTGTCTGAGTGACGAGAATGGGAGGGACAGAAGGGGGGAGGGTCGTGGGGGATGGGGGTGGGGACTAAGGGGGAGGAAGGTTGAAGGGGGAAAAAAAAGAGGACAAGGGTGCCAGAAAGCACTAGCACACTGCTACCTTCTCTCTCTCTCTCTCTCCTCTCTCTCTCTCTCTCTCTCTCTCTCTCTCTCTCTCTCTCTCTCTCTCTCTCTCTCTCTCTCTCTCTCTCTCTCTCTCTCTCTCTCTCTCATATCCGTTTCACTGAAAACGCCAGCTGCTTTGATCGAAAGCCAATTTAATTTCACCACTGCACAACATGAAACCGACACTAGATGCCTCCAATAGCGTTAATCAATCGAAAGAGACAACCAGTGTGTATTTAGCCCTGCCACTGAACAAGATATAGATCGAAGGGGAAATGTCAACAAAGACAGAAATATTCTTAGGAAAGCACAATTAGAACTCGACTGTCTTTTATATCCTTCCAAAGCATGTTTAATAATAAAAAATAATTACTGTATTTATAATGCGCTTATCTTATAATAATTATAACTCTAAGCGCGCACTCACAAATCGCGCACACATGCGCACGCTTTAGACAACGACTCATGTACCACAAATAGTGAAATACATTACGACAGTCGGCTTGGGGTGGGGTGTGTGGTGATAATTATAGTGCTAGAACTGTTGAAAGAGGTGAGTTTTGAGGGCAGACTGGAAGGAGGAGAGAGAGTGTTTCTGACGGAGAGAGAGTGGGAGAGTGTTCCAGGTGGATGGCCCGTATACAGAGAAGGAGCGGGGGCCGAAAGTGCTGAGTTTGGTGCGGGGGATGTGGAGGCGGAGAGGGTCGGAGGCGGAGCGGAGGGGGCGGGGAGGAGTGTAGGGGTGAAGTAAGTTGGAGAGATAGGCAGGAGCGCAGTTGTTCAGGGATTTGTAGCAGAGAGACAGAATCTTGTATTGGATGCGTTGGGGGATGGGAAGCCAGTGAAGGAGTTTGAGCAGGGGAGTGATGTGGTCGGATTTTTTCTTTCTGAGGACGAGGCGGGCAGCATTGTTCTGGACGCGCTGGAGAGTGAAAGTGGTGGAGTGAGGGAGGCCGGAAAGGAGAGAGTTGCAGTAGTCGATGCGAGATATGATGAGAGAGACAGCAAGTTTGGTGGCAGCTTCGGTAGTGAGGTATTTTCTGATCTGACTGAGGCGGCGGAGGTGGAAATAGCATGCCTGGGCCGTGGCGGAGACGAAGCTGGTCATGGAAAGAGAGGAATCGAGGATAACGCCGAGGTTTTTGGTCGAGTCAGAGAGGGAGATGGGGGTGCTGTCGAGTTGAAGGTGGAGAGGGGGAGGGAGCTGGGAAAGTTTCTGACGAGTGCCTACCAGCATGGCGAGTGCCTACCAGTAATGTTTCCTGCATTGTTCGTATAGTCTCTTCGTTTTACACGCTTGGCACTCATATTTTTGGTGTGAATTAGACGTGGATCGATCTCTCCATGACAGTTTAGGGGCTGGAAATAGAAAGTGTCCGGAACATCCCAGTGCCTCTTCTCTAGGTACCACCCTCAAACCATCATGGTTGATAAGTCGCAGTGCAACACTGAAATGTAGCCTTCTAAGGACATTGCTTCCAAATTTACTAATGTCGACCTTGGATGCACAATACAATACAACTTTATTGTCTGTTGGAGTCAAAGCACGACAGAAATTTGCGTTTGGCTCGTCATAAAACAACAAGACAAGACACTGATAAACACTATACGAACATTCCATTAAAATTATCATTGCATTTGCAGCAATCGATCACAAGCAATGTATTAGTGTTGCTGAAGATGTAAGCGAGTTTAGTGGTCGTTCGAATTTCTCTCTCTCTTGGCTTGACTTCGCGAAACGAAGATTCTATAGGGCTTGCCCACGTCGTCTGCAGGCATGTTCGTGGATGCGGAGGCCAATCCGGGACAGGCAGGTTCGACCGCAGTGGCTGCAGGGGAAGGTCTGGTCAGGGTTCTGAGTTACGGCAACTCTGTTTTTTCTCCTGAGCCGCTTGTCATTAAGGTTAGCTCTGCGAGAGTCCTCAAAGGAGACGGCTGCCTTGTAAATGGTGGAGCGCAAGGTGTCACGGTCCGCAGCAAGCGAAGACCACTGGCGGTGGTCGATTTGGCAGGCACTAAGTGACTTCTTGAGACCGTCTTTGTATCTCTTCTTTGGTGCCCCTCTGTCTCGGTGTCCAGTGGCGAGTTCGCCGAACAGAGTGATCTTGGGTAGGCGATGATCCTCCATCCTGGAGACGTGCCCCGCCCAGCTAAGCTGTGTCCGCAGCAGCGAAGCCTCGATGCTCACAATTTCCGCCTGTTCAAGGACCTCGACGTTGGTGACATAGTCACTCCAGTGAATGCTGAGGATGGTACGCAGGCAGCGCTGGTGAAAGCGTTCGAGGAATCGTAGTTGGCTGCGGTAGAGGGCCCAGGACTCGGAACCATACAGCAGGGTGGTGAGGACGACAGCTCTGTACACGCTGATCTTGGTGCCTTTTTTCAGCTGTTGATTGTGCCACGCCCGCTTGAAGTCGCCCGAAAGCACTGTTCGCTTTTGCCAGCCTGTTGTCCAGCTCCTTGTCCAGCTTGGCGTCTGACGTAATGATGCAGCCAAGGTAGGTAAACTGGTGTACAGACTTCAGTTCGGACTCGCCTATGGTGATGTGGGGAGGGCGATGCTCTTCCTTGGGTGCCGGCTGATGAATAACCTCTGTCTTTTTCAGACTGACCTCGAGTCCAAAGAGCTGGGCAGCGTCTGCGAAGCAGGACGTGATGCGCTGCAAGGCTATCTCTGTGTGTGCAACGAGGGAAGCGTCATCAGCAAAGAGCAGCTCACGAATCAGTCGGTCTAGGGTTTTGGTGTGGGCCTGCAGTCGTCTAAGGTTGAACAGGCTGCCATCGAGACGATACCTGATGTACACTGCGTCGTCATCGTCGAGGTCCACTGTGGCCTGCTTCAACATCATGCTAAAGAAGATTTTGAAGATGGTCGGTGCCAGCACACAGCCCTGCTTCACGCCGTTGAGAATGGGGAATGGTTCTGAGAGGTCACTGTTGAGTCTGACCTGGCCTTGCTGGTCCTCGTGGAGCTGGACGATCATGCTGAGGAACTTTGGGGGACAGCCAAGTCGCTCCAGGATCTGCCACATGCCTTGCCTGCTCACAGTGTCGAACGCTTTTGTTAGGTCGACAAACGTTACGTACAGCCCTTTGTTCTGCTCGCGGCACTTCTCCTGAAGCTGTCTCAGCACAAAGACCATGTCGGTGGTACTCCTGTTGGCTCTGAAGCCACACTGGCCCTCTGGGAGGTGGTCTTCAGCGATGGCAGGTACCAGCCGATTCAGGAGCAGCCTTGCGAGAATTTTCCCAGCAATGGACAACAGGGTAATTCCACGATAATTTGAGCAGGCAGACTTCTCTCCTTTGTTCTTGTACAGGGTGATGAGGACTGCATTTAGTGCCTGGCTAAAGGAGTATAGCTCTGGAATGACATTCGAGACGTGCTGCATCCGGATACGGGACTTAAAGCCACGTATCCGGATGCAGCACGTCTCGAATGCGTTAATTGGGCTACGTTTGAGTTGTCACAGTTGATCTATCTAGCAGTTTGTGAGTGTTGGAAGTGTGAGGGCCACTGTGTCTGGTTCCCGTTGATGGGTCTTTTCAAGTTCTATTTCAGGACTTGAATTGTGCGGCAACGAAACTGACAAAGCATTTGCGTATGACAATGACATTTTCCTATCCTCCTCCAACACCCCCCCCCCCCCCCCCCCACCTTCCATCTCTTTATATCAATAGAAATTGTGCATGTGTGGCATCGAAACAAAGCTAATGCGTGTGACAATGAAATCCCCCCTCCTCCTCCTCCCCCCCCCCTCCCCGCCCCGATCTATAAACAATGGTATCAACAACACCAGATCTCAATTTTGCCACCCCGTAAAAAATTTCGTCCACACCACAGGCACCGGCTGATTACTGCGTAATCGATCATCTCTATAACAAGGGTAGAGGGAAATAGCAGCTCATGCCTGTGGTCATGTGTGCTGCATTACGCAACGATCATTGTCCATGCATGTGATCCAAGCTGTTTATTATTTCACCATGGCAGGGTACTAAAACACAATATTGTCTTTCTACTTCTGTTTCCGAGTAGAAGATCAATGGACTTAACCGCGCATGACTGACTCGAGTGATTGAGATGCATTGTGGTGTATGCACTGAATCGGAATGCCGCAATGTCTTAAACATCCCGAAAGAATCATGAGCGTACCCTGGGACCATTTGCATGCGGGAACTTAGTCGTTCGCCGGCGACTAAGCAAGGTGCTCACTCATGCAAGCGAACTCCTGCCCCATAGCATGCCCACCCATCCCAACCAGTTGACATTTTAGGCGGGATAGGGGCGGGGAGCGAGGGATAATACTCTGCCCCCCCCCCTCCCCCCCCTCCCCCCCCTCTACATTTTCTTTGGGAAGGTGGGGGAGGGCAGTCCCGTCCCCCACCCCCTGGTCCCACCCTCTCCCCGGTTCTTACACCACTGTTGCTATACCTGAATGTACACCGTCCAAAAAGAACCCGCACTTGTGTGAATCTAAACAAGGAAACGCTGTACGCCGCAAAAGTTTCAATTATTTCACATCACTCGTTCAGTCGCTATTCGATAGCGCGTAACCTTTCATACAAAAAACCGCAATCCTACACGTGGTCGCACGCGGGGTACCGGGTGGCCGTCTCCCTTGATTCGCTACCGCAGAACGGTAATGATTCGAGGAAGACAACCCGTGTGGGTCTATACAATACAATCAGAGTGTAAAACTCAAGAAATCAGCAGGGGACAAAAACACTCAAGATCCAGAAAAGCCGATGTCAATCTTTTTGTCCGCCTTACTACTCTACGTACGCGTGAAAAATGTGTTCCCCCAGTTCAGTTGTGCGTCATCTTATGGTACTTTGCACCATCAGTCTCTCTGACAAAGCTCCTTCCATCTGCAAGAGGCACAGATTCTCATGAGCACCTGCGACATAAGAATATATGCCTCTTGTAAATGTAAGCTTGTCCTGATCGGTACTCTGCATTTTGTAAAGTTAGTCCATTGGTATAAATCGACCCCGCCGGATTCAGTCCTCAAGCCCAGGTCTACAGTTGACTCAGTTGTGGTCGTCCCAGTTTGTGACAGAAGTACATCTACAGCCTTAGAGTTTCAACTCGCTGAGACGGAGGAAGTAGTCCGAATGTAAAGCCTATACGTTTACACTGAGTTAACTGTCACTGGTAACAGCGAAAGTCTGCGGCATGTCACAACCCTTCACATTAATTACTGAATGGACCACACACGTGCTGGGCGCCACTCCGTGCTTGCTCCAAATTCCAAGGATTCTTCCGCGTATGTTTATGAATGATGCAGACGACACCGCACCGCACGGCGGCGGGACTATTTTCACTGACAATAGTGAACTTCAACGCAAGCGTGCGCCGTACACCGGGAAGAGGAGGGCACTCAGTCAATGAAAGAAGACGCTTCAAAATAGTTTTACAAACATACCTAATGGCGAAAACACTTAAGGTTACGTAAAATTTTTGTACCAAGCGTTCGTTCTGTTCGCGAACAACTGAACAACACCGTGTTTTTCCGCAGTTATACTTTAAAAAATAATAATAATAACATGCGCAGTTCACTGGTGATGGGACCCGGCTCTCATCCATCTTTTTCTAGTTAACCCCTTCAAGGAAACTGAATGCAAAAGCAGAGAAAAATTCAACACGCCGAATAATATCATCAGTCTAAGAAAGACGGATATATAATTATGCATAATTATGTAATGTTCCTGCAAGAGACAAAGAACCTCATGAGCCCCCGCAGATGCGGGGGCTCATGAGGTTCTTTGCCTCTTGCAGTTGATTGGTGTTCGCATTTTTTTATCGGTAGTAAAAGAATCAAGGCAGAACAATCACGAACTTGCGCTTTGCGGACGACATTGATGGCCTTGCAGGAACAGAGAAGGAGCTAGCTCAGCTGGTGGAAAAGCTGGATAGTACAGCCATTGCAATGGAAATCAGTGCAAAGAAGACCAAACTGATGACCAATAACGCCAGTGGCATTGGCACTGAAATCATGGTTGGAGGCCAAAAACTGGAAACAGTTAAGAAATTCAAATACTTAGGAGCCATTGTGACAGATGAGGGATCAAAACCACAAATACTGTCCAGGATTGCGCAGACAACAACAGCACTGACAAGACTGAAGACCATATGGAAGGACAGAAACATCACACTCTGCTCCAAGATCAGACTGATGCGCTCCTTAGTCATCTCAGTGTTCTTGTATGCCTGCGAGTCATGGACCCTCACAGCAGACCTTGAAAGGAGGATACAAGCCACTGAAATGAGATGTTTTCGAAGGCTGCTTGGCATCTCATACAGAGACCACATCACAAACGAGAAAGTGGGAAGCAGAACTCAGGCAAGCCATCGGGCCCTATGAAGACTTATTAGCCATTGTGAGAAAACGCAAACTGAAGTGGTATGGGCATGTCACGCGTTCAGCAGGGCTTGCCAAAACAATCCTGCAAGGCACTGTGCAAGGAGGACGAAGGAGAGGAAGACGGAGGAAAAGATGGGAGGACAATATCTCAGAGTGGACAGGACTGAAGCTGGGCGATACGCTGAGAATGGCAGAGAACAGAGAGGAATGGAGGGAGCTGGTTGTTAAGTCATCAGTGGTGCCCCAACGGTCGGCAAGACTACGGGATATAGATAGATAGATAGATAGTAAAAGGGTTAAAGTACTGCTACTGAAATTTGTCGTACCTGTCCTTCTAATCAGAGACACGTTTTCAAACGAGCGCACCTAGACTTTGATTCTTGAATAAAATTGGTTTAGTTCTTCTCTCGCTCGCTAACTAGTACTTATACTAGTCCGGCAGACACGGATTTGGCATTCAAAACCCCCGTTCAAAACACTATGTGCGTGTCGGTAGCGGGTTTACTCGCGATGATTCCTGCAGGAATCAATTGCGACCGAAAGCGCTACCGACCCCCAAAGGGTTAATGCGTTTTCATCACGATAAGTCAGGCTACTGACGCGGTACATTACCGATGGAAAAATATTTTCCGTGTTTAGGAAACAGAGATTTACAAACGTCTGCTAAAATCGGCATTTTCTGGTAAACAAGTTTACTACATCTGACCCCTCCCCCCCCCCCCCTCCCACTCATCTCTCTCTCTCTCCCTCTCTGCTTGCGTCAGTGTACAGGGTGCACTCCGGAGTCAGACACTAAAAATGTTTGACGCATCTTCACAGAATATTTTATCAGACTTCAAAGGAGAACCAACAGCCACACGGGCCACATGCAAAGTCTTGCATCTTGATCTAATCGAGGCTGCTTTTTTTAATTTCTTGAACTTGCGGCCAAAATACCAATTTATTACGCAAGGTCCTCCCCAACAAAGACCAATCTGCAAGAGGCATAGATTCTCATGAGCCCCTGCATTCTGCAGGGGCTCATGAGAATCTATGCCTCTTGCTTCTAGAGGTAATCTATGTACCACACACATCGTCAGAGGGGGAAAAAACTTAAAGGAGCCAACGCGATTGTCGCAAAAAATACTTTTACGTGAACTGTATCCGGACGCAAGGTAAACATGCAAAGTTTCTCTTTTGAACACAATCTCCCCCTCTCCTCATGCACGCAACCTTTTCCCCCATATGATTGTAGCAAAACATACTTCAAATGGACTACGGAGCTAATCGTTCACAATACACTATCTTCTTTATTAATGTTACACAGAAGGGCTAACCTAACCCATTCAGCCCTGACGCACTACAGCAGAAGATGAATCGACCATGATAATTCAAGGGTAGTGCCAGATTAGCTTGGCGCCTGTCGACCTTGAATTATCATAGTCGATTCATCTCCTGCCAGTGGTGCATAGTCTTTAGATGACGCCTCCAAAATTAGAGAAATACGTGCGTGGGGCTGGATGAGTTAAATTTTGTTGAATCTTTAAGTTTGCATGTCGTAAAATGAAAGATTTTCTTGCTCTTCTTCTCCTTTGTAGGTAAGAAAGTGAGTTTTTTCTGGTACTCACAAGGGGCGGCAGAAAACCTCTGTTGTACGTGCCTAATCACATGTATTATGAAAAGAAGGGTAAAAAGTCTTAGTTGACGTAAGACAATAATGAGATCATCGTTCTTGTATCCCCGGCAAATTTTCGCAGTTAAAGCCCGCCGCCCTGAAGCAGATCACTGTAATCCCTTTTGTCCAGCAATCTTAATAATAAAGAGCATTTATATCGCGCTGAATCCCCAGGAGCAGTGGGCTCTAAGCGCGTTGCAAACAAGATGAGGATTTTATCCCAAAGTCTACCGTATTGTTTGGAGCTCACATGCGTTTATCTTTTAGGAACATTCAAAGTTGTTCGTATTTTTAGGCTTATAATGCTGATCCATTTCCCTCCTCTCTAAGCCAATCCCTGATCAACACACACGTCGACGCACACAAATAAAGACAGACACACGGCCCTTCCCGCCATTAGTACGTTCTGTGGGTTCGTGTAGCGACAGGAATCCATCTCCTTCCGCTACTCTAACCCACCCTCTGATCCGCACAAGACGGACACACGGCGATTCCCGCCATTCGTCAGCTCTGTGGTATGGCGTAGCATAGCTATTCTGAAGAAGAATAATAGCACGAGCAGCGATATGACGTCACTTCAATCTTCACGTCATGGCATCATTAGCCCCACGACTCCGTGTTCATAGTGACGACTCGATGTTATACGTCATCATCGCAGTACAAACATTTGACGTATCAGAGGATCAAATTTGCAATTTTCTTGCTGATTTTCGTGCCTAGAGCTTACAGGTCACAATTTGACCTAATCCTACTCCAGGGCCGGGACAAATAGTAGCAGGCTTATGTTTAACACTGTTTATGCAAAATCATGCGGGTATTAATGAGAAGATAGTTTTTTCGTAAAAGAAAAAATAAAGTAATGTTAGCTGTTTTACAAATGACTCCAAAAAAGTGGTGCAGAAAATTGTCTGATTTTCACACCTAGGGCATACAGGTCACGATGGACCTAATCGTACCCGACAGCCGAGACAAACTGTAAGCTTATGTAAATACCGTATACGAAAAATTATGCAATTAATGATTATCAATGAGAAGTTTTTTGTGGGTTTTTTTTTTTCGTAAAAAAGATTCAATAGTTTTAAGAATAACCCATATAATTCGTGAAATTAATCCCAAAAACGTGTAAATATATTTTTTCAAAAAATATTTAATTATCACTCAAAACGTTCTAGAGGTGCAATGCTGGTTAACGAACTCATTCACTATCTCCCTTTTATCTAGCTATATGCAAAATATCTAATAAAAATAAGAAAAATTACGGACTCCAGTGTGGATCAACCGGTTTTTGTGAAACGGCCATTTCTCGCCAATGAGCAACTTAATGAAAACATCTTTAAAAAGGGCTCGAGATAATTTTTTTAGGGACAATATCCTAAAGTTTCACGCTTGTCCGTCTTCAAATGCGGGCTCTAGTCGCTGTCACACACACACACACACACACACACACACACACACACACACACACACACACACACGCGGCGCTTTGGCGCCCAAAAGACGTTCTCTAGGAGGGTTTGCGTAACTAGACGTGACGTCATTTTTCTCTTCTTACTTCTTTGCCATAATTTCTGCCCGCAGGCCAAAAACGTCATGTGCATGCTCCGGAATGCGCTCCGACCAGCCATTTCAAAGTCTACCGTATTTTTTAAATACGGTAGACAAAAATGTATGTATGCAGAATCTCAATACCTTTAAAAAATGTAATCTACGCACACATATACGACTGAAACACACATAACAAAACCATTCCCAAGTTAAACGCATGTTGATGATGCTGATGCGCCACCACGATGGTGCTACACAGTCAACAAAGGGAAGACCTAAGATCAAGGCCACCACGATGGAGCTAAACGGTCAGCAAAAGGAGGACCTAAGATCAAACCCACCAATGTGGTGCTACAAAGTCGACAGAAGGAAGACCTAAGATCAGCACCACCGCGATGGCGCTACACGGTCAACAAATGGAAGACATGTGATCGTCCAAGCCACCATACTTTACTTACTTACGCCTGTCACCCCTCCCAGGGGATAGGCCGTCGACGCGAGACCTCCAGCGACTCCTGTCCTGTGCTTCTACTTCGATTTTACTCCAGGCGGTTCCCAGTCTCTTGATGTCTGCTTGGAGGTCTCGACGCCAGGTGTTTCTCGGCCTGCCTCTTTTCCTCTTTCCCTGGGGGTTCCATGACAATGCCTGCCTAGTGATACCGGAAACTGGCTTTCTCAGACTGTGACCAATCCATCCCCATCTTCTTCGTCCAATTTTATTCTCTGCTGTTATCTGCTCTGTTCTCTCCCAGAGTCTGACGTTGCTGATCTTCTCTGGCCAGTGGATTTTCAAGATTCTTCTAAGGCAACTGTTTATGAAGATCTGTACTCTGTTCACTGTGGTTTTTGTCAACCTCCAAGTCTCTGCTGCATATAGGAGAACTGCTTTTACGTTTGAGTTGAAAATCCGGACTTTGGTGTGTTGTGACAGCTCTCTGGAACTCCACACTTTTTTCAGCTTGAGAAAGGCTGCTCTGGCTTTACCGATTTGTGCTCTGACATATGCATCAGTGCCACCTTTTTTGTCGATGATGCTCCCGAGATAGGTGAAGGACTCCACCTCCTCCAACGGGGTGCCAGCAAGAAAGACTGGTTCTTCCCTGGTTGCGTTCAGCCTCATTGTCTTTGTTTTCTGTTTGTGGATGGTGAGGCCCACTTGGGACGAGATGTCAGCAAGCCTCGTGGTCTTGTCCTGCATTTGTTGATGAGTGTGGGACAGTAAAGCCAAGTCGTCTGCAAATTCGAGGTCGTCAAGCTGTGTCCACAGTGTCCACTGTATTCCGCTTCTTCTCTGCTCTGTGGTCCTCTTCATGACCCAGTCTATGGCCAGTAGGAAGAGGAACAAAGACAGCAAACACCCCTGCCTGACGCCAGTTCTGACCTGGAACTCCCTGGTGAACTGCCCTTCATGGATCACGCGACATGTCATGCCATCGTAGCTGCTCTTGACCAGGCAGACGAGTTTTGTGGGTACACCATAGTGTCGTAGGAGTTTCCACAAAGTCTCTCGGTCCACGCTGTCAAATGCTTTCTCGTAATCCACAAAGTTGACATACAGCGGGGAGCTCCACTCCAGAGACTGCTCCATGATGATGCGGAGAGTGGAATCTGGTCTGTACATGATCAGTTTTCCTGAATCCTGCTTGCTTGTCTCTCAGCTGGGGGTCGACGGAGCTCTTCGTTCTCTCCAGGATGATCCTGTTGAAGACCTTTCCTGGTACTGACAGCAAGGTGATTCCTTTGTAGTTGGAACACTTGCTGAGGTCGCCTTTCTTGGGAAGCTTGATTAGGTACCCCTCCTTCCAGTCAGCCCGCATCACCTCCTCTTCCCAGATCTTTCCAAACAGTGGGTACAGCATCTCTACTGTTGTTTCTAGGTCTGCTTTCAGGGCCTCCGCTGGGATGCCATCTGGCCCTGCTGCTTTGCCGTTCTTCAAAAATGCCACTGCTCTTCTGATCTCTTCTGACCTACCCATCAGCTGTGACAGACCCAGCCGGGAAGAGATCAGAAGAGCAGTGGCATTTTTGAAGAACGGCAAAGCAGCAGGGCCAGACGGTTCTTCAAGATCTGTGCCGACAGCCAGTCCTTGTGATGGTGTTTCTTGAACCCCAGAGTGTCTTTGCAGGTTGAGTTCAGTCCAAGCCACCATGATGGTGCTACATGGTCTTGTGAGACATGTAGGAAGAATATTTATACAGATGATGCTGTCAACTATCATCCCTTTGTGGTCTATTTAAATTTGAGTTTAACCCTTTCAGTGCCAGCTGACGCAGACTGTGTTTCTGCAATCTTCGTTAACACAACACGGAAAAACCCTAGCTGTCCCAGGAACATGGATTCAAAGTGGTTTCAGCAAGAGGCATAGATCCTCATGAGCCCCCGCAACTGGGGGGCTTATGTGGTTCTATACCTCTTGCAGCTGAGTGGTGTTTAGCAATTTTCTCGCCAAACAACTGCAAGAGGCATAGATCCTCATGAGCCCCCGCAGTTGCGGGGGCTCATGAGGATCTACGCCTCTTGCTGACACCATTTACAATCAGTGTTCGAACGAGATTAAAGCCCGCCCCGGAGCTGCCTGCTGTAAGTTAGCCCCCTTTAGTCCAGCAGTTTTGTGAGACATACAATCATGTATATATAATACAAAGAACATTGGCTTACGGAAGATGGTGCCAACAATTATCCCGTTTTAACTCATTCAGCCCCGACACACCACTGCAAGACATGGATCGAGCATGATACTCCAAAGGGGTGCCAGAATAGCTTGGCCCCCATAGGCGCCAAGCTATTCTGGCACCACCCTTGAACTATCATGCTCAATCTGTCCCTAGCATTGTAATACAGTCCTCCAGAGGGCAACTTCAAAATTTGGGGATTTCCGTCCTGAGGCAGAATGTGTTAACGGCTGGAGCAGGCCTCTTTTAACGTGACCCGTGTCCATACACAACGTAAACACGTAAAACTGAAAGCTTCTTCTTCTGCTGCTCCCCCGCCCCCGCCCCCCCCCCCCTCTCTCTCTCTCTCTCTCACTCTCTCCCCCCCCCCCTCCTCCACCTCCCCCCGACGGGCCCCACCATTTTTGAAGAACACCTTCTTTCTTTTTTATGAGCTGGCCTGTTTTCAGTTGGGCCTTTCAAGTCGCACAAGGGCTGCCTATTCTGAGGTGCGAGGGGGAGTGCATTCAATTAGTCGAGCAGTAAAAGTTCACAGTCTTCGCCGCAGCGCCGGCCCTTTTATCTGCAGGTAGAGGGGAAAACATAAAAGTTACAGCAGTGTCAACAAGGTAAGAGGGCTCCAACCTAATGAGTTTCCAACACTTGTGCTGTGGAGCCGCGCCGCGCGCTCAAACCCCTCTGCAGTAAACTAACATCCTCAGTTTGAGAGTGAAAATGAAAAGCTGGATGTGTTATGGACTGATGTTAAAGTCTGTAAGAGGCATAGATTCTCTTGGGCCCCCTGTAGCTGACGCTGCAGGGGCTCATGATAATCTATGCCTCTTTTGGGTAGAACTCCTTGACTAGTGTCGTATTGACGGCTGAGACTGAAAATGCCCAAGATGAGTTTTACAAACTTTACAGTCTAAACACTCACTTCCCTCAAAAATCTTCTTTATTGTAATGAAAGAGGAATCACAGATCTTCGTCAGGTCGCGCAGGGCATCCCTGCTGCTAGATGTATAGGCTTTTGCTAGATACGGATAGATCATTTACATGTGTGTCTCAGTGTCTCAACCTGAGTAGATCAAGATTTTCCTTCAATAAGCTGCAAGATGAGAGAGATGATTTTACAACAAGCAACAGTTCCCAATGCTGAAGCCCTTTTACATTTTTTTTTAACAACTCTAATGTCCCACGAGGGGAAATTTGGGCTGCCTTCCCCTGGGAATATGCGTGCCCACAGTGCAGCGCCACCTGACCTACTTAGCTTCATGGGTTTTTGTTTTGTTTTGTTTTGTTTTTTAATATCAGCACATTTGATTAATTGAGAATATTTGCGAGAGGTGTGTATATATATGGTCAAGAGTACGACTGGGTGTCCAAAAGGTGTGACAAGCACCCTGCATTTTCAAAAGCAAAATAATTTTAATATTTCATATAAATCTGATGTACCTTTGCATACATAAACATTGACACTAAGTAAAATATATATACTGTCGAAAGCGCTTTTTGTCGAGGTGATTCCTGAATCTACCCTTTGGCTGTCGAAAGAGCATTTTGTAGAGGTGATTCCTGCAGGAATCACCTCGACAAAATTGCGCTTTCGACAGCCAAAGGGTTAAGTTAGCTGGGGTGATATCGTGGGGGTTCGAGTCTATGCTTGCCTCTGCATCTAGAATATGAAAAGACCAATAAGCTGCTGCAGCTGACAGAGCGGCGGGCAGAGTCCTTGAAAAGGTTTAGTGTGTACATAAAGTTTATTGAATCGTGAACGAAAGTGGCAAATTATTGACAGAAACAATGAGTTGATATAATAGACCTGCGTGCGGTGCTGCAAGGCACACTGGTTGTCTTGAGAGACAACCAGTGTGGAGGAGTAAACGTAGACGCGGACTGGATAGGAGGTGGGAGCGGAAAATTGGAGGGTGGAGGGGGTGGGGAGAGAGAGAGAGAGAGAGATGTTGAGGCAGCATGCTGCAACAAGGAAAATAGCGAGGGGGAAAAAGGCTGCAGAGTCACAGTGCGTCAGTATGTGCGTGTGTCCGTCCGTACACACGCGTGTGCATGTGTCCATGCACTTCTTCATTGTTGCATTGCTTCTTTAGTGTTGAGCAGGGGGAGGTGTGTGTGTGTGTGTGTGTGTGTGTGTGTGTGTGTGTGTGTGTGTGTGTGTGTGTGTGTGTGTGTGTGTGTGTGTGTGTCAGTGTGTGTGTGTGAGAGAGAAATGAAATGAAATGAAATTAAATTTATTTCTCAACGGATGAAGTAATTAGCACGTGTGCCCGTGTGCCATTTTTCATACTTGCCGTTGCTACTCTACAAACACAGGATAATAATTGTAATACTAATAGTACCAAATTACACAAAGAAAAATTATGAGACATTAAATATGAAAAGAGATATTAAACACAATTCATTCATTCATTCGATCATACAAAAACAAACGAAAAACAGAAAGTACACGCAACGCGCGCGCACTGACATACACGCTCGCGCGCACACACAGACACGCGCTAATGATAACTTGACCTATATACGAAGCAAATCATTTGAGAGAGAGAGAGAGAGAGAGAGAGAGAGAGAGAGAGAGAGAGAGAGAGAGAGAATTTTACGATTGTTTCTTTCGTTGCGGTTTGTTTTCTTTGCTTGTTGGAGGGTTGGATTTTTTTTTTTTTTAAAGCATTATTGTGTCACAGGTACGAAATACCCACATTTCGGGGTTGTCCTCTAAAGACTGCATTATAATTCAGGAGACAGATCGACCATGATAGTTCAAGGGTGGTGCCAGAATAGCTTGGCGCCTATAGGCGCCAAGCTATTCTGACACCACCCTTGAACTATCCTGGTCAATCCATATCTTGCTGTGGTGTGTCGGGACTGAATCAGTTAAAGGAAAACAGTGGCCAGTTTCTTAGCTACTAGGTCCGAAGTTACTTCTGCTGAGAAGTTAGAACGTCTAGACGACTGTACATAGCCTTTTTTTTTTTTTTTTTTTTTTTTTTTATCATCGCACTCGCAGCGATGATAAAACAGCTTACAGCACAGTACGTCTTTGTTAATTTTCTGCACAATCACTACTGAATCAGCCGCGACGCTGATGGTGTCACCGGAAAACTGATATCATCAACAATTAATAATATAAGACCAAAGAACGAACAATATATTAACAACTAATAAGCCAAACGGGGACCCACGCCACATAACCCAGACATAGTGTTGCCACAACATCAAGGGAGAGAAGTAAGTTAATTGGCCTTTTATGTTTATCGCTCTTGTTATCAGCTGGTGTTGTTTGATGCGTACGGCAACACACAGCGGGGACTCAGTCTCTCTTACCAGACCTGGATCAATGGGAGGAGGAGGGGTGAACAAGGGGGCGGGGTGGGGGAGGGGAGTGCAACGGCGGATCAATTTCCTACCGGGGTGGAGGTGGGGGTAGGGGGGGTTATCCAGATTTTTGTTTGGGACAACACATTACAGTCTGAGGATGAAATGATCAGGTTTTTATTTATTTTTTTATATTATTATTAGCGAGATTTCACGTCACAGTTCTGGAGATAGCTCGACCATGATAGTTCAAGGGTGGTGTCAGAATAGCTTGGCGGCTACAGGCGCCAAGCTATTCTGACACCACCCTTGAACTGTCATGGTCGATCTTGTCATATCATGTTTGGGTTTTATACGGATAAACCTGAGGAAGCTGAAGAACTTGAGCCCAGAGTCAGAAATATTCCGTTCGACTGGCAACAACAACAAATAAATAAATAAAACGACGTGGGAGAGAGTGTGATAGGGGGTAGGGAAGAGAGAAAGCACTTCCCAGTAAGCAAAAAGTCCTCGGGCCGTAGTAAATGAGTGACAGTTCAAGTAAGTCAAAAGAAAGTATTAATTTGGCGATTTGGATCACTGAAGTTAAAAGGGGCGCCACACTGTGACATGCGATATATCACTGTGTAGCAATATTCCCTGTATCCGCGGTGACTCACCTGTATGATGCGCCCCTCGGCGCTGACGGTGGTGCCACAGGGCGAGAAGCTGCCAGTCAACTTGTAGGACTGCGTCACGTATCCTCCGTTCTGCACCGGGTTGTACAGCACCGTCTCCAGCACCGCGCGCTCACCCACCGCCACAGCCGCCGCCGACGTCGGCTCGACCACCAGCGACAGCAGCAACATCATCAAGACCTCCACCACCACCACCAGGTTGGATGGCGGCAGGGTCAGCGTGTCGCCACGGTACAGCGGCCTGAGAGTGCAGCACAGCCTCCGCGCTCCGAGCGAGGACGTGGCTATGCCGCCTACAACGGGCATGGTGAGGCGCGGGCATGGAGAGCATTACTGTCCCTACCGCAGCAGCGACGCCGCCGCCGCATCCTTGGTCGGTCTGACCAGCCGCGACACTGCCGTCGTCGTCGTAGTGGTGGTGGTGGTGGTGGTGGGAGTGTTGCTGATGTGGTCGTGGTGGTGGGGGTAAGTTCCGTTGTTGTCGTGGTAGTATCCGTCGTTGGTTATAAATCCGCAGTGAGTGACGATCTACAGGTGAGTGACGATCTACAGGTGAGTGACGATCTACAGGTGACAGATCTCCTTGGAGAATGCTAGAGTATCACCTGCCTCAAGTTTACCCACAGACCCGCTTCATGTCTCGCAGACAGAACACAGCGTGGCAGGTCATGTACTACACTCGCCTGACACTCAGTGTAATTTACTGTAGCAGCTGGTATCGAGGCATCTGTAGCTGACGATAAACAGGTGATGGTAAACAATCGGATTCCACTCTACGAGGTGACTCAGTGAGTGAAGCACCCCGCGACAATCACTGTATTCACTCAGTGTAGCAGTCGTAGTAGTTAAACCCTCCGTGGATAAAATCCGACTGTCGCGCCACACCGCGATGATGTAGGCGCCGATCCCGACACTGGCATTTAAGTCACCGGCGACTGTATCAAATCCGATGAGAAAGCCCTGAAATAAACAGAGCACTCGTTTACGCAAGTTGAGACAATCACTGACTTGACTGGTTTAGTGCATGGTTTACTGCTGAGAAAATGGGAACACAATCAAACCCCTGCAAGAGACATAGATCCTCATGAGCCCCTGCGACAGCGGGGGCTCATGAGGATCTATGTCTCTTGCTGAGACTACGACTTTGATTCTTTGGCGGTTTTGGCTTTTAGTCGTCGTTGAATGAACAAAGTTTTCGAAAACAAAACTTACGTACACAGTGGCACGGATGGAGTTGACTCAGTGTCAGTTGCGGCAGTAATGTATTATCCTGACAACTAATGATCCTGGCGCTCTTCACTCAGAAGCTGTATCACTATCACCCAGTGTATCCACCACAGACTGACGGGCGCGGCGGTTCACAATCGTTTGCTTCACTGTAGCGGCGGTGGTCACTGCTTGTAGCCGCGTGTACCTGCGACCCGTGTTATTCACTAAAGAACCGAGCCTTAGCCTAGCCTAGCACTAGGGACCAAAGTTGAAGCGACGTCCAGGGAAAGTAAGAGCCCAGCAGTGGTCACCGGTCCTTCGGCCACTTGCCTCGTCCCGGCTCCACATTCTCTTCGCTTGACCGCTAGCAGGCCACACTAACACGAGAGGGACTCACAGAAACACGGGCTTGGACAGTTGAGGGCGTTGAACAACACCGACCCCCTAGCACCTCTCGCCAGCTTTCAATTTTTCTAGACCAATACCACCGCCTCTTTTCTTTTTTTTTAATCTCTCTCTCTCTCTCTTGTATCACAACAAAGCCGGGTCTTTGCTTAGTACTACCACACCGTGGAGAGACACGAGCACTGAGGCCGCTTTCAAACCGCAAAAGCTTCTCTGTGACTATAAAAGCAGTGCCTCTCCGTACTATGCTTAGTAAATCCTTTTCTCTCTTGCTAAACAACACCGCAAGAAAATCAGGCACGAGTCAGTCCTCACCGAAGGATGTACACACACAAACTGACAAGCTCATCGTGAAGCCAAGCACTGCACAAGGGGTCGAGAGGGGGGAGAGTGGAATGAACCGAAATCCAAGCAAACGAACACACACCGAGGCCTCTTTTCTCTCTCTCTCTCTCTCTCTTCTCCGCTCTCTCACTGAGGCGCGCTGTGTCAGTACTAGGCGGTGTGCGCACCCACTGGCGTCTGAGGCATGGTGTCAACTAACCCCTCACTACCGCGGCACGCTTCAAAGGGCTCGAGCTCCGGGTCATGTGACCAGTGAAAGCTCCCCCTCTCTCCCCCTCCCTCAGCCTGTGGCGAATAATGCCTGCCCCTCCCCGCCCGCCTAGTGGCCAGCGAAATTTCTGTTCCCAACCCAATTCTGTAACGCAAGCTCCCGACGTAATTCTGCTGGGCAGCACTTTGAGTGGAGCTTGCCGTACCGAACTTTGTTTATTTGTTTACTCTTGTTTGTTTTCAACCATGTTCCATAAAGCCACACTGGCTGTCTCCCTCGATTCGCAGCGCGGCAGCGCAGCGAATCCAGGAAGATAACCAGTGTGAAATAAGCTTCGATCAGTGGCCGGCAGGGCAGTACCCGGCTTTGAGCAGAGCTTGCGTTACCGAACATGTGATTCTTTATTTGTTTGATTGTAATGTTTGTTTGTTTTGAAGCACGGTTCATATAACAAGGCACACTGGCTGTCTCCCTCGATTCGCTATGCGGCAGCGCAGCGAATCAAGGGAGCCAACCAGTGTGAATCATACTTCGATCGATTCCGGCAGACTCTGTGCGAGGAGAAGACGGTGGTACGAAACTCCGTTGGGAAAAGAAGTGTCGTTCCCTCCCTGACCGCCACCCATTCACGGCAGTCCCAGAATGAACCCCGGAGAGCTTCGCTATCAGAATAAGACGGAGTTAGAAAAACCTAGCCCCGCGCCAGCATGCGGTGTGGAATGTTTCAGCATGAAACCTCAGTGTCAATCGTCCGCCGAAAAAAAAAAGTGAAACGTGATAGTCCATCGTGATTCTATTTCAGCAGAACAAAGTCAGTCCGGCTCTCATCTTAAACAGGCTGAGAGAGAGAGACAGAGGGGGGGGGGGGGGCTGGGGGCGGGGGTAGGGGATGCTCAGTTCCTACGAGTCACAGAGCCTCAAATCTGAGCCGCTGGACATTCAGTTGAAATCCTTCCAGTAAGAGTTCTGTCATTTTACTCTCATTGCTAGTGGAAAGCGCAAGAGGTAAACAGGAGAAATATAATTGCTGGCGGCATAGATCTTCATGAGCCCCGCAAATTGCAGACAGCGGGGGATATCTAGGTCTATGCCATTTGCACGTAAAAGGAGTTTTAAACCTTCCTTTTCTCTCTCTCTCTCTCTCTCTCCCTCAGGGCCACATGTAAATCTATGTCTCTTGCAGATGGAAGGGAGTTTGGAGGCGGAACTACCGGTGTAGCTCCGATACATCCCACTGACTATGGCGAGGTTTGTTACAGATCTGATCTCAGTATCTTAACGAGCCGGTAGGAGAATGAAGGGGGAGGGGAGTCCATTTATGGGTAAAAAGTTGTCGCCACTTGTTAGAACGAAGCCGTTTTTCAGTTTTCTGAATTTCCTTTTCTTAGTTGTCTGAGCTTGAAAACCACACTGGTTCCCGGCGGTACCACAACGGATTTACCAAGACTCTGTACCCTCCATGATTTCACAATTCATGCGAGTAGGCACACATAACAGAGTTGTTGTTGTTTTTCTACCCGCTGCCCCTGGTACGTCAGTAGGTGGAACTGATTCTCCGATCCTACGTACAAAGAAGAAAAAAAGCAGAACAGTCTTTCAGTCAGCTTTTTTGTCGAGGTTTATTCACGTCAGACATACTAAGAAGATTTATTAAGATATGTTGTGAACTATTCACCCTTTCTTACTCAGGGCTGGTCCCTTTAACCATTATCATTCGGAATACACCAGTGCCGTCTGAAATAAATTTGACTAAAACAGTTCAAGAGTAGTGCCAGAATAGCGGCTTGGCGCCTCTAGGCGCCAAGCTATTCTGCCACCACCCTTGAACTGAAGCCAGTGGTCTATATCCTTATCTGTAGTAATATAATGTAGCTTGTATATGGCAGTGTCAAATTTGAAGCTTTTAGCCTCAGTATGATATGGGTTAACTAAGACTCTGTACCCTCCATTTCACAATCCATGCGGCGAGTAGGCACACGTAACAGTTTCTTTTCAATCTACCCGCTGCCCCTGGTACGCACACGTAACAGTTTCTTTTCAATTTACCCGCTGCCCCTGGTACGCACACGTAACAGTTTCTTTTCAATCTACCCGCTGCCCCTGGTATGCACACGTAACAGTTTCTTTTCAATCTACCCGCTGCCCCTGGTACGCACACGTAACAGTTTCTTTTCAATCTACCCGCTGTCCCTGGTACGCACACGTAACAGTTTCTTTTCAATCTACCCGCTGCCCCTGGTTCGAGTAGATGCAACTCCCCTACGTACAAAAAAGAAGAAAAGCAGAACAGTCTTTCATTTTACCCATTCAAACTTTACAAGCTACTTCGCTGTTTTGTCCAGATTTATTGTCAGATATACTAAGAACATTAATTTATTAATAATATATTGCGAACTATTAACCCTTTCCTACCAAGGGCTGGTACATGGTCCTTTCAACAAATGAAGTAGGAATGTCGTAAAACTATGACAGGCTTTTCTGCCGCTCTTCTTCTCCTTTGTCCGCAGGAGAGTTACCGCTCTGACACATACCAGGTGGCACAGGGACAGAAGAAAACGTCTCTAGCGCGTGCCTTCTCACATGAATTTTGTAGAAGACCGTAGACAGATCAAGACAACATTGACAACCAGTTGTATATGTGAATTTTAGGCGCCAAGCTATTCTGGCACCAGCCTTGAATTATCATGGGCAGATCGCCTTAAGTTAAACCAAACCGAAAAGAAGAGAAAACTGTGCAAGTATGATTATTTCAAGGTTATCCGCCTTGGAGCCTTTTATCCGTTCTGCTGTCGGCAGCGGTTTTTTGTCGCGATGATTGGCTGCAGGAATAACAACAGCCTGACATCCTGCAGGAATCATCGGCAACAAAAACAGCCAGAGCCGGGTTAGTCAAAATAAAATGTCGGCCTCAATAATACGGGTTCCGCAGCTGCCGCCTAAACAAAACGAGACATGTGGTAAAATGCACATATTATATTGCCTTTTTAATGCATTCGCTCGTACGACTTCAAAAGAGTCGATTTAAAGCATTTTATGTTGACTAGACGCAAAGACCGTATAAATGCATATATCGATTTTGCTCGCATGCAAACTTGTAACTGACAGTTTTGTCACGGTGTTCTCGTGAAAAAAAACAACTAACATACGGTTTAAGTTTCAGTCGGAATGTTATCGGAGGCTTTTTTTTTTTTTTTTTTTTTTTTTTTTCCAAGGCGGCTGTGAACATTTCCTGTGGAACATTTCCTATGCAGGTTCAAGATTGGGACAAATATTCAGGAGAGCCAGTTGTATCGAGATATGATTTCGGGCCAGATGTCGCTTACGAGGTTGCATGCGAACACCATCAATATAAGGTCTTTGTTGAAAGCAATCATTTTTTGTTTTAAAATATACAATGTGAAACACACTTCAAAGAGTCGCTTTTTAATAACTACAGTACAGGAGTATCAGGATCAACAGTGTTCAATGATGTTCATAATATACACTGACGAGCAAAAGAACCGCGACATCGATCGAGCCGGTGGAAACACTATATGGCGTGCACAAGAAATACGACGTCGTTTAAATAAATGGAAACACTGCATAAACGCCCCCCCCCCCCCCTCCACCACCACCACCAACAAACAACAACAACAACAACAACAACAGCGACACCATTCGAATCACTGAAAAAAAAACTGCAAGACGTGCAATTTGCAATACGTCGTCATTCGAATCACTGGAAACATTGCATGAGGTCCAGTCTGCAATGTGATGTCATTCAAATCACTGGAAACTGCATGACGAACAAATATGACATCAACGGAAACATTCCATCACGAGCTAAAGAATGGCGACATCATCCAAATCATTGGAAACACTGCATGACCAGCGAAACAAATATAACACCATTCAAATCACTGGAACCACTGCAAGACCAGCAACAATGCGACGTCATCAACGTCAATCAAACCACCGGAAACGCTGCATGATGAGCGAAAGAAATGCGACGTCAGTGTTTCCAGTGATTCGAATGATGTCTCATTTCTTTCGCTCGTCAGTGTATATACTATTCAGCTGAATATTATATAGATATGGAGACCCTTGTTCCATTAGTGTGTGCCCCGGCCAGATGGCTTTTTAACACCATTGCAGGTTGAAAGTCTAGACTTCGTAAATAATAATGCATACGTTTCAAAGTGTGCCGGTCTGTGATTTTGGACCTTACGGCCTTTGGCCGTAAGGTCCAAAATCACTGACCTGCACACTGACTCTGCAGTAATTCATCGGAGTACCACACGTTGACAAAATAGGTCTACTTAGCTTATAACATGATCGGATATAACTAAAGTCGGACATAACAAAGCCTTTTTTTCAGAGGTCACCACAGTACTCTTTCTACGTAAATTACTTCGCATATTACCTACCTCGGATAGAACACAAAAAATCTGGGTCTCCTGGCGATTTGTTTTGTCCGAAATTTACTGTACAATGCACTTCGCAAAAGCAAAATGTTTGTGGATCATTTTTAAAAAAAAATAATAATAATTTTGTGCGAAGATTGTAATGCCGTAATAATTTACATGCAAAAAATGTGGTCAGAGCTTCTACAAAAATAATAAAAAATAAAAATTAAAAACAACCCTGGTGGTAGGCCTGCATCAGATGTTTGTTACGTCCTTGCAAAAGCCCGAGGGATAACCGAAAATTACTATGTATTCTGCATTGATAGGACATTTAAGATAGCTACAGGTAACATCGTACTGCTCACTTTTGACACTTTGCACGGCACGCTTTTTCGTCGTACATAGTCGAACACTTCCATTTCAAAATTTAATTTACATCATTGTGTAATTCAAAATCGAATTTAAATCTAAATTTTTGATATGCCAAAATTCCCATTGGAACTGAATTCCAAGTATAGCTATATGTTTACTCACAGGGACCGGCCAAGCATATTCAGCAGTTGTACGCAAGCCGGCCACATCGCGGAAATAAAAATCGATTCAATGTTCACGTACTAAAGTACCGCTCAGTTCCAGTACACCGCCATTATCGAAACGTACTTCCGGTGCACCGTCTGAAATTATCCCCCCTGTGTGAATAATAAAAAAATAATAAAATAATAATAATAACAGTATTTATAATGCGCTTATCTTATAATAATTATAACTCTAAGCGCGCACTCACAACTCGCGCACGCATGCGCACGCTTTAATGACTTGCGTACCACAAACAGTGGAATACAAGTTACGACGGTCAGCTTGGGGTGGGGAGTGTGGTGATATAGTGCTAAAACTGTTGAAAGAGGTGAGTTTTGAGGGCGGACTGGAAGGAGGAGAGAGAGTGTTTCTGACGGAGAGAGAGTGGGAGAGTGTTCCAGGTGGATGGACCGTAGACGGAGAAGGAGCGGGGGCCGAAAGTGTTAAGTTTGGTGCGAGGGATGTGGAGGCGGAGAGGGTCAGAGGCAGAGCGGAGGGAGCGGGAAGGTGTGTAGGGGTGAAGTAAGTTGGAGAGATAGGCAGGAGCGCAGTTGTTCAGGGATTTGTAGCAGAGAGACAGAATTTTGTATTGGATGCGTTGGGGGATGGGAAGCCAGTGAAGGAGTTTGAGCAGGGGTGTGACGTGGTCGGATTTTTTCTTTCTGAGGACGAGGCGGGCAGCATTGTTCTGAACGCGTTGGAGAGTGAAAATGGTGGAGTGAGGGAGGCCGGAAAGGAGAGAGTTGCAGTAGTCGATGCGAGATAAGATGAGAGAGACAGCAAGTTTGGTGGCAGCTTCGGTAGTGAGGTATTTTCTGATCTGACTGATGCGGCGGAGGTGGAAATAACATGCCTGGGCCCTACTATTAAATTTATTGATGATAGACTTACGATCCTAGCTATATAAAGCGAACTCGACTGCTCAGTTTTTACCACTTCGTAAAGCTAGAAGAGGCGAAATCACACGGGGTACCCATGAATTGGGCACACTGAGCGGGCCCCATATCTAGGGCCGCACTACTACGTGGCCGGTGCAGTGAGTGGCAGCCTGCCTTGTGCGTGCAGAACCTATGAATGAACCGGGCAGAGAACGCTTTATAATGTTGGCCCAGTTATACTCTTATTTACGTTTACACACTCTCAGCTGAAACGCTGGCCACCTACAAGAGGCATAGATCCTCATGCTTCGCGGGGGCTTATGAGGATATATGCCTCTTGCTCGGTCATTTTTGCCCCTGCCGGTATTCATTCAAGGAAGAGATTCAGGGCGGTCTGAATGAGTACTTTCTCGAGTAAATGGGAGCCATACAAGGAATGTACGCCGAGGTAAAAAAAAAAAAAAAAAAAAAAAAAAATTGTGGTTAGCCGGGATCGGTGGCACTGTCACACTTGATTCAAAAGCCGGGAAGTGCGAGTGGAGGGGAGGGAGAGGGTGTTGGGGATGGGGGAGTGGGGGGGAGTGGGGGGGGGAGTGGGGGGTAAGGGGTAGGCTCTCTCTCTCTCTCTCTCTCTCTCTCTCTCTCTCTCTCTCTCTCTCTCTCTCTCTCTCTCTCTCTCTCTCTCTCTCACAACCGAAGGTATTTAAATTGTATAGCGTCACGTTACAAAAGTTCTCCTTCAAAACCCACCTTTAACCTCTCCACCGCTGGAACTCAAAAAGCAAATGCGACCCAATTGTGGTGAGAAAAGACACAGACGTGGGATGATCGTTGAGAAATGGACCATTGCCTTTTGTAACGCGGGTAGTAGGAAATAGCAACGATCATCCCGTGCCTGTGGTAAGAGGCCTGTAAAAGCATTTCTAGGAACATAGTCAAGTTGGACGGCACCACACAATGAGTCGCCGGATTGCTCCGCGGCAGAGTTGTGGAGAAAGGCAGTGGACGATGGCCAGATGTGTAAGGACGTGAGAGATCCAGTTAGTATTGGCACGATATCGGAAGGAACTCTGGGATGAACTTCTGAGTTGTGGGATCATCGGTGGAGCGCGGCGTGTGGGCTTTTCCGAGCACAGAGATCCCATCTTGGCTCTTTCGAGACGTGCCGCAACCGGATTCGCGGCATAAAGCCGCGAATCCGGATGCGACACGTCTCGAAAGAGTTAACGCGTTCAGTGCCTAGAAAAATGTGAACACTACCCAGATGCAAGAGGTATAGATCCTCATGAGCCCCCGCATTCGCGGGGGCTCATGAGGATCTATGCCTCTTGCTGACACCACTTTGAATCCATGGTCCTGGGACAGCTAGGGTGTTTTGTTGTTTTGTCGTTGGTTTTTTTTTTTTTTTTTAGGTTGGTTTGTTTGGGTATTTTTTTTTTAATTATCGCAGATTGCAGGATACGCAGTCTGCGTCAGCTAGCGCTGAACGGGTTAACTGAAACAAAACTGAACTCTCTTGTCCGGTATAACCTTCGGCCTTCAAGCTCGCACAGGACTAAAACGTTACACGTTAACACTTGCACTGTTGTCACTGATCGTAAATTGTACGTCTCAGTGAAATCTGTGTCAGTTTCAAGGCGAAAGAGCAGTCTAGCCGGCCCATAAACAATGGATACAACGTGGTTTCAGCAAGAGGCATAGATCCTCATGAGCCCCCACAGTCGCGGGGGCTTATGTGAGGATCTATGCCTGTTGCAGTTGGATCGTCTTCGCCTTTCTCACCATTGAAGGGGTGAAACGTGAAGGATTTAGCGTCTTCTGGTTGGTTAGTTCGGTGTTTAACGTCCACGGCACCGAAGTGATAGATGGACGGCCCTGGCGGGCAGTTATGGGGGACAGGGAAATCTATTGCCTATGGAGTACGACCTCAACACTGATCAATTCAGGCCCACTGCATCTGTGCCACATTGATTTACCAGGACCTTTCAACAGACATGCTATGGAACAAGTCTGTCCTTTTTTTCCCTGGATTGCGAGTCCAGCTACCGGGGCCGGGACGGAGACTCCAACCCACGACCCGTTGATTTCCTTTGCTCCCTTTCTCCGACGCTTAACCGCCTGAGCTATTTCGGACTCTTTAGCGTCTTCTGTCCACCACTGACGAAGGTGATTTTCAAAGACGGGGCACCGGAAAAGAGCCTGGACAAAAATTTTGACCCAAGCTGAGTTCGAACCTCTGACCTCAGCCGCTTTCGAACGAGAGTGGAACGTTCTACCGTCTGAGCTACAGCCTCCTTCAAAAACAAATCCAGACCAAAAAGGTGGCTGCCACGCGTGTAAATAATAATAATAATAATAAGAGTACTTTATTATCTCGAAAAGATAAATTCGGTTGTGGTACATTTATAACAAATAGTACAAACAAGACATAAAATCATTATAGCATAATTATGAACATTTTTCTCCCTGCACTTGCACAGCTACAAATTCCAAATGGATATAAAGTAAACACTACAAAATCTTTACACATAACTCTTACACATCTCACACAAACATCTTTTATGGACTGAACTGAGCGGCACTTATACATTCACACCCACCTCTACATATGCATACATAATACGCGTGTTTCAACCTAGTCCTAACCCTCACTACTTATTATACAAAAATCCCAGTATATTATTACACATTATTACACAAGCTGCATAATTAAAGTCTACCATAGTAAAATAATTAGTGGGTAAACACTCAGTAACAACAATCCCAGTATGTCCATGTTCACCACCAAATGAAACACAATATAATCACTTCTCTAAAATCAACAAGCTCCATTCCTACTGATTGCACAGGTAAAGGGGAGGAGTTAGGTTTGGGTATGCGTGGATGTACCTACAGATTGCTTAGAGTGATGGATTTGGGGATGAAACTGTGCTGTAGTCTAAGTGTTCTAGCTTTGTGCGTGCGGAGTCTGCGGCCAGAGGAGCAAAATGCACAGAAGAACCCAACGGGGAACGTAAGGAAGCACTGACTGACACTTAGAAAAGAGTTACAAAACATTTTTTTTTAATATTTCGGGTAAAAGTCCTTTTTTTCCAAAATAGACATACAAACAAATATACAATTCGCTGCTTATCTTGTCAGTGCGTGGAGAAAGCGACTATTTTTTTTTTTTTTTTTTTTTTTTGTGGCCTATTTTGAAACAAAGACAATAATAGACCAAATTTAATAACAGACAAACGAACAAAGAAAGACGGTTACAAATAATTTATTAATTCATTCTGCCCAGCGACACACCACAGTCAGATATGACTCGACCATGATAGTTCAAGGGTGGTGGCAGAATAGCTTGGCGCCTATAGGCGCCAAGCTATTCTGCCACCACCCTTGAACTATCATGGTCGATCTGTGTAAAACTGTATTTCGTACATCGGGCACAGTGAGTTAATATTTCGGATTAAACCCCGAAATATTAATAAATCGTGTTGTAACTGGCTTTTCCAAGCGTGCTTCTTTCTTGGTTGGGTTATCTCTCTACTCAGCTCCCTACACTGCCGCACGCAGGACACTGTGAACCGTGCACTGATACCGCCAACGGCAGCGTGATGCTGGGTCGTGTCAGTTTTGTCCTTGTTATTAATGATCGCTCTCGCTAATCTCACGAGAGCACAGCCCTGAAACAAGCCAAACAACCGTCGCCTGTGATCTGTCGCTGATCAAAGTGAAATATTCTATTCAACGCTGGCTTTTGAACCGTCAATTTTCTGTTTTATTTGTTTCTCGTTCTATAGCAGTCTTGCGGCTAAGCCGATATAACCTTCTCAATTAGAGTTACGTCGCTAGCTTACGTTTGTCAGCGAGAGGGGTAAGTATCGCTAGCATTACGTATCACGAGAACTACGTATCGACCCTTAGCACTACGTGCCGATAGCGCTACGATCACTAGCACGCGGTGTCGATAGCGCTACGACCGCTAGCACGACGTGTCGATAGCGATACGATCGCTCGCACCACGTGTCGATAGCACCACGATCGCTAGCACCACGTGTCGATAGCGATACGATCGCTAGCACCACGTGTCGATAGCGATACGTACGCTAGCACTACGTGTCGATAGCACCGTGCCACGATCACTAGCACTACGTGTCGATAGCACTACGATCACTAGCACTACTTGTCGATAGCACCACGATCACTAGCACTATGTGTCGATAGCACTACGATCACTAGCACTACGTGTCGATAGCACTACGATCGCTAGCTCTACGTGTCGATAGCTCTACGATCGATAGGTCTAACGGCCGCAGAGTTGTCGAACGTAGCGCTGTCGAGCAGTAGTGCTAGCTATTAACACGCAGGTCTAACAGCCACTGTTCTAGCGACACGTAGCGCTGGTGACACGTAGCGCTAGAACTATCACGAGAACTACGTATCGACCCTTAGCACTACGTGCCGATAGCGCTACGATCACTAGCACTACGTGTCGATAGCGCTTCAACCGCTAGCACTACGTGTCGATAGCACTACGATCGCTATCACCACGTCAGTGTCGATAGAGATCCTATCCCTCGCACCATGTGTCGATAGCACTACGATCGCTAGCTCCACGTGTCGATAGCGCTACGATCGCTAGCACCAAGTGTCGATAGCGATACGATCGCTAGCACTACGTGTCACGATAGCACCACGATCACTAGCACTATGTGTCGATAGCACCACGATCACTAGCACTATGTGTCGATCACTACGGTCACTAGCACTACGTGTCGATAGCTCTACGATCGCTAGCTCTACGTGTCGATAGCTCTACGATCGATAGGTCTAACGGCCGCAGAGTTGTCGAACGTAGCGCTGTCGAGCAGTAGTGCTAGCTATCAACACGCAGGTCCAACAGCCACTGTTCTATCGACACGTAGCGCTGGTGACACGTAGCGCTAGCGTGATTCAGATTCAAGGTGCATAGATTCTCATGGCAGGGGCTTATGAAAATCTATTCCTCTCGCAGATGTTGCACTGATGAAGAAAACAAATCTATAATCAACACGTGTGAAACAAATCAAACTACCGTGGTCTGTGATCTTTATGGTGGATCAAAGAGCATGATTTTGTATAGAACATGTAATAATAAAATATGTATGCTTGGTCTCAGAACTACGCATACATATGCATACGCGTACACGTGTTTTGAAAGGAAACATGGATCGTTTTAGAATGGTTCACGGTTGGTTAAGCATACGCCAATATAAAAAAAAAAATACATCTTGCATATAACTATGCTGGCTATGCTCTAGTTATCATAGCGAGTTTCGACGACTTTTCTTTTTCTGACGGAATGATGTCAATCATGTCAACACAGCGATGTCAAATCCGCAAATTTTACAGTTGCCCCCTGAAGACTGCATTACACTTCTGGAAACAGATCGAGCGTGATAGTTCAAGGGTTGTGCCAGAAAAGCGGATACACCTTCTGAAATCGCTTGGAAAGGGCAAGTACAACACGATTTATTAAATTTCAGGTGAACTCTGAAACTCCCAGAACAAAACGATTTGCGTTCTATATTTCTGTGAGTTTAAGAGTTAAAACTCTCTCTCTCTCTCTCTCTCTCTCTCTCTCTCTCTCTCTCTCTCTCTCTCTCTCTCTCTCTCTCTCTCTCTCTCTCTCTCTCTCTCTCTCTCTCTCTCTCTCTCTCTCTCTCTCTCTCTCCCCCTCTCCCTCTCTCTCTCTCTCTCTGGCAGAACTTACACAATCTGTCCGATTCAGTATACTGACGAGCAAAAGAAACGCGACATTTTTGGAATACAGACTTCCATAAATGTCGCATTTCTTTCGCTCGTCGGTGTACAATGTGTTGACGTCCTTTCTGAGCGTGTTTCTGTGATGATTGTGGTTTCATTGCACTTGTTCTGCACAGCAAGAGGCATAGATAAACGTATGGACCCCTGCATGATGTATCTGATTAAAAACCCACAATATCCAGAACTGTTCAAAGAAAAAACTCTACACTGAATAGGGTACACAGGTAAAGCCACAAAAAGCTCGGGCTGTTCTAGCACTCGTCATCGTAATGCTTTTACTGCCCGTGGACGCACGCTATGCTTTTGGAACCGTCGTAAGTTCAACGCAATGGAACGTGGATACAGTGGTTTTAGCAAGAGGCATAGATCCTCATGAGCCCGCTTAGTTGCGGGGTCATGAGGTTCTATGCCTCTTGCTAAAACCACTTTTTACTCACGTTGCATGGACGGTTAAACCTCTTTGGTGTTGAATCAACAAAGATTTTGTAAACACAATCCGCGTCTACTGGCAGTGATGGGGTTACACTCTTTTCCAGGTGTTCCGAGCCTCCGAAAAATTCATAACGCTTATTATTATGCTTAACCCCTTTGTGCCTGCAGCCACAAGTGCCTTGAACAGCCCCAATGGCGGCAGGCACACAAGAGGTTACGAGATAAGAAAGGATCATCTAGGATAATCTTGTAATGATCAATTGATATGGATCTATAAGCCGGCAGCTCTCTGTCTCTCCGTCTGTAATGTGTTTTCAATAGTACAAAACTACATTTATTGGCTCCGTCTCTTATCTACCACGCAGCGCGACTTCAGTATAGGCACACACTGGAAAACATATTGAATTTATTCAAGCAGAGTAATCGTACGAAGAGAAGAAGAGTAGCTTTGTTTCATCGGCAGTAAGTTCATTTTTGTGAAGAGCTAGATTTTCATTGTAATACATAGAAAATCTCGCTCTTCACAAAAATGGACTTGCTGTCTTTTGCTTTCATAGGACAGAAGAGTAGCCTCGTTGATGTAATTCTTTGCTGTCCTCAGGCAGAGGAGTTGTTCTGGGTTCAGTAGTTTCACAGCTGCTAATCTTGCAACTCGTACAAATATTGTAAATTCTCGGGAAAATAAATTACTATGCATAATTGAAACGGGATCAATATTAATGCATAATACACAATAACTTGATCGTTTGAATTCAATTATAAAGGGACTTGATCCAATATAGGGTTAATTGTTCCCAAGATCCTCTTTTTAAATGTACTTAGCATGTCTTAGAATAATAATGGACAAAAGGGCTACTTAACTCATTCGAGACATGCCGCCTCCGCCGGATACGATGCATAAGCCGCGTATCCGTAGGCGGCACGTCTCGAATGAGTTAAACCTATGAATGTCTCGAATGCGTTAAACTTGTGAATGTCGTGAAATGAAAGACTTCTCTGCTCTTTTGCTATATGCGTTGAATAGTTCCGCTATGAACAAGGGTTCTCTTATCTCCTTTTCTGTTATAGAAGAATAGTTCCATTATGCACACAGAGCGGTAGAAACACTTTGTTATGTGTATCTGCTCATACGGATTTTGAAAAGAAGGGTAGACTAGTTTTTGTTTAGGCAAGACAACATTGATAACCTGTTGTATCAGCAAATTTAGTAATCCAAATCCGCCATGTTGCAGATCACTTTAATGATCAGAAAATAAAACCGACGATGGTACAGCAAACCATACGCTGTAACATATCTCTAGTAGGGAGCAATAAGGTTGGCAAAACTTTAAGATATGCATACCTTTTGCATTATCTGTATAGCTCGTTTGTAAGACAAGAAAAAATAAATTCATTTTCATGCAGGAATAGACAACTGTTACATGTATCCTGACGAGCAAAAGAAATGCGACATTTTTGGAACCATCGAAAACGCTTTTAGTGTTTCCGATTTTTCCAAAAACGTCGCATTTCTTTTGCTCGTCAGTGTAAGCCTACGTGTGTATCGTGTACTGACAGGTCACGTCAACTGAGTAAGGCAAGTAAACTACCTATATAATCTACAGTACTTTTATCGTGTATCAGTCTGATAAACCGTGTACTCAGTAAAGGTGTTTTGCTTTGCCTATGTTATCGCACGCCGACCTACATCGCTTTCATTATCATCGTGGGAAGCGAGGAAGAAAAAATAAGCTGTTGAATACAGTCTGTCAGACAGCCCCGTGATGTGTTTGCGTTTTGCACGGGGCATAGATTCTAATGCGTCCCTGCAGGTGCAGGGGCTCATGAGAATGTATGCCCCCTGCTCTGCATCTGCAAGGGGCTCATGGAGCTCTGTACCTCCTGCTTTTGCGAAAGGCTTGTGCCTCAGTGTTGCTAGCGAGCCCGGATTTACCTTTTGTTGACTTTTGTAATATAGAGGGTCACCAAGGGTTTTTTGGCTTAAACCTGAGTTAGACATCTTTATTCATAGGCACATAGTCGATCCTATCCCTCCACCCCCTTCCTCCTACTCCCCCCACACCCCCTCCCCCCTCTCCCCCCCCCCCCCTCCCCAGAAAAAAAGAAGAATAAAAGAAAGCACCGTCGCCTATTTGACGGTATTCAACTCAACCTCACTGCTGCCAGTGGACGGACGCAGATCGTGTTTTTGAAATCAATGTAAATTCAAAGTCTACAGAACCCGAGCCGTCGAAAAAACACGGACACAAAGTGGTTTCAGCGAGAGGCATAGATCCTCATGAGTCCCCGCAACTGCGGGGGGCTCATGAGGATCTATGTCCCTTGCATTTGGATGAGGTTCGTTTTTACTCTTCGGTGAACACATTCTGATTCTAGGACCGAAATCCGCAAATTTTGAAGTTGCCCCCTGAAGACTGTATTACACTTCTGGAAACAGATCGAGCGTGATAGTTCAAGGTTTGTGCCAGAATAGCTTGGCGCCTATGGGCGCCAAGGTATGCTGGCACAACCCTTAAACTATCACGCTCGATCCATGTCTTGCGGGCCGTGGCGTGTCGGAGTTTGAATGAGTTAATTTATGGCGAACATACGATGCGCTGCCTAGATAGTGAATATCACATCGTGCATCTCAAAGTCAGCACCATAATAAGCACTGTGTGCGCTTGTCAGCTGCCGATGCGTCGGGCCAAGCACATTTTTGCTCACTGGTCATACCATACAGAAACCTTTATCGCTATTCTTATACTGACGAGCAAAAGAAATCCGACGTTTTGGGAATGATCGCCGGAAACACTAAAGCGTTTCCGATCTTTCGAAAAATGTCTGTGTTTCCGATCATTCCAAAAATGTCGCACTTCTTTTAGCTCGTCAGTGTATTTCAAATGTTATTTTCACTCCGCCACACTACCACGAACCATAAACAAACAAACCAAAAAAAAAAAAACACATGCATCCGTGTTGTGGCAGTTGACGATTTTGCCACACACGTTGATATCAACGTGCAAAGATAAACGGACACACAATCTGCCTTGCCCTCGCTTTTTTCGCAAGGCTGCCTCTCTTTTGCAGCATGCAAGGACAACAAAGGCAAATATGCCTCAATTGCTCCTTTTGTAATTTTACAATAATGCCACACACACACGCTCACACACTCGCGCAGCATGCAATAAACAAGTGACTCTTCATTCTCATGGTGATTTCCGATGGGAATAAAATGCGTAGAAAAAAATATTAGTCAGCATGAAGTGAAAACCCAAATGCAACAACAAAAACAAATGTAAACAATAACAACAGCAACCACAAGAACAACAATAGCAACAATAACAGGAACAATAGCAATAACAAGAAGAGCAGCAGCAACAATAACAGCGAAACTTCAACAAGAACAGAAACAAAACAAAACAAAAAGCAACAACAGCCAAAGCAACAACTGAACAACAACAGCGACAACAACGAAAGCAGCAACAACAATATCAACAACTACAACGAAAAGCAACAACAACTACCACTTCATGTGCAACTAGAATGATAACTACAATAGCAAGAACAATAAACACCCTGTATTGCTTATCACATTTTCAAGACGTTCACACACGGATTATAGCCCTATGGCTGTCGGTAGGGCTTTTTGTCGAGGTGATTCCGGGCAGGAATCACCTCGACAAAAAGCCGTACCGACAGCCAAAGGGGTTAATGCGCTTTCTATAGAAACAATTGGAAAACCTGTCCCGTTGTTCGCGTTTAAATCAAAAGGAACGAGAGCGCTCATTTCCATTTCGGCACGTATCAGCATGCAGTAAAAACAAACAGAAGCTTTCACTTTTGGAGTTTGTCACACGCGTTCAGCATGCGGGAAAACAAAGACAGGCCTGCCGTTCTTTTCTGATTTTGCGCACGAATCAGCAAGATGTTCACTGATGTAGGAAGCTTTCAGGGTGAGGTTTGACAACCAGTTAACCCTTTGGCTGTCGTGTTAGATTTATTTTTTTCTAAGTGATTCTTGTTCGGTGCCGTAGGAAGCATTTTAGGTGAGGTATGACGAACTGTAAACTCTTTGGGTGTCGGTAGTACTTATTGACAATAAGACAATAAGCGCTACCGACAGTCAAAGGGTTAAATAAAATCAAGCAGGAATGGGTTGGGGAGTGGGGGGGGGGGGGCATTATATTTCGTAATATTCTACACTCTTACTAATGCCAAGCACAATTTATTTGTATCGGTGTCATATTGAGAAAACCGTGCTCGCACACGCTGTAGTTTCCGCGTCACTGAGGGTTTTGCTGTTACGCTGTCTACAACAAAACACCCGAATAATTGTAAAAGGGCGGCGTAATTAGGAGTGCGTGAGTTAGGAACGGGGCACAAAAATCCTGCGTCATATACACCTCCACCCAGGTCTGGGTACGGTTAACTACTGTTTAGTTGCTAGGGTGACTTGGTCAGCACCGCAGGGGGGGTGGGGGGGGGGGGGTTGGGGGACGTGCTAAGTCTTTGTTTCTGGCGTTCATGTTTCTGTTTCTCCTTGGACCATTCACCGACACCTGTATTTTTCTCAGTTTTTTTTAAAACTATTCCTGCTGTCTGTGCTGCCTGTAGTCATCGATATTGGATGTGTGTTGCTAAGTGGTCTGATGCACCTAAGAGATGATTCGTTGCGTTTCTATGGTAAATGGACTTTGTATTTATTTATTTTCCTGTAATATGTTCTAGTTATATTGATTTATTATGCTTTTCTATAAGCTGCAGGTCCATTAGCAGGAAGGTGCAACGTCTCGAGCGGGTTTATTTTAGACTGGCTGGCGACATTCATGTGTTTTGCTTTTTCACATGCAGTGCCGGCATGTCCTGCGTATTATTTTGTCCACATTTTATCGGGCCCTACCAAACGGATTTATTCCATCTACAAAACGGGTAGATCCGACGTGTTTTCGGGCCCTGCTCACCCAAAGTGAGGCTGGTGGCTCAGATAGTAGAGTGTTTGACTCTCGTCCAAAGGTCGCGGGGGTTTTGAATCCAGCTGGGGTCAGAATTTTTTTGAATTCCTATTCGGTGCCCCGTGTTTTAAATCATCTTTGTTGTGCACAAAAGACGTTAACCCCTGCCGAGAAAAACGTGAATACGATCCAACTGCAAGAGACATAGATCCTCATGAGCCCCCGCGACTGCGGGGGCTCACTGATGAGGATCTATGCCACTTGCTGAGACCAATTTGTATCCATGCTTCTTGAACGGTGTTTGCTTTTGCTTGTTGAATGAACCGAGATTTCAGAATCAAAAATGCACGTACAGTGGCAGGGAAGGGGTTAATCCCTCAACGTTTAACCTTTTTCTACTCTTCCTGGGGGAAAAAAATCCGCAGGGTCGGCAATTAATAGTATCAGAGCTGTACCCGTTCCTACGCCACTGATACGATTAAAAAACAAAAAGAAACTCGTCTTGCTTTTCAAATTTCAATCAAAATGCGCAGTCTAAAACCTTCCCACCAGCAGAACGTCAAGTCGCTTGATTATTATTCAAGGCATGGAGGCCGGTCCGCATTAAGAATGGCCCGCTTGTTGGAAGCGTGCAGAAGGCACGAATTTCTCTTCTAGTTGCAGATTCGATTTCGCTCCTTGGAGGGTGAAGTCAGTCATAATCGAGTCCATCATTGTTGCTCGAGTCGAGTCGTCCCTAGCGGCAGGCCCTTTCGCCTCCACCAGCGAGAGGTAGGCATAGGTTCTACTGAGACTCTAGGGCCCATCTGCAAGAGGCGTAGATCCTCATAAACCCCTGCAGGGCAGGGGCTCATTAAGATCTACGCCTCTTGCTAGGTTTGAGATCGGCTGCATTTAGATCTATAGATCTAAGGAGCGAAATCATCCCCTAGGTTTGAGATCGGCCGCATTTGAATCTATACATCTAGGGAGCGTGACTCAAACGTCATGTTTAGGCTGTACTCCTTCAGTCTTCTCTTCTTCCAGCGGCATAGATCCTCATGAGCTGTTTCGAGGATGAAGTCACTCGTAATCAAGCCGATCAATTTTTTTTTCAAGTCTAGGCTGCAAGCCCTTAAAATCTTCTGCATGAGTCATAGATCTTCATGAGCTCTTCTCAAAACTGAAGTCACTCGTAGTCAAGTCCATCAATTTAGATCATGTCCAGGCTGCAAGCCCTTAATCATCGACATGAGTCATAGATCATTATGACTTCTTCTAAAATCCGAATTCACTTATAATCAAGTCGATCATTTTTTTATGGAGCCGATGCCGCAAGCTCTTAACCCAATCAGCCCTGACGCACTACAGCAGGAGATGGGTCGACCATGATATTTCAAAGGTAGTGAAATATCTAGCTAATATGGCACTGCCCTCGAATTATCATGGTCGATCCATTTAATGCAACTGGTGCATAGTCATTAAATGACGCCTCCAAAATTTGGGAAATACGGCCGTCGTATCGGGCTGAATGAGTTAAATCATCCACATGAGTCATAGATCCTCCTGAGCTCTTCTAAAAACTGAAGTCACGCGTAATCAAGTCGATCATTATTATGTCCAAGTCGAAACCGAGAAGGCTTGCAAAAGACGTATAATTTATCCACACACACAAAAAGCGCCTTCCGGCGTAAAAGAAAACAGCCGAACCTGTGCATTTCCTCATACACACGATGCAATCTCACTGCGGAATCCAAAACGAACATCAACAACATAAACAAGAATCCCCAAAAAATACTTATTATGGCCAAGTCAAAGTGGAACACACACACACACACACACACACACACACACACACACACACACACACACACACACACACACACACACACACGCGCGCGCGCGCGCACACACACACACGCACACACACACACACAAATTGGAAGAGACATATATAATTTTTCTCATGGAGCACATGATTGTGCAATGCTGTCCTGATAAACCTGTTTTACACACGACCCAAGGGAAACCGGTAAGAAGTCAAGAAGAGAGCCAAGACGGTTCCCAACGCGGGCACAGTTAAGGAGGATCTATACCTTTTTTTCCTTAGCCCTATTTGCATCTTGAAATTTGCTGATGTTGAAACTGATCTTTTCCATCTATCTGCAAGAGGCATAGATCCTCATGAGCCCCCGTAGGTGCGAGGGCTCATGAGGATTTATGCCTCGTGGAAGCAGCGATTCATGCTTATTTACTTCAGTTTTATTGAGACGTCGCTTGATGAGGTTTTTACTGATCATGTGAGTTGATCAAGCGTTTTCCCTTATGCTAGATCTAAACGCGTCCTCCGTCTTCACAGCTCTGTAGGCTTCAACATTTCATGAGAGTCTATGCTTTCTTCTTGTGCTGGGGGTTGGATGTAACCTCATTTACTTTTTATTATTTCGACAGAGGAAAATGCCTCTAATCGTGTTAATCAAATGCAGCCACATACAGACGGAACATCGTATATCAGCCTCCTGACGGCTAGATCTAAATAGGGACGAGCAAGGGGCATAGATCCTCATGAGCCCCCGAAGAATGCGGGGGGCGCACGAGGATCTATGCCTCTTGCAGGCAGTGGACGTTCGCTCTTGGGAGCGCTCCCAGATGTCTGCCCCTTGCACGCCATGGCCGATTCCCACTTGTGCAACTCCTGCACGCGCACGCACGTGCATCTCACGAGGATCGCGCGAGCTCGATCCACGTCAAGTCCAGTCGCAAGATGGTATCCGAGTCGGCCTGGCTGAAGTGATACTATCTTGCTGACTCTTCAGAGTGGTGGAAAAATGTCTGACGGCAGACCAGTCACATCTTGCGTTGCATTTTAATTTCTTGCAGTCTAAGCGAGGTGCGAGGCAAGATGTGGCTCCGTTAACTTTCAGAAAATCGCGCATATCAAGATGCAACGCAAGATGGGATTGATCTGCCGTTAACTTCCGGCAGAAAATGGCGGTGCAAGTGTCATGTCTTGCACTTTATCTCATAGATCTATAGCAGCCGTGTCGTTCTGCCTGTGTCCAGAAACAGATGGGTTAGCTGTAGAATCAATTAACTTGCGGGACATGCTTAGATTCAAAGACATCATCGCTATTATATAATTATATGTTTTCGTTTGGTTTTGTTTGGTTTGGTTTCTTTTGCTTTGCTTTCCTCTGCTTTTGGTAAGCGATTCTTTGTCGCATCTGAGTATGATGCCAAACATGAATCCAGAAATAAAAATGTAGGTCTATGTTTACTGTTGTTGTTGTTGCTGTTGCTGTTGTGGTTGTGGTTGTTGTTTTAATCATGTAAGTGGACTCAAAACTCCAAGTGTGAACATGAGTATATGTCTATTTTGAAAAAGCGTTTTAGTCACGGTTTTCTACGATTATCTGCAATTTCTGCTCTATCGTAGATTGTAGATCTCATTTATGGTCGCTGCAACAGTGTAATAATGGTCATTAGATCTAGTGTCAGTTTTTGATGTTATAAACCTCTGTGATTTCCTGGGACTCGCATTTCACTTTCCAACTTTATCAAGGGTCTTTGCGACCCGTCAAACAAGGGTTGCGGGACTTGGTGACAGTTGTGTCCCCTGAAATTAAGCCCTCCCCCCCCCCCCACCCCCTCTTCAGCAGCTGACATGCAGAAAATTTTAAAAGTGTCGTCTCCCTCCTGAGAAAATCAATACCGTTCCCCAAGACTCCGACATGCAACTCTCCAAGATAATGACACTTCGGTTCACGCATTCACAATGAACACAGATAAAAATGCAAGAGGCCTTGATCCTCATAAACCGCCGCACTCGCGGGGGTTCATGAGGATCTATGCGTCTTGCTGGCATTACTTTTTTCATTATGTGATGGTTTCGGAGACGTAGTGAATGTCCACTGGCCGCAGTGACAGAGTTAACGGAACTGTCAGCGTAGTTGAGAAATTTAGAACTGCGTATCGTATTCAGCTGTTTACCGTCGATGAACTGATAAGTCCGTGAGCATCTCTCTGTCTCTATGTCTCTGTCTGTCTGTCTGTCTGTCAGTCCGTCTCTCTCTCTCTCTGAAATTTTTATTTTTCTTCCTCTTCTTCTTCTTCTTTTTCTTCTTATTATTATTGTTATTATTTGCATGCTCTGTTTATTTTCCTGTTATGTTGTTTGTTTACAGGACAGCTTGTAAGACTCAGCATTGAGTTGCCTAATAGCTTTATCATGAATAAATAAAGATTCATCATCATCTTTCTCTCATTTCTTTTATGTTTCTTTTTTTAACTAGTGTTTGTGGGTGGAAAAATAAGCTATACCTTTCGTTCTGTATTGCCCTGCCAAGTTCGGCGTTTTACATTTAATTCCATGAAGGGGAGGACAGGAAGAAATGAAAGCTCCGCGCCGATCTGCTGTGCCTTATCGGAGTTTTACTCTGCACAATATATACACTGTGCTCAAGATCGCTTCCTCTATACTCTTGTAGTCAAGTCTAATGCGTTCTGTTCCTCTACTGTTGTGACTCTTCACTGCCAGTGGAGGCAAACTTCCTTTTCAAATTCAATATGAATTCAACCTCAAAGTAGTTTCAGCAAGAGGCATAGATCCTCATGAGCGGGGCTCATGAAGATCTATATCTCTTGCATTTGGGTGGTGGTCAATTTTTCTCGGCATTGAGGGAGGTTGGTTACCGCCGGGTTAAGCCGCCCAAAGACGGGTTTTCTAGATACGCATCTTTACGGCCTTCAGTTTCCTGGTCCTTGTCGCTGTAAATGTCGTCAGCAGGAATGCATTGAACCTAGGTCTGGTTTTAGCCCGTGAACATAACAGATAGAGGCGAACCCGGAACACACATATCACTTCTCAAGAGTGCGTACATTGTTTGTTGGTGTTGTTGTTGGTGTTGTTGCTGTGCTGGTAGTGGTGGTGTTGCTGTGGTGGTGTTGGTGTTCCTGTGGTGGTGGATTGGGGGTGTATTGTGGTTTGTTTGCTTGTTTGTTTGCTTGCCTGCTTGCTTGCTGGTTTGGTTTGGTTTGGGTTGCGTTGGATTTGGGTTGGGTTAGCCTGGTTGCTTGGCTGGCTGGCTGCTTGAATACTTTTTTTTTTTTTTTTTGCTACCTGGCTGGTTGCTTGGTTCCTTGGTTGGTTGGTTGGTTGGTTGGTTGGTTGGTTGCGGTCGGTTGTTTGGTTGGTTGGTTGGTTGGCTGGCTGGCTGGCTAGTTGGTTGGTTGGTTGGTTGGTTGGTTGGTTGGTTGGTTGGTTGGTTGATTGGTTGGTTGGTTGGTTGGTTATTTGGATGGTTGGTTGATTGGTTGGTTTTATATTTTTACACACATTCGTGAATGCAGCCTTTTTATTAAAAAAAAATTGTACACTCTTTCTTGAATGAAACGTCAGCTTTATCACTTTATCACAGCGACTCCATCCATTCACGGCTGAATAACTTGTCACCTCTATTCGTGCCCGCGCGGAATATTGTGTCTGTTTGGCTTTTCTACTCCGACTCCACTAGCTCTTTTCTTGTTTAATCCAGGGCATTGATCATACCACTTGACTGCTGTGCACGCCGAGATAATGGCCCTTAAACGTGTGTTCACTTTCCGAAATCTTTCTTTACAGTGTCAGACTTGAACGCCGTCGACATCTTTCGTCCTAGGTCAAACGGTTAGCCAGCCAAATGGGGCCCGATCACTGTACTACTAGTGTAAGCTGTGCGCGGGCCCACTTCAGCCGTCGTGGGCCCGAAGACGTTTTGCTACTGGGGATTGGAGTAGTTTGTTTTTTTTTTAAATCTCATTGACGCATAGTATTCCGTAGAGATGTATTGTGGTTTTATGTTTTATTGGTTGGATTCTAGGCAACAAGCATAACTTGAATTATCATGGGTCTCTGCGGTCTAGTATTGAAATTTGAATCGTAGACATTAGGCACAGATTCGCATGATCCCCTGAATCCGCAGTGGCTCATAGGAACTGATTTTTTTTTTTTTTTGCCTCTTGCAGATATGAATCATGTTTTATCGGAACAGACTAGAGACACGTGTACAGTATTCAGCCGAATAATTTTATAAGCATTGAACTCAGTGTCCGTTGGATCACAGGCAACTGGAAAAGATTCTCATCAGCCCTTGCAGCTGTAGGGACTCGTGCGCGTCTGTAGCCGCTTGCAGATGGAAAGAAGCTGATTGGGTCATTGGGGGGGGGGGGGGAGACTTTTTCTTTACTCGTGTCGAGCAATTTGTAAGACCCTGTGAGAGAGTCAAGAGGACAGGGCATTTTGTTGCCGACGTGTGTTTTGAAGCAGAGCTGCTCCCTGTATAGCTCTGAGACAATAAGTTGCAAAGTTGGGCACGAAAGTTTGGGGCGGTGCCAGGTTAAATTAAAGTGATCTGCCGATACACCGGGTTCTCAATATTGTCATGCCTGAACTAAGAAATGTCGACCCTTGTCTTCCAATCCACGAGAGTTGGCACACAAAAGAGAGTGTGTCTGCTGCCTCAGGTGCAGTTCGGTGGAACTCTGCCTACAAAACAAAACAAAAGGCGAGGAGGAAAGTCTTTCATTTTTTCGACATTCAGACTTCATAAATTAAACTTAACTCATTTAGCCCGGCGCACGTATTTCCCAAATTTTGGAGGCGTCATCTAACGACTTTGCACCTGTTGCATGAGATGGATCGACCATGATCATTCAAGGGCAGTGCCAGATTAGCTTGGCGCCGACAGGCGCCAATCTAATCTGGCACTAACCTTGAATTATCATGGTCGACCGATCTCCTACTGTATTGCGTCAGGGCTGAATGAGTTAACCTTTGTTCCATCATTATTGTCAGACATGCCAAGAATATTTGTAAATGAGATATTGCAGTCTGTTAACCTTTTATTGCCTAGAACAGGTCGCTTTTAGAACAGCAACGTCTCGTAATAGAAACTGCAACTCATAGTCTCCGTATGCATATTAATACAACGTAGACACGACCTTAAAAATTAAAAATAAAAAATATAAAAAAAAACAGCGACAGCAAAGATATGACTCTAACCACACATGCCCTCTTGTGTGATCTGAACCGTAGCGGAAGATCTGAAGCGCCGCCGTACGGGCGCTGTTTGGAAGCAGTGCTGCCTCTTTTGACAGGGTACTCTACTCCGGGCCATCGCTTGACTTCAGCTGAATGGAGGGGGCAGACTTCTAAAAGGTCCTCTTTTTTTTCAAGAGGCATAGATTCTCATGAGTCCCTGTAGCCTGCAGGCTGCAGGGGCGCATGATAAAAGTCTATGCCTCTTGCGGAAACCGATTCGGCTTGTAAATCTATGCCTCTAGCTTTCGATACGATAGAATACTCCATACCCGACCATCGCTTGACTTAATGGTGGGGGATATTGCCGAAGGGTCCCTCCATTTGCAAGAGGCATAGATTCTCATGAGACCCTGCAGTTGCAGTGGCTCTTGAGAATTTATACCTCTTGATGAGAAAGATATTTTTTGAAGATCTATGTCTCCTGCTTGTGTCTGCACCGACCATCGCTTGATTTCAGCTCAATGGAATAGACAGGGGGGAGGCTCCTACACTATAATAAAGAGTCCTTCTAATTTGTAGGTGGCATAATTTCTCATGCTCAAACTTATAGGAGCACAAGACTTATGAAGCTCTATATCTATTGCAGATACCAAAATTTCACTGACAGAATCTCTTTTTTTTTTTCTTCTTTTTTTTCTTGGGGAGGAGGGGGGGGGGGCTGCCTACCTGTTCTCAAGTAATGTTGGTATTCTTTAGGCTTCTTCACACGAGTTTTGTGTCAAAATGTGTGTATCCGTCAGTTCTCTGTTCCCTCTCGACCCTTATCTGCAAGCTGATATGATACTCAGTGTGATACCGCGGCTTTTTGTGGTTTGCCCCTCCCAATCCACCTGTGCGTTCTCCACTCCAAAATACTTCTTTGTGCTCTTTTTCTTTCCACCACTGTTGGGCTGTTGGTGGTTTATGTTGGCACTACACAGGTACACCAGTCACCAAATAATAAACCAAGCAGCTTACCAGCCGACTAACCAGCCAATTAGCCAACCATCCAAGCAGCCACCCATCAACCCAACCATCCAACCAACAAACAAACAAACAAAACAACCAGTCAATCAGCCACATTAACCAACAAACAAAACAACCAGCAAACCACCAACCAACCAACCAACCAACCAACGAAACAAACAAACGAACGAACAAATAAATAAACAAATAAACAGAATCCTAATAAACATTTATTCTCATAATTGTATGCATGCAGTGCGATAATACTGTAGTTTCACACATGGTTAAGTTCTACGTTTCGTCTACCATATTATAAGATTATGAGGACTGTCGTGAAAAAGGTGAGCGACCTACTCGTGTATCGTTTAATGATAGGGTATTACAGACAGGTTGTTCACAGCTGCAAGTCTGTAAATTGCACACACACTCTACACCTGTGTCACACTGGTTGTCTCCCTCGATTAGCTACTGCGTCAGGAATCGAGGAAGACAACCAGTGTGCACCTACAGGCCCTATAATGTCGTGGAGTCCTGACTAACCGTACTCTTATGACTGGAATATGATCTCTCTCTCTCTCTCTCTCTCTCTCTCTCTCTCTCTCTCTCTCTCTCTCTCTCTCTCTCTCTCTCTCTCTCTCTCTCTCTCTCTCTCTCTCTCTCTCTCTCTCTCTCTCTCTCTCTCTCTCTCTCTCTCTCTCTCTCGGCTGTGAGTAAAACAGCAGGCCCATAATTTTCGGTCTGAATGTTATGTGCCTATCATTTGCATTGCTGTTTTGCATTGTACCAGGGTTATAACATTCTTGTACATAATTTTTTGTGCATTCTTATAATAGTTTTCAGGACTGTTTGACTCTGTCCTGAAATACTCGTTGCACCATCTTCATTCATCATCATCATCATCATCATCATCATCATCTCCCCTCTCTCCCCCCCCCCCCCCCCCCCCCCGCCCGTGAGATGGCCTTAGTCGCCTGCTCGGCGTTCCGCACTCAGTTGAGACGTGCCGCCTCCGGATACGCGGCATAACCCGCGTATCCGGAGGCGGCATGTCTCGAATGAGTTAAACCTGATTTTCTCTCTCTCTCTCTCTCTCTCTCCTCTCTCTCTCTCTCTCTCTCTCTCTCTCTCTCTCTCTCTCTCTCTCTCTCTCTCTCTCTCTCTCACGCTATTGATGCTGCTGATTCTATGACACTGCCTTAGATGAGTATAATATTAATGCTGTGCACGCGTTTCGTTCTCTTGCTTTTTTGCATCGGAGGCAGTTACAAATTCTCCATTGTCCTTTTTTTCCCCTCCTTTCGATGATTCCCCTATTGTGTTCCCCCCCCCCCCCCCCACCCCCGGTAGTTTTGCTTCCTCATCTTATTATTATTATTATTATTATTATTATTATTATTATTATTATTATTATTTGCATGCTATGTTTCTTTTCCTGTTGTGTTCTCTTTTGTTTACAGGACAGCTTGTAAGACAGGTGAGTTGCCTAATGGCTTTATCCTGAATAAAAAAAGATTCATCATCATCTCTCTCTCTCTCTCTCTCTCTCTCTCTCTCTCTCTCTCTCTCTCTCTCTCTCTCTCTCTCTCTCTCTCTCTCTCTCTCTCTCTCTCTCTCTCTCTCTCTCTCTCTCTCTCTCTCTCTCTCTCTCTCGTACGTAGTTGCTAACCACGTAATGTTTTATTTATTATTTATTTATTTGGCTTTTTAAAATTATGTCTATTAATGTTGTCTGTAACAAGGGCAAGTTTGCAAATTAATAATAATAATAATAAAGGTAATTTGTATAGCGCCTAATCACCAAGGTGCTCTAGGCGCTTTACAATCACAGTAATGAAACACAAAGCAAAATTTAAAAAAAAAACAAGCACATACAACAACAAAAATACATTGATTTACAAGGAGCAGAAAACTCTCTCTCTCTCTCTCTCTCTCTCTCTCTCTCTCTCTCTCTCTCTCTCTCTCTCTCTCTCTCTCTCTCTCTCTCTCTCTCTCTCACACACACACACACACACACACACACACACACACACACACACACACACACACACACACACACATCAGCTGGGAGAGCGTCCCATGTAATGGGACCAAAATACGAAAATGCACGATGACCTTTAGTGACCTTATTACATCTAGGGATACGGAAAACACGAGTGTCTGAAGCAGAGCGTAGTGAGCGAGACGGTGTATACAGCTGGACAAGATCAGATAAGTAAGGAGGGGCAGAACCAGAAATGATGTTGAAACAAATAACACAGACTTTATACTGAATTCTGTATGAAACTAGCAGCCAGTACAAATCACCTAGTAGAGGCATAATGTGTTCACGTTTCGGTACACGAAAAATCAGACGTGCAGCATAGTTCATGACTGGATTTGGTCAAGAAGATTTTGCGGAACACCGGACAAAAGAGAATTGCAATAGTCTATTCGGGACAGCACAAGAAAGGTAACAAGTGTTTTGGTAACTTCAACAGTCAGCAGATGTCGCCGGAACAGTGCTGATCCTTCTGAGTTCAATGAAGGCAAGCTGGAAAACTTTCTTCACTTGTTCCTTTATTGTCAGAATGTTGTCAAACATGACACCCAAGTTACGGGCCGAGCTAGAAAAGGAGATGGCGCTCTCGCCCACCATCATTGACTCAGGAAGATCAGCACTGCACGTAGAGGAGCATGTCATTCGGAGGGACTCAGTTTTGTCACTGTTCAACTGGAGCTTGTTCTGTGTAGTCAACTTCTGAACATCACAAATACAAGCCTCCATAGCCTGCACCATCCGATCAACATGTTGACGAGGGAAGTGTTTGTACAATTCTGTATCATCTGCATATAAATGATAAGAAACAAAGTGACGCTCAATGACATGCGACAGCGGCTGTGTATACAAAGTAAACAGAACAGGCCTCAAGACCGACCCCTGTGGAACGCCACAAAGCAGCTCAACAGGGTGGGACTCAAATTTTGCCACTGAAACCATCTGCAAGCGACCAACAAAGTAGGATTGGAAAAGTTTCAGTGCAGTGCTTTGAATGCCAAACACATCACGAAGGCGGGCAAGTAGAATGTCATGGTCAATGGTATCAAACGCTGCGCTCAGATCGTGCAGAGTCAGAACAGAAATTAGATCTTCATCGCTAGCAGCAAGTAGGTCATTCACAACACGCAGCAATGCTGTCTCCGTGCTATGACCAGACCTATATGCTGACTGGAACACATGCCACATACCATTATTCTTGATATGGTCTAGCAGCTGTGTGAGCACTATCTTTTCCAGAAGCTTTGAAAGAAAAGGTAGGTTGGATACGGGTCTGTAGTTTTTCAAACTGTTGGGATCAAGTGAAGGTTTCTTTAAGAGCGGCTTAACAATTGCAGTTTTAAAACAGATAGGTACAGTGCCGTGAAAGAGGGACTCATTTACAATAGCTGTAACAACTGGTACAATTGCATCTTTACATTCAAAAAGAAGAGACGAATTCACAGGGTCTAGCTCACAGGTCTTGAGAGACATCTTACTCATGGTGTCTATCACTACCTTTTCAGTCACTGGACTGAAGCATGCAAGAGGAACACTTAGATTCAAATGAGCAAGATGTCTGAGCATCATCACATTTGTCAATGTTGTCACGTATTGTTCTGACTTTGGAACAGAAAAAGCGACAGAACAGTTCTGGGAGATCGCGGATTGGGTGTGTGCTGGGCAGTTGAACAGATTTGGTACAAGAGTCCATTAGTTACACGGAAAAGTTCTTTGCAAATTGGCGATTCTTGTTGTCAAAACCTTTACCGTTGTCAAATAAAGTATGATGATGATGATGATGATGATGATGATGATGATCATCATCATCATCATCATCATCATCATCATCATCATCATCTCTCTCTCTCTCTCTCTCTCTCTCTCTCTCTCTCTCTCTCTCTCTCTCTCTCTCTCTCTCTCTCTCTCTCTTCTTGTAAGCGCCTATTTTCCTCCCACAGCCCGCCTCGTCCTCAGAAAGAAGAAATCCGACCACATCACTCCCCTGCTCAAACTCCTTCACTGGCTCCCCATCCCCCAACGCATCCAATAAAGATTCTGCTGCTACAAATCCCTTAACAACTACGCTCCTGCCTATCTCTCCAACTTACTTCACCCCTACACTCCTTCCCGCTCCCTCCGCTCCGCCTCCGACCCTCTCCGCCTCCACATCCCCAGCACCAAACTCAGTACTTTTGGCCCCCGCTCCTTCTCCGTCTATGGTCCATCCACCTGGAACATTCTCCCACTCTCTCTCCGTCAGAAACACTCTCTCTCTCTCTCCTCCTTCCAGTCCGCCCTCAAAACTCACCTCTTTCAACAGTTCTAGCACTATAACATCACCACACTCCCCACCCCAAGCTGACTGTCGTAATGTATTTGTCAAAAGCGTGCGCATGTGTGCGCGAGTTGTGAGTGCGCGCTTAGAATTATAATTATTATAAGATGAGCGCATTATAAATACCGTAATTATTATTATTACTATTATTATATCAGTGTATTCTCTTTTTACCAATTTTTAACCATGTAATTTCTTGTAAATGCCCGATGCACATATGTATACATGTAAACATTGATTTCTGTTTACACTTTTTTTTGGTAAATGTATTATTACTTCAGTTGTACTTTTCCCCACCCGGGTCTGCCCTGGAGACTTGGATGATGTTAACTACTTCTTTTTTCCCCCCAGGCATTGTGTGTGTGTGTGTGTGTGTGTGTGTGTGTGTGTGTGTGTGTGTGTGTGTGTGTGTGTGTGTGTGTGTGTGTGTGTGTGTGTGTGTGTGTGTGTGTGTGTGTGTACACGAAACCACTGAAATGGGTGACTTTCTTTACCATCCTTATGCAAAGTGGGTGTGTGTAAAATTCTGGGTGACCAAGTCAGGCACACCCATTTTTTCTGAGGGTTGTTTCTGCATTATCTTTCATTCAAAAGTCAGAAAAAAATATCAAAATAGGATGTCCCCATTTTCCCAGATTTACTTCATGTTGTGTTTTTGTGACGCCCTGGGCCTGTGTGTTCACACGGAAGCGAGTGTTTTCAGATCAACTTGATGATCGCCGATTGGTCAGTAACACCAATGAACGGAGTTGTTTCCCTTGCCCTTCCTAAAACGTCTTTCGTCCCCCGCTGGCCATTCTTCACGTTTGCAGAGGTACGTTATGCAATATTTCTTAGTTAAGAGCACGCCCAAATGTACTTGTTCAGTGCAGTTATTTAACTGAGAGATGCCTCCAATCCCCGATACCTGTTTGGCCCAGAAAAATAAGGCGTTTGCTTCGGCCGTGGCTCGGTCCGTGTCTTCCTCTCTGACCGTTGAGTCTTGTAGTAAATGATAATAGAACCCCACGATTTTAACAAAAGCTTTCTTCTTCAATGAAAGGAATTCGTTCAATAACACCATTACAAGGTCAATCTGCCACGCGATTTTGTTTCTTTTTTTCTGACATGTGTGATTGTCAGTGATCGAAAAGTAACTTGACACATGCATGCACAGTATGAGTTGACTTTTTTTTTTTTTTAATGGCGCCAGATTTCAATCCTCGTTCGCAAAACTGCCTCGCGATTCGAAGAACAAACGTCCACAAACAGGTCTTTCGGATTGTGCAACTGAAGTGTCGCTTTTTACTGTATTACCAGTTTTTAGTTCCCAGGGTCAGCCCCACAGAGTGGGGTTTTCTCTCTATTCTGGGGCATGTGTTTCTGTCTACCCTTTGTCCATTCACCTGTATTTGCCTTTTTAAAACTCTCCCTACTGTCTGCACTGCCTGTAGCTCTTGATATTGGATGTGTGTTGCTAAATGGTCTTAGCTTTATTTAGGCCCCATGTGTTAGGTTTATTTAACGTATTGGGCCGGCTGGCGACATAGATTCAATTTTCTGTTTAGGTGTTTTTTTCACAAACAGTGCAGGCACGTCCTGAGAAAGCCTTGTTGCTGTCGGGACGTTAAGCAATGTACAATCAATCTGATTCAAAATGTCAATGGTTTACATGGTTGTATTGGACATGTTTGCAGCAACATCGTTTTGGTCACACCGGCTCAGGACTTTCTGCACACACCCAGCGCCGGATGGCAGCAGGATGTCCAAACCCATCGGGATCTATGGAAGTGGACAAGCACGCCCCTTCCTGGCACATGACCAAGGCCCATGGCAAAATTAGTCAGCTGCAGCATTATAGCCCCCCCCCCCCCCCCAGCCTCTGCCACAGAGGGTGCGTCTGGTAGGAGGGTGCATGGACGGCAGCGGAATGCTCCCAATTACAAACTGGTAAGTAAAGTGATTCTATGATCATCTTCATTTTATTGGCTGGCGTGCGATTCAAAAGTGAGTTTATGTTCTGGGCCACTGGTCGTCCGTCCGTCGTTCATGGTAAACTTTAACTCATTCTACCCCAACACCAAAATCCTTAAATTTTGCGCCTGTCCTCTCAAGACCACATTGCAGCGCAGGACACAGATCGACCATGATAGTTCAAGTGTGATGCCAGAATAGCTTGGCGCCCGTAGGCGCCAAGCTATTCTGGCATCACCTTTGAACTATCATGGTCGATCCTTATCCTGCTGTGGTGTGTCTGGGGTAGAATGAGTTAACGGTGGCATTTTCTCGGAGACTATTCAAGCCACATTCTTCAAGCTTGGCCCAAGGATACTTTGTGGCAAGACCTTTTTAAACATGCCAATTTGAGTGACCTCACTCAAAGGGTCACGCAGGGTTGACAAATGTGTGTAAACTGCTTGCATTTTCAGAAAACGTGGATTTTGCTGCTGCAGAAGCCAGCCCTCGTCACCGAGGTCACACATATGTAAATCGGTCATACACGGGATTACTCTTTTTATTCTTGTGCAAGGCACCTTAAACCAAAATTGGGCTGTTTCTGTCCTAATGCAGCTTTGGTTTCAATCTTTCTTTCTTTCTTTCTCCAGTTGGCAAATGGAGCCTGGGATGGACCTGAGACTGAGAGTGCAAGCGCATCGCAATACGAGGGCAGTGATGACGAGGAGTTTGTTCCTGGCTCGAGCTCACCGGATTCAGACGGTGTGTCGGCATCAATTGCCGGGATCTCTGACATAGACAGTATTGTATCAACTATGTTAGATTTCATCAAAATGGCAGGTTCGGGGTGGCCAGGTGTCGGTGACGCTAGTACCAGCAAGGTGCAGTGTGCGTTAGGGGGTGGCAATGAGAATGTGGATAGGCAGAAGGAACATGATGCTGGGGGTGGGGAAAGAGCACTTACAGAAGAAACAGGTGTGCACGTGTCGCAGAGAGGGAAAGGAAAGTACAAATGGGACAAGAAACATGCATGCAAATTGTGTGGCAAGCTTGTCTTGAAAATGAGCACGCACTTACAAGATGTACATGCAGATGAGGCAGACGTTGCTAAAATTTTGTTGATGAAAAAAGGGACAAAGCAGAGACGTCGAGCATGGATCAGACTACAAGATGAGGGTGATTACATGCATAACGTTGCTGTTCTTGAAAACAAATCAGGATGTTTGATTCCTAAGTATCGGACCAAAACTAGTAAGGTAGACGACCTTCTCGCCTGTAGCCATTGCAAAGGGCTCTATCAAAAAAAGCTGATCTCTGTACACTCAAAACGTTGCTGTCAGAAACCAGGAGGGTTTCAGATCACTCAGAGAGGTGAGGTGGCGCGCCGTGGTCGGCTAATGCTTCCAATACCCTTAGACGTTGAATTTTCCTTGTATCACAAGGTATTGTCCAGGCAGAGAGATGATGAGATAAGCCGTCTCATCAGAATTGACCCTTTGCTTCTTGAGTATGGAAAGAGATTATTTGACCGCAGGGACATTGAAGAACACACGGCTGGACAAATCAGCTCCAGGATGCGGGAGTTAGGGAGACTATTAAAGATTATCAGAGTGAGGTCAGAAATAAAAATCGCAAGTTTAAATGCTGTGATCAATTCAGCTAGCTTTGATCATGTTGTCCTGGCTGTAAAAGAGCTAGGAGATTTTGATGAGGACACACATCAGTTCAAAAAAGGCAATCTCGCAATGCGCATAGGCCATGCTTTGAAAAAGTGTTCACAGGCAACCAAACAGCTTGGGCAGGGTTCAGACGACAGGTGGCGACAGGAGCTCTCTGAGGCGCAGCGGTTTGACTCTGTCTTCAACGGGGACTGGTATGATTGTGTGTCTGCTACAGCAGCCCAGTCGGTCGGGAAAATGACCATGAACAAACCCAAGCTGATCTCATCATGTGAAGATGTGAGGAAGGTCCAACAGCTTCTTGAGACAAGGATGGTTTCGGAAGATTATCCGACAGCGGTTAAAGCAACTCTTTGTGCTGTATCACTTTTCAACCAAAAACGAGGGGGAGAAGTTCAGAGAATGAAGGTGTCAGACTTCCAGAATGCTAAGATTGGATCGATCACCAATCAAGATATCTTGAAAGGTCTCACAGAGGTTGAGAAGAAAATGGTGAATCATTTTCAGCGAGTGGAAATCAGAGGCAAGTTTAATAGGAGTGTTCCCGTTTTGCTGACGAAGAAGATGATGACAACTGTGGACAGAATCCTTCAAATGAGGCAATCAGTGCCAGCTCTCGCTGATTCCCAGTACATCTTTGCCACACCTTCTGGTCAGAGGCCTTACAGAGGCCATGATGTTCTGAAGGCCCATGCCCTAGAAGCACGGGTGTCATACCCAGCCATGTTCACATTTACTCAGTTACGGAAGCAGGTTGCAACTTTAGCTCAGTCAATGGCCATCTCGGAGTTAGACCAGGATCAGCTGGCAGATTTCCTTGGTCATGATATTCGGATACATCGCCATATCTACCGCCAACCTCAAGACGTCCTTCAAAAGGCAAAAGTGGCAAAGATTCTTCTGTCAGTTAACAATGGGATGACAGATTTTGAGAGTTGCATTAGAGCTGAGCTGGGCGATGATGAAGAGATTGACTTTGACAATGAAGACACATCAGAAACTGGCAGAGAGGTCTCGGGGGGAACAGCACCTGTGAATGAAGCAAGTAGCAAGTCAACAACACAGGAATCAATGAGCATGACGGAGAAAAGACATCCAGAGCCTGATGACAATCTAGATAGTTTTGATGATGACAGTACTGCATCAGCTCCTGTTCGAAAGAAAGCTAGATTTACAAGGAAACAATGGGGGGAAGCTGAAGAGAAAGCTGTTCAAACTCGTTTCAAGACACACCTCGTCATGAACAAACTTCCTGGAAAGGCCGAGATACAGCACGCAATGGCAGAAGAGCCGGCACTTAGACATAGGCGCTGGACAAACATTAAGGATTACGTCCGCAACAGACTGAAAAAGTTACAAAACAAATGAATTGAGGTTCCCCGCCACTCGCGGCATTTTCGGTTTCATACAGATTTATTACAAGAGTGTTATTATTGGGGTGGTTTCAGCATGTATAGCCTGCTTTTTTTTTTTTATCTGATGGACGCCTGGATCATTTTGTATACTGTATAACCTTTGGATTTACAAAACGAAACAGCCGGCTGGGGACAAAAGACAATAATAAGATAAAAAAAAAAACATTGACAACGTTAAGATTTATTACAAGAGTCTTATTATGGGGGGTGGGGGGGGGGTGTTGGTCTGCCTGGATCATTTTTGTATACTGCATACCATTTAAAAATCTGCAAACGGAAGAATGGTTGGTTGGGGATGAAAGACAATAATAAAGGCTGAAGTTTCAAGTGATTTCTTATGTTGTCAGTTAATTAATTAATGTCAGTGTTCTGTTCTGTCATTTTAACTCATTCTACCCCAAGACCGGAATCCCCAAATGTTGAAGTCGTCTTCAGATGACTGCGTTGCAGTGCAGGACACAGATCCACCATGATAGTTCAAGGGTGATGCCAGAATAGCTTGGCGCCCTATGGTGGATCATGGTGGATCTTTATTTTGCTGTGATGTGTCTGGGGTAGAATAAGTTAAGTGTTAGTTTCTTCGTCTGGGTCTTTTTCTGTCTTTCATATTTTTCCACACTTTTTGACCCGCATCATACTGAGGCTAAAAGCTTCAAATTTGTTCACTGCCATAATTCTATGCAAGCTACATTACAGTACTTACAGATGAGGACATAGACCAATGGCTTTAGTTCAAGGGTGGTGCCACAATAGCTTGGCGCCTGGAGGCACCAAGCTATTCTGGCACTAACCCTTGGACTATTTCAGTCACACTTGTTGCACACACTGGTGTATTCCGAATGATAAGGGTGAAAATTCAAAATGCTCTGTTGCTGTTTGTCTGAAACTCCAGAGTACCCAAAACCAAAACAAAAGTCCTTTAATTTCCAGAATACATTATGTTGATTCTCACATAAATGCCATGATAAACTGTTTTGCTTCAGAAGGACAAAACGCAGCAACGTTTAAAAGATTTCCTCTGTAAAAATCATAATCGAAAGGTTACGGGCCAGTGTTTATTGAATTTTGCACCATACAATGTTAAAAATGTTAAAGCACACATACACATTAAGTTGGAGAAACAAAATAATGTGAAAAAGAAGTATTCCATGAACTTGACCTTATTACAGACGCCCAATGTTGTGAAGACACCCATTTTGACTGTAATGCCAGTTTTTTGTGTGAGAGGCACCCACTTTATTGGTAGAAACCCATTTTTTTTCCATCTAGTGGCTCTGTTTCTAGAAAATGTCTATTTTATTTTAAGTTATAGAGCTTAGTTATAAGGTGAGTTCTAAACATTCGCATCAATGCCAGAGCCCTAGAATAAATAGAAATATGGGAACCCATTTTGACATAAAATGGTAGGTAACCCACTCTGACGCTTTCGTCCCCATGTGTGTCTGTGTGAGTGCTTGCGTGCGTGCGTGTGTATGTTTGTGTGTGTGTGTCTGTGTGAGAGCTTGCGTGCGTGCGTGCGTGTGTATGTGTGTGCGTGCGTGTGTGTGTGTGTGTGTGTGTGTGTGTGTGTGTGTGTGTGTGTGTGTGTGTGTGTGTGTGTGTGTGTGTGTGTGTGTGTGTGTGTGTGTGTGTGTGTGTGTGCAAGGTCATGATTGAAAACAGGTCTATGTACCTAATCATTTATCCTTGAGAAATAAAGTTTCCATTTCGTTTCATTTCATTTCTCTCTCTCTCCACTCACTCGGTCCCAGTCCCCAGTGTCCCACACACACGCAGCGCTGTTGTCTCGCTAGACTAGGATCGGCTGTGGCGGGCAGCCAGCTATCAACCTAATGCAGCCTTTAGTCAGATAGTAATCACACACTAGCGCCGGCCCTTTGATCTCTCAGGTGTGCAGGTAAAGGTCCCGGGCCCAGCCCTCTTTCCACCTGCAGGCGGCACAGGTACTCATGTGCCCTGAGTCACGAGTCGGCGAACAAATTTCAGCAGGCGGCTCCGTCGTGATCTGCAAGATTCTCAGCAGCCCTTAGTCGTGGGTCGGGTATAAAGTTTAGGCGCCTGGTTCCATCTGCAAGAGGCATAGACTGCAGGGGCTCATGCGAATCTATGCCTCTTGCTGAACTGTAGGGACTCATGAGCATCAATGCCTCTTGTTGAAAAATATTGGCAAGAGACTATATATGTCTTTGCGATGCTTACACCTTTGGCGATGCAGGTGTAAGCTTACTTACCTCTACGCTATTCTGACGGAGAAAGAAAAAAATGAGGTTGATTTTTACGTGGTACTACCCCGACCACAACCTGTGATCACTTGACTGCGGATACCTTGATGTCGGCGAAAACACGTAAAACAGTAAGAGAGAGAGAGAGAGAGAAGGGGTGGGGGGGGGAGGGGGGGGAGGGGGGGTGAGGGAGGTTAGGGGGCGGGGGGGGGGGGGGGGGGGGGCGGTGAACAGTCATTTACTGTGTGACAGACTACTTGTGCTGGTGACTACGTTGGGTAACGTGGTTGTGTGCTACACAGACTTGAGTAGAGAAATGCATTTCTACGACGTTTGTAGAAGCAGAAATATTTATTTCTTAAAGTCACTGTACTAACAAGTCTTGACCTTTACCGTGGTGGGAAGAAACCAGTACCGTCAGAATGATGTGCATGGACATGACAACAAAATTTAAATATCTGACTCTTTCAGCCGTTCTTTACCATGTTTAGCTCTGACACACCACAGCAGGAGATGGATCGACCACAATTCCAGGGTACTGCCAGATTAGCTTGGCGCCTAATGGCGCCAAGCTAATCTGATTGATTGATTGATTGTACATTGCTTAGCGTCCCGACAGCAACAAGGCTTTCTCAGGACGTGCCTGCACTGCTTGTGAAAAAAAAAAAATAAACAGAACATTGAATGTATGTCGCCAGCCGGTCAAATACATTAAATAAACCTAACACATGGGGCCTAAATAAAGCTAAGACCATTTAGCAACACACATCCAATATCACGAGCTACAGGCAGTGCAGACAGTAGGGAGAGTTTTAAAAAGGCAAATACAGGTGAATGGACAAAGGGTAGACAGAAACACATGCCCCAGAATAGAGAGAAAAACCCACCCTGTGGGGCTGACCAGGGTGACCCTGGGAACTAAAAAATACCTAACCCCACCCAAGTCCCCCAGGGCAGACCCGGGTGGGGGGCCAAGCTAATCTGGCACTACCCTGGAATTATCATGGCCGATCGATCACCTGCAACTTGTGCGTAGTTGTTAGGTGACGCATGCAGAATTGAGGAAATGTGGCCTTGAGGTAAAAGGGATAAGACCTGACTACATCCGTTTCAGTCGAACCCTGGTCACATCCTAGCTGTGATTTCACATTTCATAACCCTTATCATTCGGATTACACCAGTGTGTGAAATAAGTTTGCCTAAAATAGTTCAAGGGTAGTGCCAGAATAGCTTGGCGCCTGTAGGCGCCAAGCTATTCTGGCACCACCCTTGTACGAAAGCCATTGGTCTATATCCTTATCTGTAAGTACTATAATGTAGCATGCATGTGGCAGTGTAGGAATTTGAAGCTTTTAGCCTCAGTATGATAAGGGATAACAGAAATGTGTTAGTTGTAGGGGAGCAGACCTATGGCGAAAGACTTAAGCAAAATCGTCTCGCGCGATTGCCCCGGCAAAGAAAGGTAGAATCAATCCGTTTGATAGAAATTATATTGATGCATCTTAGGACAAAGCCAAATTTCAAAACTCGAATCGACGCAAAAGCAGTTTCAGTCTGAAAAAAAGTGACACATTGTTTTATATTAGGCACCATTTGCCTAATATGAAACACCAGGTCTCCTATTATGAAACAGTTTGAATATGTCCTTTTTACAAGTTTCACGTACATTTTGTTGGAAAATTAAGTTATGAGAGATGGTTAGCACACATTATAGGTTCATTTAACATTAAAAGTGAGTTAAATATGATGAGTCATCCGCCACTGGTCCATCCATCCATCATCCCTTGTATATCCAATTGTGACAGATTTTATCATTTTAAATTTCTGAGAGACCATCAGAGCCACAGACTTCTAATTTAGCACAGTGATCCTATTTGAAAATATCTTTGATTGTCATTTGCGCTGACCTCCATGAAAGGTCAAGGTTACAAAGGTCAATAAACGGGCGATTTTTTAAAAATAAGAAACTAGTTATAATTTTATTTAAAAACTTGCCAAAGAAAAACGGATATGAAACTTTTGTTTGCAGCTCTATTAAGTTATGGAAGAACCCAACTGAGAAAGAAACAAGCTAAAAAAAAAAAAAAGACACAACACAACTCAACACACAATTTATTAAAATTTAGGGTAAATACCCTTTTTCAAAATAGACAAACAAACAAATACAGAGGCTAGTACAAGGAACAGGACAAACATGGAGTTAACCTCTCGTTAAGGTCAAAGGTCACGGGAAGTAAGAAGGGTTGTTGCTGCTACAGGTATTTTGTATGTGAACGTTGCAGTAAGACCCCAGTAGAAATGTGTTGCTGAGGGTTACACTGTCTATGCATATTACACACCCCCCCCCCCCCCACACACACACACACACACACACACACACACACACACCCTCCCGCGTCTCTTCTTGGAATTGTAAACAGTCCTTGAGATTGTGGACCAGTTCCCGTCGTTTGATTTTTCTGCCAGTGGTGAAAAGGTCTCCAGACCTCTCTCCCCCTTCCCTCGACCCCCCCCCCCCCCCCCCCCACTCGAACTAACACCAGCACCACGCACCCCTCGTTTGATGTGGTGCATATTTAGGTCCTCACCCTCTTCATATTCTCAGCAGCTGTGACACCGCCGACAGAAAGAGTTCCCGGGTCTACGAAATCTCCCGCACATTTTAACTGCTCTCTACCTTAAAGAGAGGTCATTCAAAATAGTATTCGTGGTATAAAATGCATACTTAGGTACTTTCAAACTTTTGCACCTGAAGTTAACTTTTAAAAAAATGCGTGTGCCGAAAAATAACTAATCTTTGCAAACACATCGACCTATGATGACCTTGACCTTTTCTACAGGTGAAATATGTAGGTAAAGTTGTTCTTGTAAACTACAGCTGTGTTTAAAGTTTGTGAAAGTTGTAGACCCTGAGAAATTGCCTTAGACAAATGCACGCATACACACACGACGACTGAAGAGCGGATGCATGGACGATTGTTGACTACATTTATACTACAACAAACCAAGGGGAATTACTCAGCGCTGGACAGACGAACAGTTAGATCCCCTGCCCTGGGGATCTAACTGTTCGTCTGTCTAGCGCTGAGTAATTCCCCTTGGTTCGTTGTACAATTCTGCCAGCGCTAGCCTCACCTATCTGGTTTGTGAGTACATTTATACTGTTTCACATTTGCTGTCACACCTAAGTCAACAAGGTTTGCTCTTGGAACAACATTTTAACCCCACCTCCTCCCGGCAGACAGTAATGCGCTATTTTGTCTGTCTGAAAAAAACATTCCGAAGAACTGTGCACGTCATCTTGAAGTGATGTAGCGACATAAAGTTGGTTTTAGACATATCTGTCTTATTCTCTTCGCTAACACTAGACGAAAATATTGCTCTGGAATCTTTCTTAATTCAGTCCCAAGAAACCCCTACTGTCAAATAAGTATCTGTCATTTGTGTCAGCAAGAGCCAAAATCGCCATGAACCAGTGCACCCGCGAGGCTCATGAGGATCTATGTGTCTTGCATATGGATCCTATTGAGAGTTTCTCGGCTGTGAAGGGGTTAAGTCAAAATATCATCAAGCAAAATTTGGAAAAAATCGGGCCTGTGGTTTCAAAGATATTGCCTGCACAAAGGCTCACACAAATATGGCCTCTGAGACCTCCACCTTACAGGTCGTGAATTCATTCTGTTAAAGTTATTTTCCCCAGGATCAAGCATCTCAACACAGTCAGAAAACTGTCTGAAACAGATACTGCTGACAGTATATGTATCGGTCCTTTGTGTGCTAACTTAGAGCTTTGTGATGTAAATACAATGCCAAATGTCGAAATTCATCGTTTGGAGGGTGTGTTGTTTTTGTACTCGAGAGCGCAGATTATCGTCTGCTTCGGCCTCGTTTTGAATATGTGCATATTTACTAGTGCCTACGTCACAATGCAGAACCGTGCCCGGTCAATACTGCAGGTCACGAGGTCATCGGTGTCAGTGTACACGTGTACTGATGTTCTCCGGCATCCCTTTGACATAATTTTCCACGCGAATGTAGAATAAACCTTCCATACTCGCTATGCTGTCAAAATCACAATGCGGGTTCCGCTTGACATGCTAGTATTTACTAGTAACGATCGTGCTGCATCGTCAGCCGAGTGCACGGCCGGGGGCGTGGCTTGTTCGACTCAGTCTCCGCGCAAAGCCACTGAGCCAGCGTCCACGGTGCCTAGTTTGACCTTTGATCCTTTATCCCTCGGAAACACGAAACAGAACATTGGTATTTATACCCACTTTCTGCACTGCAATTTCACATCTCCCACATCGAAGTCTACGTAACTGAAAGCATCACTGGAAACAACAAATGCACCATCGCAGCAAAAACACTACCTCTGTGAATCGAGTGAATGAGAGCCCGCACAGACAAAAACGTGTCACGACCAGCGATGTGCTGCAATTTTGACACACACCGTAGTTTTCATATCCTTGTAGCGTAAAATCTGATAACTAGCTTGTAACGTTATGATAAAACAGGTTTAAAATCTTGCGAAATCAGTAAGGGGTGAACTATAGGAAGATCGACAAAAACCGTAGATTACTGATTCACATAGCAGGAACGCGACAAATTCCGGATGGGCGGTCAAGCCAAGCTCTATATTCCATTGTCCGATGTCAATTCTACTTAAGGGTATCTTGTCTCTCTTCCTCTTTCTTCTCTTCAATTCCGAGTCTGTCATTGTCGGCCGGCGCGAGTCGACTGATACTTTCTTTTTTGAAGTTCTTCGCTGGTTCATCCGCCATCTTGTCTCTGATTGGTTATAATTATGCAGATGACCTAAGGTAGTATCAGTTAAATAGTTATGACGTCAGCTCCCATCGCCTATCAGAATCAATCTTTTAATGCGTTGTCATAAGATTCCGGTGGGCCTCTTTTCGCTTTGAGCGGACGAAAGAAGCATTTGGTGGGACAATAAGGGGGGGGGGGGGTGGGGGGGGGGGGATCACTGTCTAAGTGGGTATGTATACTAAATCCCAGTATAAGTTTTTTGCGAACTGAAGCATTAAAAAAGGTCGGGCCCTTTAAAGACATCACATATAAGGGTAAGGCATCATTTCCTAAAAAAAAAAAAAAAAAAAAAAAAAAAAAAAAAAAAAAAAAAAAAATCACAGCAAATCAGTACAGCGATTTCAGAGATATTCTCTACTCAATAATATGCAAAACAAATATGGCAACTATGAACTTGACCTTGAGGTAGAGGCGCAGTTAAGATTGATGGCAATGTGCGATATGGTAAAATACTATTATCTAAAATTTGGATTGAATAGGCCCAATGGTTTTTGAGATATTGCCTAGCACACAATTCTGCACAAAAGGCAGTGCCAAAAATATTCTGGCGTGCAACACCCTGTGTCGTCACAAAATAGCACAATTTGCCATTGGATCAAATCGTTTCGGTGTTTACAGTAACATTGCCTGGACAATGGCATACGTAATAAATGTAGCCGTTGTGACCTTGACCTTGACGAAAGTGACATGATTCTGGTGTGGGATACTCTGTATTGAGAAAAAGTATCAACATCTGAAATTTGGAACAAACTGGCTGGATGGTTTCCGATATATACGCTAGACAAACACTGCTCCTTATAAATTATGAAACACTGTTCTAAATATAAAACACTTTTTCATATTAGGTGCTGTTTGTGTTTCATAACAGGAACAAGATACCTCTCCAGGAAAATGCGTGCATCCAAAACAACAAGATGGGATGAACCCTAACCCACAAGTCACTTTTATATGAGAGCTGTCCTCGCTGTCAATGGTCTCTATGTTTTGTCTTTGACCTGATTCTGATGTTGAATTATTTCCTATTGAAAAGTCTCGCAGATCTGCCAATGCGTCAGTAAGTTCTATAAGGGGCGCAGGACATACGCGTCATTGATTTGTCAAACGTCATTTGTCATGACGTAAGTTTTAGTTTTTACGTAATTTTATATTTTACGTGATATGAATTTCACTTTCGCTTCATAGGCTTGAGAAAATGGTGACAAAACTAGAACTTCACGGTACAGTTTCAGTCTTGCTTTAATTTGTGTGAAAGCAGTTGACTTTACATGATATACTAAGTACACCGGTCACTGATCTGCATGCTCTTCTGAAAGCGCGTCGATGTGTGTGAGCGTGTTAGTGCGTGCATGCGCGCGCGCTCCAAACATCTCCAAGAGGCATATTTCCTCATGCGCCTGGAGGGCGCATGAGGATGTATTCCTCCTGCAGATGCGCGCATGTTTGCCCGTGTGTGTGTGTGTGTGTGTGTGTGTGTGTGAGAGAGAGAGAGAGAGAGAGAGAGAGAGAGAGAGAGAGAGAGAGAGAGAGAGAGAGCCGCGCGCGAGAGAGAGAATGACGTCATATTTAGAGTATTATGTCAGTGTCTGCGTGGTGACGGAGTTGCCTCTTTAACGTCACCGCCACTGTCTGACTTTCTCTAGAAGTGAAGGTTTTTTAGTATTTTAATTCTTTTCTGAAAAAAAATAATTTTTACTAAGAAGTTGAAAGGATACAAAGCTGGGTAACGAATTCATCTAATGTCTTTCTCCAAACTAGCTAAATGCAAAAGTTCAAGTACTATGACAAAAATTACGGACTTCTGGGTCAACCGACTTCCTATAAATGGTTGTGTATGCCTTCAATGAAACATTTAATTACAATATGCTTGGAGGCTGTCTTAGCCACCCACTTAAGAAAGTATTTCGTCAAGTTTCAAGCTTGTGTGTACAGAAATATCGGAGATTCTCTTGTTTACATACATACGCACGAACATACATACATACGCACATTTGGCGCTTCGCGCCAAATCACAGCAGCGAGGTTAGCGTAACTAGACATGACGTAATTTTTATCTTGTTACTTCTATTGTTAGAGGTTCAGCCTGCCCGCCTTTGACATCATGGACATGCTATTAAATTCGCCCCACCGCGACCCGTCCTAAAAAGTCCCTTCTATAAATAGAAGGGACTTAAAAAGAGAACCAAATGAATACCGCTGGTTATCTGATGTCCGAAGATTGATTTTCACGACAAGAGTAGCGGCTATTTTTTTAAATTAAAAATAACAAAACTGAAAGCTGATTTAGGTGTTTTAAAATAGCGAAATAAAATAAGAAGCAGAAGGGCCAAAAATAACATTTTCTCGGCGTGTTGTCGTTTTCATCACGCCTGACGTTCTTGTACCGGAAATAAGGCTCAGTAAAGTAGCTCTATATTGCTGCACGGGCAGAATTTGGAAAAGCTATTCCGTTTCGACGGGAGCAAGGTGTTTCATAATAAGCACTGTTTCATAATCGGTCCACTCCCCTACGTGTGAAGTTTATCAAACAATCTCTAAGTATTCTCTCGTGGGAAGTCCGGCCCGGTGCGCTTGGCTGACAGCATGCATCACAACAGCTGGCTGGCGAGGTAGAAACCGCAATGAACAGCTGGTTTATGTTTATGTACTTACTGTCAATGAGTGTGTGTATATGTGTTTGGGTGTGTGTGTGTGTGTGTGTGTATGTGTGTGTGTGTGTGTGTGTGTGTGTGCGATTGTGTGTGCGTGCATGCGTTATGTGTCTATATGTGTTTGTCTGCGTTTGCGTGCATGGCTGCATTGTGTGTGTGTGTGTGTGTGTGTGTGTGTGTGTGTGTGTGCATATGTGCGTGCGTGCGTATGTGTGTGTGCGTGCGTGCTTGCGCGTGTGCGTGTTCGTGTGTGCGTGCGTGTATGTGCTTGTGCTTGCTTGCGTGTATGAGTCTGTGCGTGCGTGCGTGTGTCTGTGAGTGTGCGCATGCTTGTGTGAGCACGTGTGTGCGTGCGTGCGTGGGCGCGCGAGTATGTGTGTGTGCCGAAATGTGCGTGCGTGTGTGTGTGTGTGTGTGTGTGTGTGTGTGTGTGTGTGTGTGTGTGTGTGTGTGTGTGTGTGTGTGTGTGTGTGTGTGTGTGTGTGAGAGAGAGAGAGAGAGAGAGAGAGAGTCTGCCTGCCACCTGTCCATGAGAGGAAAAGCTGAAACACCCCGCCTACCCGGATCCAAAGAAAGGGCTGGCTGAGAAGAGCAAGTTATTAGTTCATAATTCATTCCGCTTGAAAGACCCCTTCATTACAGCCCTCCCCTTTGCCGAAAACTGCAAAATTATGAATGAATATTGCTATTTAGCGCCCCAGAACGGAAGAACTAAGTACCCAGTCTAGCGCAAAGCCAGTTCTACAGTGATATCCCTGTGAACACCTCCTCAGAGGAATCTAGACGTATCTTGAACGAAGACAAGCTGTAGATCTTCGTTGAACACTAACTACAACATGCATTGGTCGGTAGTGATCTGTTGCAGTCTTAAAGATTGAATTTAAGTGTGCTTGTGCGATGAGATGTGTGCGTGCGTGTGTGTGTGTGTATGCGGTGTGTGTGTGTGTGTGTGTGTGTGTGTGTGTGTGTGTGTGTGTGTGTGTGTGTGTGTGTGTGTGCGTGCGTTGCGATCGTGTGTGCGTGCGAGCGTGCGTGCGCGCTCAGACACAAAATCAAAATACCATCTTCTGTATCATGATCAGAGATGCGTTCAAAATTCAGTCTCGCTACTTCATACCACCAAGAGGCACAAATTCTCATGAGCCCCTGCAAGGAGCTCATGAGAATCTATGCCTCTTTCTGGTAGTAATCCACCACCATTTACCCCTATTAGCTGCATAGGTCCATGAACATCTGCGCCAAATTCACACAAGAAGGGTTTCGCTTTTGAACCCGAGTATGAGTCAACAAAGCCACAACTGTGAGCAAGCAAGCGCCTGATAACTGACTTCTCGAGTCAAAGCCTCAATCCACCCACTTGACGCGGAAAAATCCTCAGATGTTTTTTGGCCCCTTAGCTCCTGCCGAGTTAAACTGAGCTGAATTTTTTAACTGAAGAGGGCAATATTGATAACGGGCTCTACCGGCGGTGGTATTCATTCTTATGCGTGAGCTGAGAAACTGCGGTGGCTTTATTACATCTGATTCATTGTAAGCTTACGGTCCAATACTGAATAACTTGACAGACCAGCTCAAAAGTGGTACTTTAACCTATTACATCCTGAGGCTGATTTTTTCTTTAAAAGTTGCTTATTGTACCATAACATTACATATTAGGAGACAGATCAACCTTTTCAGTTCAAGGGTGGTGTCAGAATAGCTTGGCGCCTGAGCTATTCGGTGTGGCACCACCCTTGAACTATCATAGTCAAATTTATGTGAAGCAATAGTGTATCAGGATGAAAAGGGTTAACTACATTTAAATTTATCTTCTAAACTGCAATGTCCAGAAGTGACAGACAAGCTCTTTGTGTTTTGTTTATGTACGGTCCAAAATACAGACCAGCTTCTTCTTCTTCTTCTTCTTCTTCTTCTTCTTCTTCTTCTTCAGCGTTCCCGTACAGACCAGCACACATTTGTCGATGGGACATGTGAATGGCAGGCATGTTTTGATAGAAAATCTCTTCAGAGTCCTATTTGTCATCACCTCAATCGAGGTGATGCCGAATTCCCACTGAACATATTGTCTTAATTGATAAAATTGGAAAAAAATGACCTTTTAAATTAATAGGGCAGCATCCAAATTCATCAGACTGGTCAAAGCACTTGCCTCTACATTTCTATCGCTGTTGTGGTGGTGGAACTGGATTTTGTACAAAAGCCTTCTTGCATAGTTACTATCTAAACCATATTACATGAGCAGATATCCATACTGTCATAAAAGTATAATTATTTTTCTGCCCCCCCCCCCCCCCATCCCCTTTAAACGCCGCTTTGAAATAGTTCTTTTTTATAGTTATGCCCGGTATTAAATATTATTATTTTTAATCCAAATTGTTTATAGATCATATATTATTTACATCTATTTATATTTATTTCTATTTATGTATATACCATGTATTGTTATTTCTACGACTTTTGTTCTTTGTCCGCCACAATTTTCGGTCCATTCATAATGCTTTTATCACAAAAATACCGTACTGACCGTCGTTAGGTCCCTTCATTCTCAGTTAAAGTTAACTGTGGGTGACGTTTTAACGAGAGCAATATTCCCCACCAATCTTTCATGTTGGGCTTGTCTACCAGGCACTTAACCGTCCGCCTTCTTTGATCTAACCCTCACCTCTGATTTTCTTCTGGAGTTTATTTCAACTCTTTACACACAAAAGGTGAAACGTTCACTGCTCTCGGCTCTTTTTATTTAAATTGTAAATTGATATATTTGAATGCACCTTTCGAGTCCATGAACCACCCATCGTACCCTTCTGTACATCTTTCTGCAAGAGGCGTATATTCTCATGAGCCCTTGCATTCGCAAGGGCTCATGAGAATTTACACCTCTTGCGAGTGAACTTCGACCTCAGGCTCATTTACATTCTAGGAATCCGAGTTTTTGCTCAGTTTCCCGCGCCGCTTTTTTGACTAAGCAGGCGGTACTAAAAAATGGTCGCCGAAACACGCAAAGTGAACCGCGATACAAAGACGAAATGCCTGCTATTAGCCAACGGGAGGGTGATCAGAGACCCTCACCGCAAAAGAGTGTCACAAATTGGTTTTACTAAAGTCATTTTAAGTTGCAATGGGAGTGGGGTGGAGGGGCCGGTTGGGGGGAGGTGGTGGTGGTGGTGGGGGGGGGGGGGGGTGAGTGCGACAGTGGTTCTGACTGAGGTTACTATCACTTAACTTTTTTGCCTAATTTTGAATTTGCTTTTCTTTCTGCGTATGGCTGAATTTCTTCACTGAACCGTTTTGGTTTTTTTTTTGTTTGAGTGTTTGTTTTTTTTGTTTTTTTTTTTAAATATACAAGAGAATTTCAAACGGCACTCAGTGGGACTTACAAAATAATATAATAGAGTGGTACATATAGTGATGGCGTTCGCATGCAACCTTGTAACCGTTAACATTTCGTGTTCACAAAAATCGAAAAAAAAAAACATGCGAGTCGTTTTTTCTCGATTTTGTGTGCGTGCGTGCGTGCGTGCGTGCGTGCGTGCGTGCGGTCAACTCATAATGTTATCAGCGGCTTTCGTGACAAGGCGGTTGTGATCATTATTTTATGTTAGGAGACTCTATATGAAAACAAGATTTCGCAACAACAACAACAAAAAAACCAAACAAACAGCAACAAAAAATGTCACTTGCGAGATTGCATGAAAACGCCATTAATATACGTGTGTTGGGCTGTGAATTTGGATCTTACGACTTCCAGCCGTAAACTCCAAAATCACAGTCCTACACACATTCTTGTCACAGCGCCAACAGCGTGAGATGGCCTGATATATATATATTTTTTTCATTTTTAGCTCAGAGGTAGTTCCTGATTAGCTATGACGCCTTGAAAGGCACAAAACGAATCAGGAAGTACTGGTCAACGTGAACCAGTACGTTTTGATTCATCTTCTGCGACATAAACCTTAGTGCAAGAGAAGTTCAGCTTTTATTTCAAATGAACGAATGTGAAGCACCCGCCATAAATGTATTGCGTGTTTGGCACACGATTAAACATTAAACTGCTATTTGCATTTTTATTAGATTCTCTTTTATTCGAAATGCTCTCCAACCGGTTATATATACATATATATATATATATATATATATATATATATATATGAATATATGAATATATATATATATATATATATATCTCGAAAAACGCCTGGGTTATGATAAAATCTGCAATTATGCTCATTACTTTATGTACAGTAGAACATTTGAGCGACCACCTCTTCTCGAAGAAAAAAGTTATTGCAACTCATTGGAGATGCGCCGTATACGGATACGCGGCGAATCGCCGCGTATCCGTATACGGCGCATCTCCAATGAGTTCAAAGACAGGTACACTGTCAAGAGAAGCTTTGAATGACAAAACGTGTCACCTGTCATTTAAAGCCATCATTTACGTGGCTATACAGTCTTTAATGACAGGTGATCTCTCTTTAAACTGAATGGTCTCTCCAACTCTGGTTCTGCCGTGTATCACTTTAATGATCATTTCTTTGACTGAATTATATACACTGTTATAACGTGTAAATTTGCAGCCATGCGCTGCACCTGGATGCGCCCTCGCAATCTGTATGCTGAGCAGCAAACGTGACCCATCTCTGCCAGGAAAGGCACCTGTTCTCTTTAGCTTCTGCAGCCTGCAAAAAAAACGCATGAGAATCTATGCCTTTTGCAGACAGAAGACACTGAAATTCCCACTGTACCTACTTTTACCCAGGTTCTTTGAAGGTGTGAATATTATCCTGGGTGCTCATTGAAATTCAGTTCCATAAACTTAGATATGTTTTGATTAAAATATATTCAAGTCACTGTCGCTTTAATTAAGCGACGAAAATGATTTCGTTCGGATTTAATGGTTGGCCAACTGCGTGGTACTTCTTAACAGGTTCAGTGCCGAAGAAAATGTGAACACCACCCAACTGCAAGAGGTATAGACCCTCGTGATCCCCCGCAGTTGCTGACACCGCTTTGAATCCTGTGTTCCGGGACATCTAGGACTTTTGGTCTTGAATTAACGAATTTTGCAGAAACCCATTCTGCGTCAGCCGGCACTGTACTGGTTAAAGTTAACTCATTCGAGACGTGCCGCGTATCATATCCGGATGCATCACGTCTCGAATCTGTTGATGTCGGCGGCTGACCTTCATAGATTTACGTACCTTCTTCCACATCGCTTACTTCTCTTCGAGCGAGATTTCCATTCGAAGACTGGCGTTAGGTCATACACATATTTTGTCCTGTGAAAATGTTAGACAGGTGGTCCATTCTCTCACGAAAGGTGACCTTACTGTGTTACTGTCTTTGCCTGCACGAGGCAGATTTTTTTAAAATCAAGGGATATACCGGTGTTTTTGTTTTAAACCATTCAACCCCACACCCGCATTTTACGCATTGTATAGGGGTCACTTAACAACTATGTACCGGTTGCATGAGGCGGATCGACCATGAAAATTCAAGGGCAGTGCCAGGTTAGCTTGGCGCCTGATGGCGCCAAGCTAATCTGGCACTACCCTTGAATTTTCATGGTTGATTCGCCTCCTGCTGTAGGGCTTCGGGACTAAATGGGTATAGTTTCATGCTTCCTCACATATCCAAATGGTGTGCAAACTACTGTCATTGTAATATACCGGCAAAGGTGCCCGTCGATTGATAAATGAATTTATTTCAGTGTACTTTCAACGATTCATCTCTATCAGTCCAGCAAGTTTAGAGTTGGAAGTGAAATCGCAAAACAGTTTATCAGCCCTTTGTGACGATTTGTCTCGAGCAAGTTGGCGCTGAAACTGAAAGAAACAGTCAGCCCAACAAGCAAAAGATGCCCCCGGCTGGCCGACATCGGCCCAGAGACCTTTTGCGCGCCGGGGAGAGTAACGATTCGTGTCACCGTAAAGGGAGGCCATGCATGCCTTTGTCATGCCCAGGCCTTTGAAGTGTCGTCTGCTACTCTCTGTCAACCTATCGCGAGATGGCGCGTGAACACGGTCGGCCATCTATCAGGCAGAGAGAAGCGCCATTTGTTTTGTCGTCCGATCCGGATACTTGACAGTCAGACCTTTTTAAGAGTAACAATATTACTTCTATTACAAACACGAAATTGTTAGTCTTCATACCATTGGCCCCCTCGCGCTGGGACCATATGGCGTTGAGGCGCGTCCCCTGGGTGGTGGATAGGGGGTCCCTCGTGAGAGGGGTGCACCGAATGAAATAAGGTGCCGTGAACCAACATGGTCTAAGGGAAGGTGACCCCGACAGAAAACCCCTGGTCCTCCTAGTAAGGGGGTTGGGCGTGGGGGCAGCTTCCCCACCCTGCAAAAAAGGAAATAGCTACAAAAACGCCGACGAAAAGACTAACAGTAATTCCTTTCCTGGAGGAGGAAGGTTCTTCTACCAGAAGACTTATGACGTCCTGTGGTGAAAGCCGGAAGTCTTCGGAAGCCACAGGACCGAGCCGCCTCTCTCTATCCAGGGACACAACCATGGGCACATGGAACGTCAAGACCATGTACCAGAGCGGCAAGGCCGCCCAGATAGCAGCGGAAATGCAAAAGTACAACCTTTCCCTGCTAGGTATCAGTGAAGCCAGATGGACGCAGTCTGGCCAGAAAAGGCTGTTAAGTGGGGAGATGATTCTGTATTCAGGTCATGAAGAGGAGAATGCCCCCCATACAGAAGGAGTAGCATTCATGCTGTCACCAGTGGCACAGAGAGCGCTGATGGGCTGGAAACCTCTTGGGCCAAGAATTATCACAGCAGCCTTTAGAACCAAGAAAATGATCAAGCTGAACGTCATCCCTATGCGCCCACTAATGACAGTGACGAGGAAGAGAAACAAAAGTTCTACGACCGACTCCAGAGTGCCGTGGACAAATGTGCGGAGCGAGACATCACCATCGTCATGGGCGATTTTAATGCCAAAATAGGGGAGGACAACACCGGATACGAAGAGGTGATGGGGAGACAGGGACTAGGCTCGGAGATGAGTGAGAACGGGGAGACGTTTGTAGACTTTTGTGCTCTAAACCGACTTGTCATTGGAGGCAGCATCTTCCCACACAGAAGAATACACAAAGCAACTTGGGTCTCACCTGACCATACAACGGAGAACCAAATAGACCATATCTGCATTAGCAAGAAATTTAGAAGATCCCTTCAAGATGTTCGAGTGAGGAGGGGAGCAGATGTCGCCTCAGACCACCATCTGCTTACCTTAAGAATGAAGCTCAAGCTAAAGAAAAGCCGCACAGAGACAACAAGAAGACAGCGCTATAATGTAGGCCTCCTGAGAGAAACTGGAGTTAGAGAAGAGTTCAAACTGGTGCTGTCCAACCGGTTTTAAGCGCTACAGGAGCTAGTAAATGAAGAGGAGGCGGTCACCACAGAGCAGCAGTGGAAGGCAGTTAGAAAGGCGCTGAACTCAACCTGCAAAGACACTGTAGGGTTCAGGAAACACCATCACAAGGACTGGCTGTCGGCACAGACCTTGAAGAAGATAGAAGTGAGGAAGCAGAAGAAAGCAGTTGTCAACAACAGTCGCACGAGAGCAGCCAAAGTAAGGGCACAGGAGGAATACTCGGAAGCCAACCGCGAGGTAAAGAGGAGTATCAGGGCAGACAAGAGGGCCTACACAGACAGCCTGGCAGCAGAGGCAGAAAAGGCAGCAGGCAGCGGCAACATGAAACAGCTCTATTACATTACCAGAAGATTGTCGGGCAAGTGTGGCCATACAGAAAGACCAGTAAAAGACAAAGAAGGCAAGCCTATTGCAGACAGAGCAGACCAACTCGACAGATGGGCCGAGTATTTTGAAGAGTTACTGAACAGACCTAGCCCACCCGACCCCCCAGACATCCAGCCGGCAGAGACCGACCTACCCATCAGCTGTGACAGACCCAGCCGGGAAGAGATCAGAAGAGCAGTGGCATTTTTGAAGAACGGCAAAGCAGCAGGGCCAGATGGCATCCCAGCGGAGTCCCTGAAAGCAGACCTAGAGACAACGGTGGAGATGATGTACCCACTGTTTGGAAAGATCTGGGAAGAGGAGGTGATGCCGGCTGACTGGAAGGAGGGATACCTAATCAAGCTTCCCAAGAAAGGCGACCTCAGCAAGTGTTCCAACTACAGAGGAATCACCTTACTGTCAGTACCAGGAAAGGTCTTCAACAGGATCATCCTAGAGAGAATGAAGAGCTCCATTGACCCCCAGCTGAGAGACCAGCAAGCAGGATTCAGGAAGAACCGATCATGTACAGACCAGATCGCCACTCTCCGCATCATCGTGGAACAGTCTCTGGAGTGGAGCTCCCCGCTGTACGTCAACTTTGTGGATTATGAGAAAGCATTTGACAGCGTGGACCGAGAGACTCTGTGGAAACTCCTACGACACTACGGTGTACCCACAAAGCTCGTCCGCCTGATCAAGAGCAGCTACGATGGCATGACATGTCGCGTGATCCACGAAGGGCAGTTCACCAGGGAACTCCAGGTCAGAACCGGTGTCAGGCAGGGGTGTCTGCTGTCTCCATTCCTCTTTTTACTGGCCATAGACTGGGTCATGAAGATGACCACAGAGCACAGACGAAGTGGAATACAGTGGACACTGTGGACACAGCTTGACGACCTCGATTTTGCAGACGACTTGGCATTACTGTCCCACACTCATCAACAAATGCAGGACAAGACCACGAGGCTTGCTGACATCTCGTCCCAAGTGGGCCTAACCATCCACAAACAGAAAACAAAGACAATGAGGCTGAACTCAACCAGGGAAAAACCAGTCTTGCTTGCTGGCACCCCGTTGGAGGAGGTGGAGTCCTTCACCTATCTCGGGAGCATCATAGACAAAAAAGGCGGCACTGATGCAGATGTCAGAGCACGAATCGGTAAAGCCAGAGCAGCCTTTCTCCAGTTGAAAAAAGTGTGGAGTTCCAGAGAGCTGTCACAACACACCAAAGTCCGGATTTTCAACTCCAATGTAAAAGCAGTTCTCCTATATGGAGCAGAGACTTGGAGATTGACAAAAACCACAGTCAACAGAGTACAGACCTTCATGAACAGTTGCCTTAGAAGAATTTTGAAAATCTACTGGCCAGAGAAGATCAGCAACGTCAGACTCTGGGAGAGAACAGAGCAGATAACAGCAGAGAATGAAATTAGACGAAGAAGATGGGGATGGATCGGTCACAGTCTGAGAAAGCCAGCTTCGTATCACTTGGCAGGCATTGTCATGGAACCCCCAGGGAAATAGGAAAAGAGGTAGGCCGAGAAACTCCTGGCGTCGAGACCTCCAAGCAGACATCAAGAGACTGGGAACCACCTGTAGTAGAATCGAAGGAGAAGCACAGGACAGGAGTTGCTGGAAGTCTCTCGTCGACGGCCTATACCCGGGTAGGGGTGACAGGCGTAAGTAAGTAAGTAATACCATTGGCCCAATATCAATATGAAGTGATTTTTTTTCCTCGTGCGTTTCTAAGGGGTGCAGATCAGGATTTTTGGCCAGATGGCGTTTGCGTGTGTGTGTGTGTGTGTGTGTGTGTGCGTGCGTGCGTGCGTGCGTGCGTGTGTTTGTGTGTGTGTGTGTGTGTGTGTGTGTGTGTGTGTGTGTGTGTGTGTGTGTGTGTGTGTGTGTGTGTGTGTGTGTGTGTGTTTCGTGATTGTGCTCTTCCGTTTCGTGTACGTTATATAGAAATTGTCAAACTGTTTTATGCGACTGGCGATTCTTTAGGGATGTCTTCTGACATTGATCTGTCGCTGTGTGCATAATTTGAAAGGAGCAGAAAACTCAGCCAGGGCAAAACCGTCTTTCAAAATAATTTGTTACCGAGAGAACTAGTAAACAGTTTGTGGACGGTTCGCGCCCTAACCGTAAACAGTCCCTGGGGTGTGAACCAGATTATCAAGCGTTTTTGTTTAACTCATTCAGCCCGACGCAGGTATTCCCCACATTTTGGAGGCGTCATCCAACGACAATGCACCTGTTGGAGGAGATGGATCGACCCTGATCATTCAAGGGTAGTGCCAGATTAGCTTGGCGCCGACAGGCGCCAAGCAAATCTGGCACTACCCTTGAATTATCAGGGTCGACCCATCTCATGCTGTAGCGCGTCAGGGCTGAATGGGTTAAATTCTTTCAGGAATGACGCTTCAGAGTGCGAGACAAATCGACCATGACACTTCAAGGGTAGTGTCTGTTTAGATTGGCACCTTGAAAGGCGCCAAGCTAATCAGGCACTACCCTTGAAGTGTCATAGCCGATTAAGTCTGTGACAACCCATATTATAACCATTAGATGACGCGTCCAGAGTTCCAGTCGGTCCTATGCATCAAACTGTGAATAATAATAATAATAATAATAATAATAATAATAATAATAATAATAATAAAGGGTGTACTCATCCAACATAGTAACTGATATTTTGGGTCAAAATTATGTTTTGAAGTGGTTGCCTCCTTTGATTTGTGTGCGTGTGAAGAAATCTGGATTGTAGTTCGACAGTGGGAAAAAAAAAACAACCAACATAAACAGGTTCCCTTTTGTCAAAAACACAGAATGTTTAGGTTCGAAGTTGCATGCGAACACCACTGAAATGCGTAAAGTCGACTTCGCTTAGAACAAGGCCGAATATAACAAAACTCGGATATAACAACACTTTTTCAGAGGTCTCGCCCATACGTTTTCTAATCACTTCGCCTACAACAAACTTTGGATATAACTAAACGAAAACTGGGTTCCCGGGCAATGTGTTATATCCGTCACTGTATATATTACTGGTGATACTTTCCCAATGCCTGCGGTTGTTGGCGACCTTCTCTCTTATTATCTCTCTTACTCTTTTATCTTATTATGTTACTTTATGGATGGTTTGGAGATTGCGAGGCAAGGGTGGGGAGAGGGCTGAGCGGTGGGGTGGGGTGAATTATGTTCCTTCGAGCATAATTTGCGCGTAAAAATACAGAATAAAAAGTTTACTCATAGCTATGTCATCAATCATGGTGAACTTTTTAATCGTGAACTGGGGATTTTATGCGGCCCGCTGTCAACGGGAATGACAGTTCTCCAGGGCTAGTATTAATTTTCTCATCGGCAAAAAAAATGCAGCCTAGAGAGACACTGAACCAGACGCAAGGAGCATTGATTCTCAAGTTAACACATTCGAGACGTGCCGCTTCCGGATACGCGGCATGTTGCCGCGTATCCGGAAGCGGCACGTCTCGAATGAGTTGATTAATCAAAGATTTTCACCGGCAACAGACACAGCCTAAAGAATACCAACATTATAATTAAACAGAGAGAGACGCCCTTGTACCTGCAAGAGTCACAGATCTTCATCAGCCAAGGCTTGCAAGTCTGCATATAATCTCCTATGCAGACCCAACTGGGTAGATGTGAGTAAATATGGGAGCGCAGGTAGTAGGCTAGTCTGCATGGACTCACGAATTATTTTTCTTGTTTACCTTATATTAGTGTATGGACCTTGCTTTCATGCAGTTTTCGTCTACAAATGTGGATTGGTCCGTGATTTTTGGCCTTAAGTTTAGAAACCGTAAAGTAAAAACAAAACCAGACCAAAACAATTATTTTGATAGTACCGTACATTCCAGAATCACAGACCGACTCGCAAAGATCTTGCCGAAACTCAATTTTTGTCAAGTGACCAAATGTTCGCCACGTGAAACTTTGTGTGCGTTCTCGTCTCCGAGTTTGGATATGACAGCTTGAATTAGAGTATTGTGAGGTGCATAATCACAAACTGGTACACACACACATTAAAGATCCTCAGGAGCTTCAGGAGCCTCTGCTGTTGATGTTGCGAATGACATGTCTTCTTTTCTTTTCTTTTTCAGTACCGCTCGTAATGGTGTCCAGTAATCCCAGAGATGCAGGCCGGGTCAGAACTCAGTCAGGTGTGTAATCGTCCACTCCTAGTGCACAAGACTGCTGACTGTCTGTGCGCTGCCTATGGTCGTAAGGTCCAAAATCACATACCAGCGCACTTGTTTCAATTCCAACGCCAACTGACTCCGTTCCATCACGTATATAGGCCTATGTGCCGGTACTCTCTCTCTCTCTCTCTCTCTCTCTCTCTCTCTCTCTCTCTCTCTCTCTCTCTCTCTCTCTCTCTCTCTCTCTCTCTCTCTCTCTCACACACACACACACACACACACACACACACACACACACACACACACTGACACACATACACACACACACGCACACACACACACACACACACACACACACACACACACACACACACACACACACACATACAATGTTTACAACGGACGACTATACCAACAAAAGGGATGTTTATGGCCGTCTTGTACTTTACCTGTGTATTTTCTGTGGGCTGGCGCCTGATAGAAAGGGGCACTTCCCTTTGGTAAGTGTACTGTTTCTAAACGGCATCGCTTGCCTCACCCTTGTGAACATACTGATGGAAGTTGCGCATGTGAGCCTGTGTATTTTTTGTTGTCTTCGAGATGTGTAATGACAAGAAAACTGACGACTTTCGAATTGATCGCATGTAACCATAGATATACTGACGAACAAAAGAAATGCGGCATTTTTGGAATGATCGGAAACACGCATTTCTTTTGCTCGTCAATATATTATGTTCGAACGCGTGAGGCAAAAATGACAACTTCCAGAACAAATCACAAATAACATGTAACCTGTCCCTACAATGATCTGTTCAGTTTTTGCGGCCAAAAAACAAAAACAAAAAAAAAATTAAAAAATTTAAAAAATTAAAAATTTGGTTGGGGTGTGTGTGGGGGGGGGGGTGGGTGGGGGGGGGGGTGGTTGCATTGTTTGCATGGGGATAGATTCTGTTTATAAATGGTACAACAAACCAAGGGGAATTACTCAGCGCTGGACAACAGTTAGATCCCCTGCCCCCGCCTATCAGGCACCCAATCGCCAGCCCACAGATTGGGTGCCTGATAGGCGGGGGCAGGGGATCTAACTGTTGTCCAGCGCTGAGTAATTCCCCTTGGTTTGTTGTACAATTCTGCCAGCGCTAGCCTCACCTATCTGGTTTGTGAGTATGTTTATAAATGGGTGACCAGCTGTCTAAGATGACCACTTTTTCACAGTCCATTAACTCATTTAGCCCGATTGCCGTATTTCCCAAATTTCGGAGGCTTCATCTAATGACTATGCACTAGTTGCAGGAGATGGATCGACCAAGATAATTCAAGGGCAGTGCCAGATTAGCTTAGCAATCTGGCACTACCTTTGAATTATCATGATCGATCAATCTCCTGCTGTAGTGCGTCAGGGCTGAATGGGTTAAATGGTCGCCTTCCACAGGTTTAACTGTACACGATCGATCTATCTCACACATGTTGGCACTGGAATGAAAGGGTTTTGTTGTCGGAGAGAGGACAAACTATTACTGAGGCCGTGCTTGGTCATCTGTGCACAGCCTTAGTACACGTGTACCAGGATTTGAGCGACTAATGAGGGTCCATTTAGTTGTATGGTGATACAGACTAGGTAAAATTTAGTGCGGGAGCCTTTTTTTTTTTCCCCCTTGTGTAATATTTCAATCAAATACAAAAGAGCGGAGCATAAGCATTATAAAACGCAACCCAACACTGAATATTCAAAATTCATATTCGTGATGCATTTGGGCATTTTCATACTCTTTTTCTTTTTACGTGTTGATGTGTATTAACAACGTAAACACAACCTGAATTTTATTTCTGATATTTCAGATTCGTATTTCTTGTAGGCATTTTTTTCTCCCTAGTCCAATAGCAATTTTGAGAACGGATTTTTTTTTAATATATAAAAGGCATAGGTTATCATGAGCCCTTGCGACTACAGTCTCAGGGGCTCGTGATGATCTATGCCTTGTTCTCTCTCACTCTAGTCAGCCGTCGACCGTCGTCAATTGCTTTGAAAGGTCAAGGGTCACACTGTAACTTTCTGAACAGTTTTAAGTTGTATTTCGAGTTTCACATTTTAACGTTTGTTGCCGTGACTCTTGATCGTGCTGGAGTCAGGGCGTTAACCCATTTAACCTCACGACCGCATTTCCCAAATCCTGGAGGTGTTACTTAACGACGACGCACCAGTTGCCGGAGATGGATCGACCATGATAATTCAAGGGTAGTTCCAGATGAACTTGGCGCCTTCAGGTGCCGTGGACGTTAAACCCCGAACTAACCACCAACCGGACGTAATGTGTTATATTCCTGGACATGACCGCCTGTCACAGACGGCTGCTTACTGATGCCTGATACACTTATGTATGTAAAGTATCTCTGTGGACACCATCCATCTGGGAAGGAGGGGAGACTTGGGGAAGGGGGAGGAGGATAGGGGGGCGTTGCTATTGCCGCTTCATTATTTATTGCCGCAGTGAGATGGTCTTAGCAGCCTGCTAAGCGTTCATCCCAAAGACCTACCTACCTAGGGCCTACATGCCTACCTACTTACCTACCTGAACAGCTGACTAACTACCTAACCAGCTGGCTAGCTAAGTAACTAACTAACTAACTAAACGAAAACGGAACGAAACGAAACGACACGACACGAAACGAAACTTTACAACAACAACAACAACAACAAAACTAAACTAAACTAACTTATTCATTTATTCATACCTTTCATTGCTTATTTAATTAAGAAGGAGGGTGGGGACAGGGACTACATACGATAATTGGTTTCTGTACCACGTGTCGGTTTAAACTGGACATTTTAATTTTGAAGTGAAACACCTGCGATTGCCATTAATTTTTTTGTTTGTTTGTTTATCTTGCCTCCGGGACGTAAAGCGGGCTTGATCACAGTCAAAGAGTGCATCATGAATTCTACGCCAGGACTGTGCGCTTTCATGAGAAGAATGGAATGACGACTCTCTCACTTTCAAAGTAAGCTGCGAGATAGCAGTTGAACATACAAGCTTAAGGGTAGTGCCCGATTAGCTTGGCGCCTTTTCAGGCGCCAAGCTAATCGGGAACTACCCTTAAGCCATTAATATGTTCCAAGTATTTCCACTTGAAGTATGGCAGACGATTTTTAACGTGTTGGCTTGGAACGAGATTTGGTGCCAGAAGAAAATGACTGAGACTGACAACACTTTACATACATTCAGTACCTTCCTCCATCTGCGGATGTGGAGGAACGGTCTGGGAGGCAAGTTTGGCCAGAAGGCATCTCAGTACAATATAACCCAAACAACTTCGTACAAGCGGTTGAAGACCGGCCATGATAGTTCAATGGTAGTGCCACATAAGCGCAGTTGGAGCAATTGCGTCCGTATGGCGGAACATAGTCGCATTATAACTAATGAACACTCCTATTGTTTCCATGACGGCGGACGGTACGCTGTTGTTATGCAGGGGTCAGTAATGCGAAACTCACGTAGTGGTAGAGCGTTAGACTGACTCTCGTCCGAAAGGCCGCAGGCTCGAACCCAGATAAGAGAGACCGCTTAGAATGACCAGTCAACTTCGTCGGTTTTGTTTCGGTCCTACGATACGGAACTCCAGTCCAGTCTGGCCCCACTAAGCGAACCGCTGATGCGGCTTGGTGGCTAGCGAAAGACGTTTCGTTTGTGCAAGGAAGGTCACAGTAACTCTTCACGGGCACGCGTTCTACTTGTAGCGGTATCGCTGATCGGGAATCGCTATCGATTTCTGCGCACTGACACAAAACAATGAAACAAATAAGTAATGTGTGCCTTCCCACAGAGGCCGCAATAGAAGTGAATTAGCAGCCGTTTTAAATAAATTTGCGATGGGTTGCAGGGCCAGATCCGGGGGGGGGGGGGGGGGGGACGTTGCTTTGGTACTACAACACCCCCCTCGGCTTAAAAAAAAATCATTTACTACCAGGCCACAACATGGTCCGAGAAGGAGGGGGATGGTTTAATGCCACATATTGCAGCACCACCACCCCACCCCCCCACCCCCACACCTCCCCCGCTTTTCGATTTTTTCGGACCCTTGAAGCATGCGCCTCTTCTCTGTTTGCCCCCCCCCCCCACACCCCCCCCACCCGCTATTCGATTTCTCGGACCTTGAAAGAGCACGCGCCTTTTCTCTCTCTAACCCCCTCCCCCCCCCCCCCCCCCCCGCTATTCGTTTTATTTCGGACCCTGGAAGAGCACGCTGCTTTTCTCTCTGTACCCCCACCCCCACTCCTCCCCCCTCCCCCCCTCCCCGCTATTCGATTTTTTTCGGACCCTGGAAGCACGCGCCATTCGCTCCTGAACAGTATACAGTTTTTATATTGTCGTTCAGCCCCCCCACCCCCACCCCCCCCCCCCCCCCCACCCCCCGCCCCCCTTAAAAAAACTTATTGATCCGGCGCTGGGATGGATGCGTAACAGCGACAGTCAAAGTGAATCGACACACCCGGCTCGAAGCGATGACCGCCATCTTGTAGGCCTCGCCGATGAAAGTGGGCTTCAGAAAACTGACATAAAAGCATATCATAGTTTTAGTGGTACTTTAGCGATAATCGTTGACAGAGTCCATTTCTAAAAAGACCCTCCCGCCGAAATCTTACACCATCAAGGATTTTTAGTCTTAATCGACCTGCGAAAGTCGTTTCGTGAAACTAACTGACGATCTGACGAAGATTTACGACCGAAGTCGTACGAGTTCATAAGGAAGTACACACCGAGTTTGGTGACGTCACTAACGAAACGGACTAACGAAACGCACTTCGTTTGTCTTCTAAGTCTCCCTAGTAATTAAAATTTGTTCAGATCCTATTCATTGCCCCGTATTTGCAATAACCTTCGTGGTGGACAAAAGACGTTAAGCCCTAATCTGTGACTGGCACACAGTCTTCCGTCATTTGGACTCGCGGCCTTATGGCCCGTGTCTTGTCAGTAGAAAGCTACATTCATCCTTCTTACAGCTCAGTTTGAGAATGTAAATTGGCCCTATTTTTTGTAAGCAAGAGGCACGGATTTCATGAGCCCCTGCAGCTGCTAGGCTCATAAGAATCTATGCCTCTTGGAGATGGAGGGAGATGGAAGGGAGGCGGTACATCGCCGCGCCGTGTGTATCTGTTTCGAAACCTGTCCCTCACACGCCTGGTTCGGCAACAGGGGTCTCGCCCGGAATGCTGTCAGCATACGTCGTGATTAAAAGGCGTGGCCGTTTTGTCCAGCCAGGCCTCCCCGTCCAGCGAGAGGCATAGATCTTCATGAGCCCATGCAGCCGGCCGGCTGCAGGGTCTCATGAGGATCTATGCCTCTTTGGTTAACTGCGAGGGTTTGTTGAATTTCGAATGTATGGGCACATTTGCATCTTCGTTCCTCTGCCACAGTATTTACACTGTATTGTCTCGCGAGGGGGAATTTGGGCTGCCATCCTGGGTAAGACGTAGAGCCGCCGGGCAGCGCCATCCGGTTGGTTGGATGGTTAGTTTGGGTTTAATGTCCACGGCTCTTGGCTTGACTTCGCGAACGAAGATTCTATAGGGCTTTCCCACGTCGTCTGCAGGCATGTTCGTGACTGCGGAGGCCAATCCGGGACAGGCAGGTTCGACCGTAGTGGCTGCAGGGGAAGGTCTGGTCAGGGTTCTGAGTTACAACAACTCTGATTTTTCTCCTGAGCCGCTTGTCCTTAAGGTTAGCTCTGCGAGAGTCCTCCGAGACGGCTGCCTTGTAAATGGTGGAGCGCCAGGTGTCGCGCCCCGCAGCAAGCGAAGACCACTGGCGGTGGTCGATTTGGCAGGCACTAAGTGACTTCTTGAGGCCGTCTTTGTATCTCTTCTTTGGTGCCCCTCTGTCTCGGTGTCCAGTGGCGAGCTCGCCGAACAGAGTGATCTTGGGTAGGCGATGAACCTCCATCCTGGAGACGTGCCCCGCCCAGCGAAGCTGTGTCCGCAGCAGCAAAGCCTCGATGCTCACAGTTTCCGCCTGTTCAAGGACCTCGACGTTGGTGACATAGTCACTCCAGTGAATGCTGAGGATGGTACGCAGGCAGCGCTGGTGAAAGCGTTCGAGGAGTCGTAGTTGGCTGCGGTAGAGGGCCCAGGACTCGGAACCATACAGCAGGGTGGTGAGGACGACAGCTCTGTACACGCTGATCTTGGTGCCTTTTTTCAGGTGTTGATTGTGCCACGCCCGCTTGGATAGTCGCCCGAAAGCACTGTTCGCTTTTGCCAGCCTGATGTCCAGCTCCTTGTCTAGCTTGGCGTCTGACGTGATGATGCAGCCAAGGTAGGTAAACTGGTGTACAGACTTCAGTTCGGACTCGCATATGGTGATGTGGGGAGGGCGATGCTCTTCCTTGGGTGCCGGCTGATGAAGGACCTCTGTCTTTTTCAGACTGACCTCGAGTCCAAAGAGCAGGGCAGCATCTGCGAAGCAGGACGTGATGCGCTGCAAGGCTCTGTGTGTGTGTGTGTGCAACGAGGGAAGCGTCATCAGCAAAGAGCAGCTCACGAATCAGTCGGTTTAGGGTTTTGGTGTGGGCCTGCAGTCGTCTGAGGTTGAACAGGCTGCCATCGAGACGATACCTGATGTACACTGCGTCGTCATCGTCGAGGTCCACTGTGGCCTGCTTACATCATGCTAAAGAAGATGGTGAAGAGGGTCGGTGCCAGCACGCAGCCCTGCTTCACGCCGTTGAGAATGGGGAATGGTTCTGAGATGTCACTGATGAGTCTGACCTGGTCTTGCTGGTCCTTGTGGAGCTGGACGATCATGCTGAGGAACGTTGGGGGACAGCCAAGTCGCTCCAGGATCTGCCACATGCCTTGCCTGCTCACAGTGTCGAACGCTTTTGTTAGGTCGACAAACGTTACATACAGCCCTTTGTAAGTTCTGCTCGCGGCACTTCTCCTGAAGCTGTCTCAGCACAAAGACCATGTCGGTGGTACTCCTGTTGGCTCTGAAGACACACTGGCCCTCTGGGAGGTGGTCCTCAGCGATGGCAGGTACCAGCCGATTCAGGAGCAGCCTTGCGAGAATTTTCCCGGCAATGGACAGCAGGGTAATTCCACGATAATTAGAGCAGGCAGACTTCTCTCCTTTGTTCTTGTACAGGGTGATAATGACTGCATCACGGAGATCCTTTGGTAGTGTTCCTTTCTCCCAGCAGCAAAGAAAGAGGTCGTGGAGCTTGTTGTGCAGTGCTGGGCTTCCATGTTTCCAGATCTCTGGCGGGACTCCGTCAATGCCTACTGCTTTGCCACTCTTGAGCTGGTGGATGGCTGTGAGGTTCTCTTCGGCGGTGGGCGGTTCGTCCAATTCAACATTTAGTGGTAGGTGTGGGATTTGGAGGATGACTGTTTCTTGAACAGTGCGCTCAGTGCTGAAGAGGTCCTGAAAGTATTCCGACTAGCGGTTCAAGATGGAGGCATTATCTGTGAGGAGCTGTCCATCAGCACATCGCAGGGGACTTTGTACCAGGTGCCTAGGGCCATACACTGCTTTTAGTGCTTCGTAGAAGCCCTTGTAGTCACCGTTGTCAGCGCAAAGCTGGGTCCTCTGTGCGAGTCTGGACCACCACTCGTTCTGGAGCTCTCTAAGCTTGCGCTGGAGACTGCTGCAGATGAGGCGGAAGGCAGACTTCTTCACAGGGCAGGAAGGCTGGGCTAAGTGGGCCTGGTGGGCGGCTCTTTTTTTCGCTAGATGTACCTGGATCTCTACGTCGTTTTCGTCAAACCAGTCTTTGTTCCTCTTTCTAACAAAGCCCAAGACTTCCACACAAGATTTTACAATAGCAGTTTTCAGTTGTTCCCAGAGTGTTTCAGGGGAGGAGTCTGCTGGATCAACTGTGTCTTTGAGCATGCGCTGTAAATCTGTCTGGAGGGCAGCTTTCTTGTCGTCACGCTGAAGCCTGGCAACATCAAGCTTTTTCTTGGGGTTGGGGGGGGGGGGGGGCTTTCTTGGGTTTCAGCTTGAGGCGGAGCCTGAGTTTGCAGCGGACAAGGCGGTGGTCAGTGTGGCACTCTGCGCTGGGCATCACTCTAGTGAGGAGGACGTCACTGCGGTCCTTCTGACGCATTAGGACATAGTCGATAAGGTGCCAGTGCTTGGAGCGAGGATGCATCCAGGTGGTCTTTCGACTGTCCTTTTGCTGGAAAGTAGTGTTGGTGATGACAAGTTGCTGCTCTGCACAGAACTCCAACAGTAGGCGGCCATTGTCATTGCAGTTCCCAACGCCATGCTTGCCGAGGACTCCTTTCCAGGCAAGCATCGGAGAGGATGTGGCCAAGGACCACGCATGGACGGTCTTGGGATAGAGGGATGCTATGCTAGTCCGGAGCGATTACACACGAGGGTGCCTCACAGAGGCCAAGAGGCCCTAGACTAGGGTGATCCCGGGGGAGGCGCTGTAAGAGTTCCCCACTACCCGCACCCCCAACGCAACTCGTCCCCTGGGGCCTCCACCCTTTGAGTCAGGCAGAGACCCCTTGAGACCGTCCACGGCACCGAAGTGATAATGGACGGCCCTGACGGGCGGGTTATGGGGGACCAGGGAAATCTATTACCCGCTTTGGAGTACGACCTGAACACTAATCAACTCAGGCGCACTCCAACTGTGCCACTTTGATTTACCAGGACCTTTCAACGGACATGCTATTGAACAAGCCCGTCTTTTCCCTTTGGATTGCGAGTCCAGCTACCGGGGCCGGGACGGGGATTCGAACCAACGACCCGGCGATTCCGTTCGCTCTCCTGCTCCGACGCCTCCGCCTGAGCTATTTCGGACTCGACCTAACTAGTTTCTTTTTCATATTACTGAAATTGACCAATTGATTGAATGCAAGAGGAAGCGATCACGTGATACGCAACTGGTTTCGTCTGCTACAGCCGTCATTTGTGCAGCAGAGGTGGCCTCGGTAAAGAGTAGCGATCGTGAACGTGGACAGTTTTTACAAGATAAAGACGTCAAAGAACTACATAACTAAAATTACAATCGCTGCATTGTTGGAGAGATCGGTGGGTCACCTTGAATTTAATGTCGGCGAAAGTGAGGCGATCTCAGTGAATCTTGCAGAACAAGTGATTTGGAGAAAATATAAGAAAATACACTCTAAGTACACAGTTATGAAGGGATCCGTCCTCAGACGCTAAATCATTGCACCAGTCCAAAGCGATGTTAGCCGATAGGCGTTAACGACAGCGTGATTTGCATATAATTATAATAAGCTCATTTTATTTCATATTTTCCCTTAGCTCAGTAGTTAATGCACACAGACTTAAATCACATGCAGGATTTGACTGATGCCGTCACCGACGCGGGTTCAACCCCCCACCCCTTCTCTCGCGTGTTATTTGTTACTTTATTATTTATTTATTTTGTATTTATTTATTTATTTATTTATCTATCGTGTTACTCTTGCTGTTTGTTTGTCAGTTTTTCTGGTGCAGGTGGTACAGGTCTTTAGAATGGCTAGCTATCTTATTCTTTCATACGCATTTCTTTTATTTCTAAAAAATAATCGTCATGAATTCACTCTGGAAGAACACGTTTGCGGTCCATGTCTGATTTTCGTTTCTACTGGCACCTAAACATCATTTCAAGACAACAATTTAGTGTTCTCAACTTTTGTCATGCTCTTTTATAAGGATGTTTCTTTGCGAAATGAAGCGTTCGGGGAACCCCCTCTCCACTGTATTTATAAATCGATGCCGTAAGGCGGTAGAATTAAACAACAATTTCTAACTGTTTTTATAACCGTTTCGTGCCGCGGTTTTGAAAATGTTCTAAAGCATCTTTTATCTAGAACATTTTTATATTAAACCTGTTTTAAATTTACAATCGTGACGTCACTTGCATTCAATCAATTCACCCGAACGTTTTTCTCGCTTAGTCCGAAGTTTGTTGTACGCGAAGTAAACTGCAAATATTGTGGTCGGGACTTCAGAAAAGGGTGCTCAGTTATGTCCGACGTTCGTTATATCCGAATTTTCTTACAAGCGAAGTCGAGTGCATATTCATGTAGTGGAGATATTATTGCGGAACCTGTTTTGAGCGATCACCGTTGAGAGATCACCTGTTCATTGTTAAAAACCATCATTTCGGTGGCTGTAACCACACTGACATTTTACCCTTCACGACTTTTCTATACAGAACACCTGTACTTATAACCAGTTCTGAACACATCTAACTGCAAGAGACATAGATCCTCATGAGCCCCCGCAATTGCGGGGGCTCATGAGGATCTATGCCTCTAGCTGACACCGCTTTCAATCCATGTTCCTAGGACAGCTAGGGTTTATTGAAGACTGCAGAAACAGTTTCCGTCAACGCGCGCTAAACGGGGTAACCAACCAGCTAAACGGGGTAAGACCAATCGTTTCGCGAAAGAAAAGGTACAGTTTCTAACATAATCATATGAAATGTTTTTACACTGGGAAAGCCGGCAACGCCCTATGAAGATCAGTCCACACCATTAGTTTTTCGGCCGTTTCACTGAAAAGTACTGCTCACGAGCAGATCGTAAGTCTTGCTGGGGAATGAGGACCTTTTTCGACGGACCGTGCTTGGTGACGATTAGTCTAGACACTGGTCTCTCATCTTCCCATTGTCGGGAGCCGCTGGACCATTCACCGGCCGGGCTTTGTAACCAGTGGGATGTCTGAGCGAGGTATGTACCTCAGTGGTCACTGAGAGGACACGGCTCTATAGGATGAGTCGGGCTTGTCAGGTTCAGTTCGTCAGTAAAGAATCGCACTTGCTGGCGGTCTCGCTCGACAGAAATTCAGAATGTTAGAATACCGTCAAAACCTGTCAAGGTGACCACCTGTATCAAGTGACCACCACTCTGAGCTTACCACCCGTTTACCCAGTGCGCAAAAGGCCGGCGGGCTGACGTCGGCCGCCGTTGGCCCGCGCACGGCCGTGCGCGGGCCAAGGGCGGCCGACATCGGCCCGATGGCCTTTGCGACGTGACGTCGGCCTGTTGGCCTTTGCGCAATGGGTTGGTCACATGGTCTTCTTTATGTTATTTAAATGACCCTTTGAAAGCCGACCACCCGTCTCAGACGACCACGTTTTGACAGTCCGTTGTGTGGTCACCTCACACAGGTTTGACTGTATCTCAGTACCGTACACCCGAATTTCTCAAGACCGTACACCATACTATTCTATTCAGAGTTTAATTGGCTTCGAAAACGTTTTCTGAACTGTTGATTATTATTGTCATTGGGCGTCATCATAAGATGTTATTTAGCAGTTTTCAAATTTAGAAAAGGCGTCAGTTAATGTTTGTTCTGTTTTGCTCCGCTAGTTTTGTTTCGCAGCCGTGGACTCGCTTTTGTGCTGAAACGGCGTGAAAAAAGTAGTCGAACTTCCTCGGATTGCGATCAGTGCGGCCAAGCTGCCGCAATTAGGCTTAGCCAGCGCTACCGCGTGGAATATATTCCATAACTGAGATTGGCAGAGCCGCATTGAAGCCACAGGGGCCGTGCTCACCGAACCCACCTAACTTGACCATTGCAGCCTGTGACTACCCTTGTCTGTCCGGTGTCCACCGACAGAAAATCCGGACGTAAGTAGCAGCAACCAAGCGAGAGAAAAGGATGAAATTATGCAGACATTAGCAACCCCTTGTCCTTTTTTTCAGTCCTAGCCCCTTACACCGCAGCTGCAAGAGGCGAAGCGCATCACAAGTCCTTGCAGCAGCAGGGGGCCATGAGAGTATAACGCCTCTTGCAGATCCACGTCGGCTCCAGCTGTTCCTAAAACCGAGGATGTTATTCCTACGATTTCACATTAGCTCTTGTGGTTTCAGTACCGAGCTTTCACTGCCGTAGTGTCATGGAATTTGTACAGAAATGAAAAGGATGTCAGAACTAAATGTTCAACCCAGCCTAACTGCAAGAGGCATAGATTCTCATGAGCCCCTGCGAAGCAGGGGTTCATGAGAATCTACGCCTCCGACTCTTGCTGGCTAGAGATTAGTCCCATTTATATCCTTTGACTGAGATGGTTTGGAGTGCGGGGTTAAATCAACGACAGGGACCGGCCGAAAGACGTCATAGGGCAGGTGACGAAGTTTTGAAAAATGGGGTCAGGGAAGGCTGCCTCATTGCCTCAGAATGGACTGACCACGACGCAGCCGAGCGAATGTATTAAAATACAAGGCAGACTGACCATGACAGCTGAAAGTGGTACCGGGTCTGAACTAAGATTGAATAGCATAAGGATAGCAGGCCTGACAAAAGCATTGCCTTTGATTTTTCGCATTCAGTCGATGTAGTATGAAATATAGACCTGCATAGCATCAAAGGCAGTCAGTCCAATTTGAACCCATTCAGTCCTGACATGCCACAACAAGATAGGAATCGAACATAAAAGTTCATTATCATGGTCGACCCATCTCCTGCTGTAGTGCGTCAGGGCTGAATAATGGGTTAACCTTTTTTGGTTGGAGCAGTTTTTTTAACAGTTGTGTGTACGGGTTTTTGTTTTTGTTGTTGTTGGGTTTATTTTTTCTTCTTCCTTCGTCGTTTATGTTTTTGTTTCCCTTGTGACCTAACAGTGTACATTTGGAAATAAAAATGTTCAACTGTTCAAAAAATTACGCGTTTTTTTTTTAAAGGTATATAAGTGTAGGCGAAAATGAAAGGACTGATTTAAAATGTGTTGATGCGCTTCAGTGCCTCATTGAGGTTTAATGAACTGGAAAGTAAACAGGTGACATTGATGTTCTTTTCTTCAATACTTTAACTCATTCAGCCCGACGCACGTATTTCCCAAATTTTGGAGGCGTCATCTAACGACTATGCACCTGTTGCAGGTGAGATGGGTCGACCATGATAATTCAATGGTAGTGCCAGATTAGCTTGGATTATCATAGTCGACCCATCATCTCCTCCTGTAGTGCGTCAGGGCTGAATGGGTTAAAAATGAGGGTATCAGTAGGCGGGGGTGTACTTTGGGACTATTTTCTTTGATTAAAGTGAAGTAGCTAACCTCAAAGAAACCTCACACTATGCACTTGCCATGCATGGTCACCTATCACTTGTCGAACAACTTACTTGTCAAATGCCGCCGGGTGTGTAATTTTCTCGCCAATTGAATTTCACTTTCTCAGACAATTTCAAAGTCAGCGCAGGGCCAGCAGGGGCGGATCAGGGAAAAGGAAGGGGATTCCAGCCTACCACCCAACACACAGAGAGAGAGAGAGAGAGAGAGAGAGAGAGAGAGAGAGAGAGAGAGAGAGAGAGAGAGAGAGAGAGAGAGAGAGAGAGAGAGAGAGAGAAATACACGCCGCCAAGCGCAAAATCGTAAACATTTGGAAAGATATCCCTCCAACCCCCCGGGCCTCACCCCCCACCCCCTCACCCCCACTCCAAAACTGAACCGGCTTTTAAAAAACTGACATCATGGCCGGAGTCCCCAGGCAAGACCGAGAGACTGATCCGGCTGTACCGTTTGAAGGGGCGGTACTCCCCAGACTGGATAGACTGACCGGCGAGCACAACTGAGTACACCATATGTTCTATTCAAATGAGATGCTGAAGCACCGCATTTGAACAGAATTGTACTTGTGGTATACAGGCACCGCCGGCGCCGCGGAGTGGGGTGGGTCTAGTCAGTCCGGCGGAGCCGGTCTGTCTGTACACCCTCAACTTCTGAAGGCAGGTCCGCGGAATCGTACTGCGATCTCTTTTCCTCTTCTCAAAATGTCCGTCAGTCCGAACAGGAAGTTACCCCCCGCCCCCCCCCCCCCCCCCCCCATCACAAATAACAGATCCGCCCCTGACATGAACAGATGTACTTGGATACTGTTGATGTACGTCAAGGTGTTATCTCGTCACTGAACCACATCCGGGCTATCCACAGCTCGCCAATTAAGCATTATCTCCCTTTCCTCTCTAAGTCTATCGAACCACTTTCCGTCTCCGATGCCCTTTGACGCCAAGATGTAAAACTGTAGCCGCGGAGAACATACCCCCCTAGTGGTCTCTTGATACGCTTGTGGTGTCAAGTTCCTCTTCAGTTACAGCCATGAGTTCGTACGGCCTGGTGAACAAAGGTCGTCACGAGTGGAAAACTAGGGCCGGCATAGGGCGAGAAAATGGGGGAGGGGGGGGGGGGGGCTGTTGCCGTTGAAGGGATGCCGTATACTATGATGGGTTCAGTTAAGTCACTGTCACGTCCCGGCGGCGTTGCATCCATCTCAAATCTCAGTTCACGAAACTTTGCAGCGATCTGCTCCATGGCGGAGTTTGATTGCTGAAGTTACGACTCTCAATGTTGTCTTGTCTTCGCTCAGGAAGACCTTTCTAACATGACTTCGTCAAGTTAATCCGTGACAGACATCCCGGCTGAGGCTGATTTTGTTTTTGTTTTACGGCTTAAATTGTTTGTTGTCCCATGAAGGCTCCAATACAAGTATGAGACAGATCAACCGTTTTAGTTCAAGGATGGTGCTAGAATAGCTTGGCACCTGAGGCGCCATGCTATTCTGGCACCACACTTGAACTATCATAGTCAAATCGTTTATTTCAAAATGTAATGTATCAGGATGAAAAGGGAGGTTGTCCCCAAACAAACAAAAAAAAAAAAATACGCGTCTCGGGTGTCCGCTAAAAGAAAGATAGAATCAATCCGACACCGGTTGTGATAGAGATTATATTGATACATCTTAGGACAAAGCCACACTCCACAACTCGAAACAACACAGCGGCAGTTTCCGTTTGTGAACGAAAACAGTAAACTGACATCAAGTTGTTTCAAATTAGGGAACCATAGCCAGGTTTCCAGTTATGAAATAGTGTGAATACGTCGTGTTTACAAGGTTCACGGCTTACAGCAGGACTGGGGGACATTGGCGTTTCTCGTTGCGAGAAGTATAACACATTTTGGATTTATGTACCATAGCAAAGTGAGATAAAATAGAGTATATAGTGAGCTATCCGGCCACCGTCGGTCCATCCATCCAAAATTCCTTGAATGGACGGCCCATCTGAGACAAATTTTAACATCGCTGTCACTTTCTGAGAGAATATTAGAGCCACGAATTTCAATATACTTTCTCGATATGCTGGACACAGCGGACTGGTTCCTTGAAAAGAGACCGACGGACCGTTTGCTATCAGCCCATCTCAACTTGAAGACTGCAGGTTCAGTCAGTCCCGGGGTCAGTTGCATGAGTGAGCTTAGCTCCGGCCAGCGCAGAGAAGAGATGATAAGGTCTCTGACCGAAAGAAAACGCTCTAGCACCTAAAAACAAAACACAAAAAAAAAACAGTCGCCTCCCATCATATTGTTTTTCACCTCAAAAAGATCAGGCTTACAAGCCAGCTACTACCTTAAATGTAAATAAATGGGAAATGAGTCACCGCCGATCAGCAAGTCACAGATCCTCATGAGCCCTGCGAATGCAGGGGCTCATGAGGATCTGCGACTCTTTCAGACGGAGCCCCTGTGGTCACAGGCCGTGCTCATGAGAATCTTTGCCTCATACAGACACCAGACTGGCTGACTGGCATTTTCTTTCAGCCTAATTAACCCGGACGTGCTTTAACATTGATAACGAGAGGAAGTGGGGTGGCCGAACGGTTACTTGATACGGGGTGTCGGTGGGACTCATTGTGGCGGCTTGAAATTATTGCGTCCAGCTGTTGGAGGGTTAATTCGTTGTGAGTGAGCCCAACTAGGCAGTTTCAGTGATCCTGTAAAGTAATTAACATTTTGACTGCCAGTGACAGTGTCCCAGTTATTTGTCTCTGAAATCGCGGATCTAAGTAACCATCACACTTAGTCTGTGCCGTTTCCCCCCCCCCCCCCCCTCCCCCCATCAAACTGTTAACTCGGAGTTATTTTTTTCTGGTTTTCTGATGTAACAGAGAGGGTAGAAAGTGTTAGGAAGGGATGGGGTGGTTTAAATTAGTGCATGTACATACGTGTGTGCCGGTGTGCTGGAGGGGGTAGTTTAACCCATAAAAGACTATGACAGGATGTGGATCGATCATGATATTTCAAGATTGGTGTCAGAATAGCTTGGCGCCTGGAGGCGCCAAGCTATTCTGACACCAATCTTGAAATATGATGGTCGACCTGTCTCTAGTACTGACATAGACCTAAGAGGTTATCTACAAAAATGTGATAACTTCGTCCTCAGGGCATAAGGAGTTAAAATGGTGTGTGTGTGTATATATATATATATATATATATATATATATATATATATATATATATATATATATATATATATATATATATATATATATATATATATATATATATATATATATATATATATATATATATATATATATATATATATGTGTGTGTATGTGTGTGTGTGTGTAAGGAGAGTGTCCAAGACAGAACAACGGTTTGATCCCATTTATTTATTCATTGCAAATAAGACAACGTTCGTCTAGCACAATTCTCATACCATGACGGGCTGTGGTCCATGTACTTGTGATTTCACTGCAATCCTGTGCAAGATGGCAGTGATCAAATATGCCGTGTTCTGAAATCAGTTCTTGCTGTTATCAGATATGTAAGAAACATGATTGGAAATTAGGTCGATACTATGCAATAACATGTTTGGAGTTTGGCTTTAAATGTGTGCCACAATAGTAATCACAGAAAAACAAAAACAAAATATACATCTAGTTACACACACTCTCTCTCTCTTGCGTGCTCAGAACAAAAAGTATTCTTTGAAAGAATCACTAGCATAAGTAAAAAGAATAACAATACATTATTACCAAAAAATTGCAGACAATTCTTTTTTCTCTTGGAAATGACAAATGTGATCATTCAAAAATAAAAATAGGCAAAAAATAAAAAAAAGAGACTTGGCAGTTAATTTAGACGAAATAATATGATCAGTGTAAGCTATTTCGGGGGCTTGAAGCACTCGAGTACACTGTCCACTGTACAATGCCCGAAAAATAGATGTATACATGTACAAAATATCAAACATTACAGTGACCAAATCAGCAACACCCCAAGGCTGATTTTTTTTAATATTTTGCTTACTGTCCTATGACGGCTACATTACAAGTTAGGAGATAGATCAACCATTTTAGTTCAAGGGTGGTGCCAGAATAGCTTGGAGCCTGAGACGTCAAGCTATTCTGAGACACCACCCTTGAACTACCGCTATCGTAGTCAAATTAATTTCAAGCAGTAGTGTATCAGAATGAATGGGGAAAACACTGTACCGGTGGCTGCATGCACAAGGAGGAAAATTTCAACAGAAAATGAACCATCATGTAGCCTAAGTTTGAAAATAGTTGAATCCTCATAAAACACAACCCTCCCTGCGAGATAATTATCAACATATAATCAGCAAGTGTTTATAATTCTGCAGTACATAAACCAGAATTATTTGCTGGATAACTTTCTAGCCCTTCCTGTGATCACTGGTAAGTCAAACCCTTGCGCATGCAGCCACCAGTAGTGCCAAACTTTTGAATGTCGGTTGTGCATGAAGCCACCCGTACTGTTAACCTTTTAGCTGCTGGTATCATTTGCAGCCACGGGTACTGTTAAGCATCTGGCTGTCATTAGCTCATTTTCAAGGTGATTCCTGCAGGAAACAAGTGGACAAATAGCGCTACTGACAGCTGACCGGTGATGGGTACATGCACAAGGGGGATTAAGACATTGAGCGGGTGATGAATATCGACCATGACAATCCATGGTAGTGCCAGACTAGCTTAGGATGGCGTCATGCCAATTCTGGCATTACCTCTTGAACTTTCATGGTGGATCCATCCGATAACTCTCTTAAACAGTCTGTATAGACACCTCACACAGTTGTAAAAGTTACTGTTAGGTGAGAATATGAACAAATAAGCAACAAATATGTGACAGTGATAAAATCCTCTCCAATCCCCCCCCCCCCCCCCCCCCCCCCCCCCCCCCACGACCTCTTCACCAATCCTCTTCACTCATCGACCATCCCCTATTTTCCGGTTATGATTTCATATAATATGCGAACATGCACACACACACACTCATGCACACACACACAGATCAGGCTCGTATGCAGCCTTGGTACCAGTCAAAGGATTGTAGGTAGACTGCTATCATAACCCCATTCAGCGCTGGCACGTATTACATTCATCGACCGTGATAGTGCAAGGGTAGTGCCAGAACATCTTGGTGTGGCACCATCCCTGAACTATCCTGGTCGACCTGTCTCATCAGAGAACAAGTTCAAAATTAAATCTAAGGAAATCTGAACGCTGAAACTTTGCATATTTAACTCATTACATCTTGAGGGTGTGATTATACATTCTTTAGATATTCTTTGAAGTCTATGTCACAGTTCCGGGGACAGATCTGAGTGATAGTTCAAGGGTGGTGTCAGAATAGCTTGGCGCCGACAGACGCCAAGCAATTCTGACACCACCCTTGAACTATCGCAGTCGATCCACATACTGTTGATGCATGTCAAGGCTTTACGGATTAACAAGTAATGTCCAAACACTGGATCGCCTACGTACAATGGCATGATACCGATAACAATGTGCCCACAAGATGGTGCCACATCACACTGTGCGCAATACGGATAACGATGGGACTACGGTTAGAAACAGAATGGTGTCTACCTACCAAATACCGGCAGGCTGACTTAACTCTATAGGACAGGCACAAGAACATTCACGTACCAGCAAAAAGTAACTGGTACCGCGATAAGACTCGTCTCTCTACCTGCCAACTGGCAGACCGACTAACTCTACTGGACTGATAAAAAAACATTTGCGTGCCTGCAATAAATGCACACGCAACACACACAGAGAAACACAACACACAGCAGCAGAACGCTGAAGAGATCCTGGCGTCAGCTGGTGCGCCTGTGTTTGTTGTCACCTCTACTGTTCAATCTCTGAAGCAGTTCGATGACAGAGGCAGTCCAGCCAGTCTGATGGCTGTAAAGATACACAGAAAAAAATATACATAGATACAAAGATGCATAGAAAGAAAACAAGATGAGGATTTCATCCCAAAGTCTACCGTATTGTTTGGAGCTCAGATGCGTTTATCTTTTAGGAACATTCAGATTGTTCATATTTTTAGGCGTATTATGCTGATCATTTTCCCTCCTCTCTAAGCCAACCCCTGATCAACACACACGTCGGCGCACACAAATAAAGACGGACACACGGCGCTTCCCGCCATTAGTACGCTCTGTGGGGTCGGGTAGCGACAGGAATCCATCTACTCAGTTCTACTCTAACCCACCCTCTGATCCACACACACTGGCACACATAAATAAAGACGGACACACGGCGATTCCCGCCATTCGTAAGCTCTGTGGTCTGGCGTATCATACTGAAGAAGCAGTATAGCACGAGCAGCGAAATGACGTCACTTCAAGCTTTACGTCATAGCATTAGTCCCACGACGCTGTGTCCATAGTGACGACTCGATGTTATACGTCACTCATCGCAGTACTAACATTTGACGTATCAGAGAATCAACTTTGCAATTTTCTTGCGGATTTTCACGCCTATGGCTTACAGGTCACAATTTGATCTAGTCCTACCCCAGGGCCGGGAAAAACAGCAGGCTTATGCAAACACTGTTTATGAAAAATCATGCTGGTATTAATGAGAAGAAAAATTAAAGTTATTTTAGCTGTTTTACAAAGGACTCCTAATAAGTGGTGCAGAACATTGTCTGAATTTCACACCTACGGCATACAGGTTACGATGGATCTAATCGTACCCGACAGCTTAGACAAACTGTAGGCTTATGTAAATACCGTATACGAAAAATCATGCGATTATTAATGAGAATATTGTTGGAAAAACAGAAGATAGTGGTGGAAAACCCTTTAAAATAGACATACATACACGTCACTGCATACATTCGCATTCACTCGTGCATGCTGCCGCTCACGTACACACACACACACACACACACACACACACACACACACACACACACACACACACACACACACACATGAACACAAAACCCTCAGACTGGGTGACCTACCATTTTATGTGAAAATGGGTTCCCATATTTCTATTTATTCTAGGGCTCTGGAGTTGATGCCAATGTTTAGAACTCACCTTATAACTAAGCTCTACAACTTAAAATAAAATAGACATTTTCTAGAAACAGAGCCACTGGATGGAAAAAAAATGGGTGTTTACCCCAAAAGTGGGTGCCTCTCACACAAAACTGGGATTACAGTGAAAATACCTCACTAAAGATACCTTTGGTTGATTTTACTATTATGATTGTTTGAGTGGGGTTGTAAGGGGGTTGGGGGGGGGGGAGAAGTGTGTGTGTGTGGGGGGCGGGGCGGGGGGGGGGGGGAGGGGAGGGTGGGGGGGGGGGAGAGGGGGTCATCACTTTTGGTTTATAGAGCTGCTCAATGCACTCTTATGAATGAAAGAGTTTCATTATCAGTGGAATCAGTAGGTCATTTCAGAGGCGCACACTGAGTTGCACGTCAAACCACTCACAAATACTCATTTGGAGTGCACCAGATGGATCCAGTTGGCAAAGTCCCACATTCCACACTATAGGACAGCTAAGACTGAAAAGCAATCGCGGCGTTTATGGCGCGGTACAAGGTTTAAAACTAAGAAAATGTTGTTTTTAGAAGCGTGTCGGGCAAAAGTTTTTATGAAAACTGTTTTAAAACCTCTTTTAACTCAACTTTTCTTAATGTTAAAAGTGTTTTATTGTACATTACTTAACGTCCCGACAGCAACAAGGCTTTCTCAGGACGTGCCTGCACTGCTTGTGAAAAAACAACAACTAAACAGAACATTGAATGTATATCGCCAGCCGGTCAAATACATTAAATAAACCTAACACATGGGGCCTACATAAAGCTAAGACCATTTAGCAACACACATCCAATATCAAGAGCTACAGGCAGTGCAGACAGTAGGGAGAGTTTTAAAAAGTCAAATACAGGTGAATGGACAAAGGGCCGACAGAGACACATGCCCCAGAATAGAGAGAAAAACCCACCCTGTGGGGCTGACCAGGGTGCCCCTGGGAAATAAAAAGTAGTTAACCCCACCCAAGTCCCCCAGGGCAGACCCCGGTGGGGTTAAAAGTGTTTTAATTTACAAGCATGTCGTAACTGATATGCATCTATTCCAACGTATAGTGCTGGATATTTTTCCCATCCTCGCCTTCTCTCGGGCTTCGCTCAACACTCGACTTTCCAGTCCTTCCCTGAAACACCCCCAACCGGTCTGCCCTCAACACTCGACTTTCCAGTCCTTCCTTCAAACACCCCCAACCGGGTCTGCCCTGGGGGACTTTTTAGTTCCCAGGGGCACCCTGGTCAGCCCCACAGGGTGGGTTTTTTCTCTATATTCCGGGGGCATGTGTTTCTGTCTACCCTTGGTCCATTCATCTGCATTTTCCTTTTTTAAACTCTCCCTACTGTCTGCGCTGCCTGTGGCTCTTGATATTCGATGTGTGTTGCTAAATGGTCTTAGCTTTATTTAGGCCCCATGTCGTAGGTTTTATTTAACGTATTGGACCGGCTGGCGACATACATTCAATATTCTGTTGAGTTTTTGTCACTAGCAGTGCAGGCACGTCCTGAGAAAGTCTTGTTGCTGTCGGGACGTTAAGCTATGTACAATCAATCAACCTTCCTTCAAACGGACAGCATTCACACAAATAATACTTTACTATTACATCAGAAAATGGCCCATCCAAGCCTGCACTCTTTTAACTGCACTAAACGACTGACTGGTGCAGACGACGCATGAAACGACGCTGACTCTGTGACGTCATTTCCATTCAATCAATTTGTGCATACAATCCAAAAGGAGATGCGGCATTGATAACATCGACAAACCTACAAAATAAAGCAACAGGTTCAACCAAAAGGTCGGGCAGGACAAAAGACAACAGCAGCCTCACCCAAAGTCTAAACGTCCTCTCTTACAATGCGCACTCATACAATCACTTCACTTCTTAGCAACCGGCGCACGAATATAATTATAGGCTAAGTCAAACTAAAACAGAAGATAGTGGCGAAAAACCTTTTAAAATAGAAACAAAGAACGACGTTTCAGATCAAATATTCTTCATCTGACATGGAAACAAACGTAGAAAACGTATAGGCTAAGTCCCTGGTGAACGTATACATGAATCTCAACCCACTAGACATGACCTTTCTCCACATCACCCCGGAAGTACATTACAACTCAACACTTTTTTTAACAAAACAACCACACCCTCAAATAACAAACCTAATTCTGTAGAAACATAAACAATTTACTCCCTAAAACAACAAAATATCCCCCCTGACCCATATCAGCTATGAAGTTATTTATAGCTAGCTGAGAAGGGTGATGTAATACATACACGCTCATTTTCAGGGTTCTGTGTCACAACACACACACACACACATTGCTGGGAAGGACAAGTTTTCAAACACACTACCGGCGTGTCTGTTAAACACAAAAGTGCATGTGTTAACGCCAAAATGAGAAAAACGGATTTTTTTACTTTTTATTAATCTTTACCGCAAGACAATGCAGAAACAACCCTCAGAAAAAAATGGGTGTCTGACTTGGAAACCCAGAATTATACACATACCCAGTTTCCATAAGGATGGTAAAGACAGTCACCCGTTTTAGGTCTTTCGTCTACACACACACACACACACACACACACACACACACACACACACACACACACACTCTCTCTCTCTCTCTCAACGGTAGCATCCAGTATCAACATCCGTAGGGGCGAATGTTAAAGCCGCGCGGATGGTAAGTGCCAAGCCTGTCCGCGAAAAAGGATTCTGTCATTTTGCGGCAGATGAAGTGGGATGTATTTTGCCAAAGGATGCGTATGCTGAAATTAATGTGTGAGGCTATGAAGAGGTTCGTTGAAATGACTTGACGTCCAATCCGGTTGTTGTACCCGAGACGGATCGAACGAATATTGTTGGGGTTTTTTTCATAAAAAAGACTAAATTTTATTAAGATTAACCCATATAATTTGTGAAAACGTGAAAATATCATATATTTTTTAATATTTAATTATCACTCAGAACGTTCTAGAGGTATAATGCTGGTTAACGAACTCATTCAATATGTCCCTTTTATCTAGCTATACGCAAAATATCTAGTAAAAATACGAAAGATTACGGACTCCAGTGTGGATCAACCGGTTAAGTTTTGTGAAATATTTTCTCGTCAATGAGCATCTTAATAAAAAATAATCGAAAAAAAGGCCCCGAGATAATTCTTTTAGAGACAATATCCTAAAATGTCAAGCTTGTCCGTCCTTAAACGCGGGCTCTAGTCGCTGTCTCTCACTCACTCACTCACTCTCTCACTCTCACTCACACACACACACACACGCGCGCGCGCGGCGTTTGGGGCCAAAAAGACCTTCTCTAGCAAGGTTTGCGTAGCTAGACGTGACGTCATTTTTATCTTGTTACTTCCTTGCCAGAATTTCTGCGCTGCACGCCAAATGCTGAGGAATGCGCTGAAACCCAGCCCAATTTCAAAGTCTACCGTATTTTTAAAATACGGTAGACGGGCAAAAACTTGCAAATTTGTAAACGTTCCACATGAATCTGGATGAAACCAGACAGAAGTAACACTGATTCTGTCTGGGAATCAAACTGTGAAATGCCTTCAGCTAATCAGGGCACTACTCTTAGGCTATTTTACAGGCGGAGTTCCAAAACATCCAGATACTTCTCCACACTGGTTGTTTCCCTGGGATTGGATGCAGCTGCAGCGAATTGACGGAGACAGCCTGTGTGACCCTTCATGCAAATCTAAGGGAGGCAAACTCTATCATGGATTCAATCAAACAACTACCAAACTAGAGGGTTGTCTACCTTTGACCGCTGCATTGAAAACGCTCAAACCACAGTAATTTATTACAAAGAATTAGCTCAAGCAGCCTGGGGTCCAACAAGCATTGTTGAATATAAGTCGCGTTTTGCGGATAAACTAATCATGTTGGAAAGATGGAAATGTTGGGCCCCATATCCCTAGATCAGTAAACTGTGACCCATATTCAGGCAACCAAATGCATTTCACTGGGGCCAGTTGCACAAGTGAGCTTAGTCCTGTGCCAGCCACTAAGCAGGGTGCTGCTGGCCTGTGCATGGACCAACAGCAATCAATGTCAGCCCGATGGCCTTTTGCTTATTGGGCAGTAATGACAAAATATTCAGACTGCTGTCATTGCCTCACCTTGCTCCGCAGCCCCGTCCTGTGTCTGCGTGGAAGAACTCGTAGAACAGCACTAGGTGACGCCACTTGGGATCTGTCGCATACTTCAGCGTCATACCTATACAAAACAAAAACCACAATTAAAACAAAATCTAAAAGGTGAATGCTCAGTATGTAAAATGCAAACAAAATCTAAAGAAAGAGAGAAACACACTTAGAGAGGACAAGAAAGAGAGAAACACACTTAGAGAGGACAAGAAAGAGAGAAACACACTTAGAGAGGACAAGAAAGAGAGAAACACACTTAGAGAGGACAAGAAAGAGAGAAACACACTTAGAGAGGACAAGAAAGAGAGAAACACACTTAGAGAGGACAAGAAAGAGAGAAACACACTTAGAGAGGACAAGAAAGAGAGAAACACACTTAGAGAGGACAAGAAAGAGAGAAACACACTTAGAGAGGACAAGTACAACACAATTTATTAAATTTTCCTTGTATTTTGGATTTTACAAAACACAAGACAGAAATGCAAAGCTCCACCTATTTGTCTTAGGTGAGATGCAGAAAGTATGACTGATTTAGCACAGACATGTTCTTCAGCTCAAATACGTATCAGAGTGAAATAATTTGCCCATCACTTGTAAAAAGTTAAAAGTTTGGAGTTTAATAGTTCATATAGTTCATAGTTTCACTTATAGCTGGAACACTTAATTTTGGGCGGTACACCTTCAAACGCACACATACATAAAAAAATGTACACTGAGAGAAATTCCCTTAACCAATTACATCCTGAGGCTGATTTTTGGGGACAAAAATTTGCTTATTATCCTTTGAAGACTACATTACAGATTAGGAGAAAGATCAATCATTTTAGTTTAAAGGTAGTGCCAGAATAGCTTGGCGCATCAGGCGCCAAGCTATTCTGGCACCACCCTTGACCTATTACAGTCAAATTAATTTCAAGCAGTGGTGTATCAAGATGAAACGTGTAAAAAAACGGTGGGGAAAAAAAGTCACTTGAATCACCATGCACAGGCCGGTTGCCTCCTGCACAAGGCAGGAAGATGGAGACGAGGCGACGAGCCAGATCTGTGATGATCTCAGAGAGGGGTATGGTGGCATCGGGCAGGACGGATGGGTGGTGGAGATAAATGTCGTTACCGTTCAACGCCCCTCGCTGGTGATAGCAGTCCAAGCTCTCGAGCAGCAGAAAGTTCACTGTAAAAAAAAAAAGTGAAAGAAAATTGACCCCTGCAACGACGGAAAGATATGAATACAAACCAAACTGCAAGAGGCAATGAACCTCATGTCCATGAGCCCCTGCTAATGGAGGGGTTCATGCAGTTCTTTGCCTCTTGCTGACCCTATTTATATCCATGTTCCTTGGACTACAGGGATTATTCTGTGTTGAATTTTGCCCTGCTTTCAAAGACATCATTTTGTATCCACTGGTAGTGAATGCAAACCCTCTTGCGCATGCAGCCACCAGTACTGTTTACAGTTCTGGTGGCCGCTTTCAGATTTAATAATCAGTAAATATATTCCTGAAAATTTGAGACTGTTTGCATGTACAGCCAGCAAGCCGGCCAACCAAACATGCACTCGCCTTCAGTTTGACCCATGTTGCAGTCATGCGCATGTCTATCATTGTGCTGTGAGCTCTCTGGCGTCAGCCAACAGATCTCGTCAGCATTACTTCACCCCTACACTCCTCCCCGCTTCCTCCGCTCCGCCTCTGACCCTCTCCGCCTCCTCATCCCACGCACCAAACTCAGCACTTTCGGCCCCCGCTCCTTCTCAGTATACGGTCCATCCACCTGGAACACTCTCCCACTCTCTCTCCGTCAGAAACACTCGCTCTCCTCCTTCCAGTCCGCCCTCAAAACTCACCTCTTTCAACAGTTCTAGCACTGTATCACCACACTCCCCACCCCAAGCTGACCGTCGTAATGTATCTTCACTATTTGTGTTAAGTGAGTCATTGTCTAAAGCGTGCGCATGCGTGTGCGAGTTGTGAGTGCGCGCTTAGAGTTATAATTATTATAAGATAAGCGCATTATAAATACCGTAATTATTATTATTATTATTATTAATAACATTATCTAGAAAACACAAGCACATTTCTATCGCCTGCGTTCCTAATTATTGATTCATATTTTAATCTTTAAAATCATGAATGGGTGTATGTGTACACTTTCAAAATATGTTACTGAAGTACCAGTCCTCTTTTGGCTGAAAAGTTTAGCGTCTAAACACCACACCACTTCACTTGCTAACATCATAATATTACATGCATCTCTGCTCTTTACTACACCCATAGAGTTGTACGGCCCAAAATTGAAGATCGCCACATAAATGTGTGCTTGGCTCTGATTTGGGGCTTTACAGCTCAAAGTTGTAAGGTCCAAGGTCACAGACCATCATACAAATTGATTTTAACCCATTTCATCCTGAGGCTGATTTTGTAAAATATGCCAATGTTCCTTCTTTGAATTGAGGAAGATCAGTTCAATTCGACACCTTCTCACTACCAAAGCAACCAAAACGCTTGTTACCTCCTGTGAGAGCATACATGTGTTAATCGTAGGAAACGATCCGATATTTATTTGAGCTATCATGGTTATGATTCACGTATCTTTTTAAGTAACATTTTCTTTCGGTCGCGCAGAGCGGAATTCACTTCGTTATGATACGCTAAGTTTAGTCCAAAAGGTTCTAGAAAGGTCGCACTGTCTAGTGACCTCGTATGTGTAATGTCGGTAAATTAGCGACACTAAGCAACAAGTTGTTTACTGTGCGCGTGAAGCCGTCAGCCGTTTTTTTGTGTGTTATGAAGGATTGTGAATGTTCTCGAATTTTCCGACTAGTTTGTGAACTGTCTTCCATACTTTTATGAGATGTCATTTTACCAAGGATTTGGAGCTGAAGTGAGCAGCCAAATTTGTGTAGCCTATTGTAGTTTTTCTAGAAAGATTATTTTAATGAGTTTCGGTTGCGTGTTTCGTTCTGATTGGTTGCGTTGTATGATTTTCGTAGATGATTCTAGAAATTGGTAGTATATATAAAGAGGGCGCTAGGAAAGCACGTTCGTACGTTGTCTTGCATTGTCAGTGGTAGAGACACGCAGTTTATTGTAGGTACATGGCCCGTATAGGGTGTACATTGTGTGAGACGCTGTGTATGAGAAACTTTGTGTCGGAGTGTGGACATTGCAGAAGAGACTTTGTATCAGTGTTTGTGCATTTGGAAATGCATTGTGTGGAGATCGCATCGCTGAATTAAAATATTGTTGGAACTGTTACTCCAGTATTGTCTTCATCCTTAAGCCACGTGTGACGGATTGCAGCTGAATGAAGTTTATTTAAAAGAACCTTACGTGCGTGCGTCTGGTGTGTTTATCATACTACGACTACGACTCCACCACGTAACACCTCCCTTGTTCTTTCACCATTGATTTTTGTAATTCCCTTTTGGCTGGCGTTCCTCAGAATCTTCTTGATAAACTTCAAAGAGTTATGAACTGCTCTGCCTGACTAATTTAGAGACTACCGAAACGTGATCACATAACACCCTTGCTTGATGACCTGCACTGGCTGCCTGTATCTCAAAAAATTGTGTACAAGGTTTCTGTTAATTGCTACAATGCTATTACCGGTTCTCCTCCCCATAGTTGTTCGACCTGGTTTATATTTACACGCCTTTAAGATCTCTCCGTTCAGCATCAGACACGCATATTTTCAGGGTTCCTAGGCGAAAGAAGTCTAGCCAGGGCCAGCGTGCCTTTTCTTATTTCGGTCTAGTCACCTGGAACGACCTTCCAGCCCATGTCAGACATGTTCCAACTCTGTCTGTTCTTAAATAACTGCTCAAGACCTATCTGTTTTCTTATGCATATATTTTGATGCATTTTTAGTGCATTAGCAATCTTTGACAGTAACTGTTCTTGTAACGGTGTGTGCGTATGTGTGAGTGTGAGCTTTTGATATGTGCCACTTTAGTTTTTGTAACATTTATTGTAGTGTTTTCTTTCTTGTACTTTTAGTTCTGTGATTTTTTACCTTGTAAAGCGCTTAGAGCACCATTCATTTGGAGGTTAAGTGTTATATAAATGTACATTATTATTATTATTATTACTGTCCTATGAAGGCTACATTACAGATTAGGAGATAGATCAACTGTTTTAGTTCAATGGTGGTGCCAGAATAGCTTGGCACCACCCTTGAACTATCAGCCAAATTTATTTTAAACAAAAGTGGCAAAGCAATCAAGGCTCACGTGCACCCCCCCCCCCTCCCCTTCACCCACACAATACTAGATCATGTCCCAGCCTGCTTATGTGGATTTTAAGGTTTCCAAGTATCTGTCATAGATATTCACAACATGACAAATCTTGACAACATTACCGTAATAACATACAACATGACAGAAGAAGTGAAAAGTTGTCTGACCTGTGAGAGAGGTCACTCAAGACTGTTATGTTTAGAAAGGTCTCACTACAAACTATCCTTCTGCACCAGCAAAATTTAAACATTTTTCACACATCTGTCAACCCGCCATGACCCTTGACCTTTGCGATGAGTTGACTAAATTAGTATACATAGGAAGGTCTTATCATCAGCTACATTTATTCCAAATTTAATTGAAAAGTTTGAATAAATGTTGATAATAATTATATACAATTCTATCAAAAATTGGCACTTTACACACATCTGCCGATCTCTTGTGACCCTTGACCTTTCCGAGGGGTCATCTAAATTAGTATGCAGAGATGGGTCTTACCATCAGGTATCTCTGTACCAAGTTTGGGTTTGAAGTTGTGAATAGTACTGAAGCGACCGACGCAGCCAACACCACACCCCTCCCAACGAACAACGATATAAATCCCCAGCGTCTGGAATGGACAGCCTTGAAAATCTGCATCAGGAACCGGACCTGAGACACCAACCCTGGATACAGAAACAATGCCAGCTCACTGCAGCAACGTACAGCAGACAAACAGCTATCATGCTGGACTCCCACCCGGCACTACACTCTCAACCAGCATCAGCGGACAGCAAGGTGAAAGAGGCGGCCTCCATCATCGAAAACAGGGAGCTAAACATACACACGAAAAATATAGTGTGAATGTTGCTCACTAGTTTACCATAAACCAGCACACTCGACCGAATCTAAGTGAGCAAAAAGCAAACGGCAAATAAACTCTGTGTACGCTCATTTAGTTCGACTACAACCAACCTACAGCTCCACGCCAACACTACACGTCTTAATGCGCACCGCCAGAAGCGACTGACGCGGCCAACACCACACCCCTCCCAACGAACAACCATATAAATCCCCAGCGAGACCTGCATGAGATAAAGATGGAATGGAAAGCCCCAGAAATCTGAATCGAGGACCAGACCTGAAACGTTGGTACAGAAACAATGCCAGCTCATCTCAGCGACAGCTCTACGCCAACACCACACTCCTCCCGCACAGCGATATAAATCGCACATGTAAGCTATGGACGGCCCCAGAATTTCAATCAGCAACCAGCTCCAGATAAGAAAACGACACAGCGAAAGACAGCAGACGCCAAACCCCCACATCAGGAACGCTATACTCGGAAGAAAGAGTAAGCGCGGTGCCCTACAGAAGAAAGCTACGCCGAGCGATATACTACTGGACGGAACATACACCTGACTACCCACCCAACTGACCACGCCAATGCTACTTCTCTCCACCCTGAGTCACCATCGGGCCGGCCACGCGGCAGGGCGGGCACACAGCCACACAGAGTAATGCGGGGACCAATGAGAATGATTGGAACAACAACACTGGACGCGAGCCTCCCAGTCTCACTACAAGCCGAGCCAGCATCGAGCGCAGTCGCCGTCTCTACAGTGCACGCAATGAACGTGTGACTAAACAGACCACCAGCCTGCCGGACATCAAGTGAAGCCAACAAGACTACAAAATGATAGCCGAAATGGCGACCAGCACTCTAATAGAGTGAACAAGATCATCAACTTTCAACGCAATGAAACAAAAATCCACATAAAAGTGGTCAGGCTTGGTCCGCTGACGAGAGTAGTGCCTGGCAAATAAAGCAAAAACTTACTCGAAATACACAAACGCAAGTAAATGACAAAATCAAGACCAAACGTCAAGTAGTTTTGTGTATACGGCCGGCTGAAAAAACAGGCCACTTCATCGGATAGTGTGCGGTGTGATACACTTTATTACAAACAAAACATCTTTTGTCCAAATATGGCTAATTTGGACCTGTTTCCTGATCTTTTGTGACCCTTGACCTTTCCGAATGGTCAACCAAATTAATATGCATAGAAAGGTCTTACCATCAGGTATCTCTGTACCAAGTCTGGGTTTGAAATTGTGAATAGTATTTGATAAAAAATAAATATTGTCAAAATATTGCTATTTTTTACCTATTTCCTGATCGCCTGTGACCTTGACCTTTATGACAGGTTACCCAAATTGGTATGTTTAGAAAGGTCTTGCCACAAAGTATCCTTGACTGTGCCTTGAATAGTCTCTGAGAAAACGTCAACGTTAAAGTTTACGACGGACGACGGCGGACGGACAACGGCAGACAGATGACGGACAGACAACCACTGGCCCAGAACATAGAATCACTTTTGCTTCGCAAGTGAGCCAAAAATGGGTGTATCAGAATGATAAGGGTTAATGTGACCTACTGAAGAGCCAGACTGGTCCACGCCAATTGCTGTTCCCGCCGAAGACATTGCTGTCGGACTCCCCTGGCGAGTACTTCACCGTGCACAGCTGTTCCCCCACCATCATCTGATAAATCTGACCTTCATGTGCCTGCAATGGGATTACAAAGAAGTTACGACGAAACCAGACATAGCAATGTGCCAGGGCACCCAAAGTTATTTCTTGTATCCAAAATCTGTTATGAGTGAAGTATACCGATGAGCAAAAGAAATGTGATATCACTGGAATCATCAGAAACACTTCTAGTGTTTCAGTGATGTTGCGTTTCTTTAGCTCATCAGTATATTTTATGCAGAAAATGCATATTAAGAACCCCAAAGGGTTAGCGTATTCACATCTGATGTATGATACATCTTTTGGGCAGTGGGCAGATGTTCACATCTGCACGGGACATAGACGACCCCGCCCTCCACGAGTCGCCTGCTGCCTTGCAGGCCTGGCCGCTTGGCTGCGGAAAGGCTAAGGGAGGAAACCCCTGACATCAAAGCCCCCGTGTCTCCGGGGAAGGCTTTTGAGCCAGAGACTAGGACAAGGACAGTCTGATATAAAACCTACGACCCGAGGACCTCGATGCCATCGTCCCAGCTTGCTAGGCCATGGCAGATGAACCAAGGGTTTAAAGGGTGGGGCCAGTACTGCGCACACTGCACTCCACCAAAAAGCTCCACCGCGCAGGCTTTAGGAAACGTCCACGGACCATGACACTGACCATTCCAAGTCCTGTAGCGACGGGCGAGGGGCGAAACGGCAGGTGAAAGATGTCACTGGAAGCCGCAGTCTCAAACCTGCATGCAGGCGGTTCAGGATATTGGTCGCCTGATGTTGACCTGGGGATGACAACATCACTCGGCACACCCTGAACGACCAAGCAGCCTTCTCTAGGGACAGCACTGCTTGCTCCACACGGAGAGGGGCCTAGAAAAGGTGGCCTAACCAAAGCTCGTCCCCTCGCAACCCCAGTTGGCTAGCCGCGGTCAACGGGCATCTTCTCCTGCGGTCAAAAAACAAGAAAGAATAACGGATCCACTCTCATGACGACCACGACCGGACTCAACGTAGCATGCTGGAACGTCCGAACCATGCTCGACAAAGCAGACAGCGGACGCCCTGAACGTCGCTCCGCCCTCATTGCACATGAATTGCGGAGGTTAAACATCGACATCGCCGCGCTCAGCGAAGTACGCCTTCCGGACGAAGGCAGCCTCCAAGAACTTGGTGCTGGGTACACCCTCTACTGGTCAGGCAGGCCTGCATCAGAAAGACGGCTCTCAGGCGTGGGTTTCATGGTCAAGACATCCATTGCGACTAAGCTGGAAAACCTACCAACGGGCCACTCAGACCGCATCATGTCCATGCGCCTCCCACTGAGACACCAGCAACACGTCACCCTTCTCAGTGTGTACTCCCCAACCCTCCTGGCAGAGCCTGCTGAAAAGGACAAGTTTTACACTGACCTGCGCAGCCTCCTACAGAGTACCCCTGCAGACGACAAAGTCATCATCCTTGGCGACTTCAACGCCAGAGTGGGCCAGGACTCTGAAGCCTGGAAAGGAGTCCTCGGCAAGCATGGCGTGGGGAACTGCAATGACAATGGCCGCCTACTGTTGGAGTTCTGTGCGGAGCAGCAACTGGTCATCACCAACACTACTTTTCAGCAAAAGGACAGTCGAAAGACCACCTGGATGCATCCTCGCTCCAAACACTGGCACCTTATCGACTATGTCCTAGTGCGTCAGAGGGACCGCAGTGACGTCCTCCTCACCAGAGTGATGCCCAGCGCAGAGTGCCACACTGACCACCGCCTTGTCCGCTGCAAACTCAGGCTCCACTTCAGGCCAAAACCCAAAAAATGGGGGCCCCCCAAGAAAAATTAATTTTTCTCTAAAATGTATTTTTTCGAAAAATACTTACCGATGACATGACTAACTGGAAATAGTCTACTTGCTTACCAATTTTAGCCTAAGACCCAAAGGGTCCCCCCCAGGAGGCTCTCGGGGATCCCTGACAGGGACGAGAGAGCTTTCGGGGATCCCTAACAGGGACGAGAGTAGCCTCCCCTGCCCATCCGGTCAGGCGCCAGGTGGTGTCTCCTTTAGCCAGTTGTCTACGGAGTTACCAGCGGCAAGCGGGGAGGAGGGAGGGACCTCCGAGTCATGTCATCGGTAAGTATTTTTCGAAAAAATACATTTTAGAGAAAAATTAATTTGTTTCCTCAAAACACATTACCGATGACATGACTAACTGGAAGAATGGCAAAGAGGAGGAGGGTGCCGCACAATCCCCTTTTAGAAACCTCTTCAGGGACGAAGACGGCCCGTCACTCCTGATCACCCACTCCCGACAATTTTAGCGAAGTGCCGCCTAAGCGCCGAGGGCGCCTGGAGGGAGTGTCGCGCCGCAGAAGTTGCCCACCAGCGTAAGGTTGTCGCGCTGGACTGTAAGGGCGCAGAGCAGAAGCGGCAATGGTAGATTCCCGCCACCCCACCGCCGCCACAGTGTCCTTAACCACACCGGCGCGGCGAAGGCGAGACGTGCGGCCCTAGCGTGCATTGCATGGGCGCGGATCCTCAGTGCCTCGGCTCCCTGTGGGGAGAGGTCGCGATAGGCGGACCAGAATACCCAGCGGAGCGAAGAGGAGAACGTTTGGGCTGAGAAGCCGGTTCTGCCAGCGGTCGGCGGCAAGGGACGAGACCGTCCCCTCCGCACGGACTTGGAGTGCCGCAGGTAGATACGAAGTGCCTGCCCCGGATCTTGCTGCGGAGTGCCCCGAGGAACCGGGTCGTGTAAGCGGCCGAGCGGCGAGGACCGGAGGCGCTGTCAAGGGAGACCTAGGCTGAGCGAGAAGGAAGGATCCAGGAGTAGCTGAACGGAGCCATCCACTCGGAACTGCAGGCCGGCGGAGCGAGACGAGAGCGTGGAGCTCGGTGACGCGGGGCGCCGTGGCGAGGGTCATCAGGAAGCAGGCCTCCGAGTCACGTCAGCAAAGCGGGCCAGAAGGAGCGGCTCAACGGTCCGAAGTCAGTCAGGGGAGGACCAGGGAGGTCCCAGCGCGGGCCAAGTGGGCGGGAGACCGGACGCTGCACGCCGAAACGCGCCATAAGGTCGGGCAGGTCCTTGCAGGCGCTGGGTCAGGACGGCCGAGGTGACGGTAGGCGTCGGCGATCAAGAGACCCCTCAAGAGCTGCTGCACCAGAGGGGAGCCAACCTAGGTCTTGGACGAGCCAGAGAAGAAGTCCGTGAGCTGAGGAGTCGTCAGGCCGACAGTGGAGAGGCGGCGGTCAGAGCACCAGGCACGAAGCACGCCACTTTCCCTCGTAGACACGTCTGGTAGGTCTGCGGGCAGAAGCGATAGCATCCGCTGTTGCACTCGAGAAGCCTCCAGCAGAGAGCTTGCCACACAATCGCCAGGCGTGCAGGAGAAGTCGCTCGGGGCAGGGGTGGAAGAGCGGCTATCGGCGCTGTAAGAGCATCGGCGGGAGGTGGGAAAAGGGAGGGTGAACCTGTGGCGAGACTGAGAAGGTCGGAAGTCCGCGAACCGGTCCGGGCGACCGGCCACCAGGAGAAGGACTGCGTTGCATCCCCGGAGGCTGAGCAGGACTTGAGGACCAGGACCGCCGGAGGGTAGGTGTAAACGACCAGTCCGCCCCAAGGGATCGAAGGGCATCGACTGACCAGGCCAGAGGTCGGGAACAGGGAGATGAAGCGGGGAAGCCGGAGGCTCCACTTCGTGGCGAAGAGAACAAGGGGGGAGTCTCCCGACGGGCGCAGAACCAGCGAAGGATGTCCCAGCGAAGGGCGCAATCCGTGTGAAGAAGCTGCCACCGTCGCAAGAGGTAGACTGTCAGGATGAACAGGCGACGTGGACTGTGGCGGGCTGGGAGGGAGAAGACGCTGTCCTCGCACCAGCGAAGGGGGCGATAGAGGAGGAAGCAGAGGTCGGGAGAGCGGGTTCCTCCTGCGTCTGAAGGCAAGCCACGAAGAGGGGTTGTCGGAAGGACGAGGAGGTCCTGTGTCCGAAGATCGTATCGCCAAGCGCAGAGGGCCTGCCAACTGCAACCAGTCCCAGCGGGATGACGTGCCGCGAAGTCCGGTTCGCGGGCCAGCGGCCGGCGGACGAGCGGAATTCGGGAGAAGGAGAGCGCCCCAACGGTCGAGACCGGCAACGACGCAGAGAGAGACGGGCAGCGGCGAGGTCAGGGGGAATCCGGGAGCCGAGCCAAGAATGTCCGTCCAGCGAAGCCGACGTGGCGCAGCACAGGAGAGATCGGCACCAGGGTAGAGAGATCGCCGGAGGACGGCCTCCAGAGGCGGAGTACAGAAGACCGAGGGAAGGAGATCAGCCGCCGCACTCACCAGGAGGAGGAGCTGGAGCCGCAGTTAGGTGGGGAGCGCCGCGTCCGCAGCTACCCTCGGGCTAGAACGGCAAGGACTGGATCCGAGGCTCGTGAAGACGCACCAAGTCGCGGTCGGTCACCGAATCCACACCCAGGTGAACGAGTGGCGAGAGGTCGGACTGTAGGCGCTGACCAGGGCGCCCAGGCGAGCAACCGGAGGAGGAGAACATCGCTGCCCTACGAAGTGGGACCGCTGACTGACACCGCAGACGCAGGTCGACCCAGGAGGAGAACGGCTGACGGAAGAACAAGGTCTCGGGCAACCAAGGCATCCACGATCCACGCAAGGACCCAGGGCCGAGGGAGAGACCACACCGGAGGCCGGGCTGGAAACGGACCCGTCGACGGCAAGCGAAGACAACAGCGGGGGCGGGAGGCATGGGGACGCGTGGAAGCGAGGGGCAGATCCCGGCTGGCGGCGACGACCAAGGGCCGAAGGCGAAGCGAAGGGTCCGAGGCGGGGGGAGCCGCGCCGAGCGACAAGCACCAACGCAACATCTCAAGGCAGAGCGGAGACCTGCGCGCGAAGGGCGAGGGCCTTGGTCGGAGCGGGCGGGAACTCAACCACACGGGTGGCGCTGGGCCCACAGGCCCAGAAGGGGTCCTAAGGAGACTACCAGGCAGGGCCGAAGAGCGTGGGAAGCCACAGGAGCACGGTACAGCTGCGACGCCGCACCAGGGGAGATGGTCAGGGAAGGAGCCATCCACTAGAGCTGGGAGGTGTAACCGCAAGGACGGGCGCCGGCAGAACCACCAGAGGCAGCGCGCACGAAGAGGAGCAAGTGGCCAGCGAACCGGGGAGCCGAAGGCTAAAACGCCAGCAGGCCAGCGGCGAACGCAGGACGCCGAGTCATCCACCGAAGAGGGTCGGGGAGACGCTGGAGGCGAACGGTGCAGAGAGAGGGGAAGAGGGTGTCCCGCGGAGAATGACAGGGCCGAGCAGAAGGCGAAGGGCGGCAGGGACACAGGAGGACGTCAAGCGGGCGGGCGACGAACGTCGGGCGCCGCAACTATCTAGGCGACGAGGGCGAAGACGTCGATCCCCACTCGCACTGGGTGTACCCAAGGGGCACCCATCCACGCGAACCGAGCGCGAAGTAGCTTCACTTCGGCGAACAGACGAGAATCGGTGAACACGTGGAAAGGCCGTAGGCGCCAGGGGAAAACGGCCCAAAGTCCCGAGGTATATGAAAGACGATCCAGACGCAGTGCCCGAGGCTCAAGGAGGGGGCACCGTAGCTGGCTGGGAGACTCGACGAAGGAGTCAGAGGGTAGGAAGGAAGGCCATAGGGCCGACTAGGGCACCAACCGGCGATAAGGGTCGCGGTGCCCGGGGCTCAAGGAGGGGGCACAAGCAGATAGGCGACTCGCCAAGGAGTCAGCGGGCCCAGGACCGAGGCCGAAGTAAGAACAAGGCGACAAGGTCGCGGTGCCCGGCTCAAGGAGGGGGGCAAATAGTCGGGTAAACGACTCGCCGTAGGAGTCAGCGGACTTAAGCTGGGGCCGAAGGCCAAGCGTGAACTAATTGGCGACAAGGCCGCGGTGCCCAGGGTTCAAGGCGGGGGCACAGCGGCTCGCCGGAGGAGTCCGCAGGCGTAGGAGGCCAACGCGTCCACAATAGGCGACAAGGTTGCAGTGCCCGGGGCTCAAGGAGGGGGGCATGTAGCCGGCTTGGCGACTCGCCGGAGGAGTCAGCGGGCTGAGCAGGACCGAAGGCCGACGCGTAGACTAGTTAGCGACAAGGTCGCGGTGCCCGGGGCTCAAGGAGGGGGGCACGTAGCCGGCTAGGCGACTCGCCGGAGGAGTCAGCGGGCTTAGGAGGGCCGAAGGCCGGTGCTTAACCAATTAGCGACAAGGTCGCGGTGCCCGGGGCTCAAGGAGGGGGGCACGTAGCCGGCTTGGCGACTCGCCGGAGGAGTCAGCGGGCTTAGGCTGAGGCCGAGCGTCAACTTCTTCTTTTTTTTTTTTTTTTTGCATGTAACAGGCGACAAGGTCGCCGTGCCCGGGGCTCAAGGAGGGGGGCACATAGCCGGCTGGGCGACTCGCCGGAGGAGTCAGCAGGCTTAGAAGGGCCGAAGGCCGACGCTTAATTAGCGACCAAGGTCGCGGTGCCCGGGGCTCAAGGAGGGGGGCACGTAGCCGGCTTGGCGACTCGCCGGAGGAGTCAGCGGGCTTGAGGTTTGGCCGAGGGCCGACGCGTGAACTAAGGCGACGTGGTCGCGGTGCCCGGGGCTCCTTTTTACGGGAGGGGGGCACGTAGCCAGCTTGGCGACTCGCCGGGGGAGTCAGCGGGCTTAACGCGTCTACGAAAGAGCTACAAACTTACCAGGGACGATAGGAGTGGCTATCCCATGCCGGAAGGCCGCTTGAATAATCCCACCGTGCCGCGGAAGGTCCCAAGGAAGGCGGAAGTCGCGGGTCGCTCGGCGGTGGAACACCGGAGTAGAGACCAAGAACCTCCAGTCAAGCAGGGCAGCCAGCGCAGCCGATGACAGAGGAGCAGGTGGCACCCAGTCTACAGTGTGGCGGACACCAGGCCACTGGAAGCCGCCGTCCTGGGCAGAAACGCACTTGGTACTGCAACACATACCCATACATGAAAGGTGATGGGCGGCGGGCAACTAAGGCCGCCAGGTAAAGCTCCGAAGTAAGTAATGAGCGAAACTCACCGTGAAATGCGGAGAGAACACAAACAGAAGTCCGAGCCAAGCACGACGTCCGGCCCCGCCGGGGGAGACGTAGGCAGTGGCCAAGACTTTACCTTTTCCTGGCGGAATTGCAGCGTGACGCAGCACAAAGCACCGGACACTAGGTCACTGGAAGTCGCCGAACTGGGGAGAGGCGCACTTGGTAACTGCAACCCAAACCCAAACATGAAAGGCGACCGGCGGCGGGTAACCAACCCCGCCATTTAAAGTTTCGAAAATTAAGAGACACGCGAAACTGACAGTAAATGCAAAGACAAACAACAGTAGCTCGAGCGAAACCCGACGTCCGGCCCAACCAGGCGAGACGTAGGAAGCGGCCGAGACTCCACCTTCCATGGCGGAACGGCAGAGTGACGAAGCACAAAGTACCGGACAATAGGTCACGGGAGGTCGGCGTACTGGGGAGAGGCGCACTAGGTAACTGCAGCCCATACCCAAACATGAAGGCGACCGGGGGCGGGTAACGAACCCCGCCATTTAAAGCTTCGAAATCAAGAAACACTCGAAACTCACCGTGAAATGCGGAGAGAAAACAACAGTAGCTCGAGCGAAGCCCGACGTCCGACCCAGCCAGGCGAGACGTCGGAAACGGCCGAGACTTTACCTGTCCATGGCGGAACGGCAGGGAGACGAAGCACAACCACCGCGCGACGGGAGCCTAGAAGGTTCCAGGGCCAGCCAAGAGCACGAGGCACAGACGAGGGCTAGCAGAGAAGACGGAGGCCACGCCAGAAGCAGAAGCCGAGAGGCTAGGCGAAGGCAGGCCGGTAAGGGACGGTCGAACCGTACCCAGTCTTTCCAAGGGTCAGAGGCTCAGGTAAAAGCGTCCGAACGCTAGCAGCGAAGTAGACAACTGGCTAAAGGAGACACCACCTGGCGCCTGACCGGATGGGCAGGGGAGGCTACTCTCGTCCCTGTTAGGGATCCCCGAAAGCTCTCTCGTCCCTGTCAGGGATCCCCGAGAGCCTCCTGGGGGGGACCCTTTGGGTCTTAGGCTAAAATTGGTAAGCAAGTAGACTATTTCCAGTTAGTCATGTCATCGGTAATGTGTTTTGAGGAAACAAAGCTTGATGTTGCCAGCCTTCAGCGTGACGATGTGAAAGCCGCCTTTCAGACAGATTTACAGCGCAGGCTCAAAGACACAGCGGACCCAGTAGACTCCTCCCCTGAAACACTTTGGGAACAACTGAAAACTGCTATTGCAAAATCCTCTGCAGAAGTCCTGGATTTCGCCAGAAAGAAGAACAAAGACTGGTTTGACGAAAACGATGTAGAGATCCAGGAACACCTAGCAAAAATAAGAGCCGCCCATCAGGCCCACCTAGCCCAGCTTTCCTGCCCTGTGAAGAAGTCTGCCTTCCGCCTCGTCTGCAGCAGTCTCCAGCGCAAGCTCAGAGATCTCCAGCACTGCACAACAAGCTCCATGACCTCTTTCTCTGCTGCTGGGAGGAAGGAACACTACCAAAAGATCTCCGTGATGCAGTCGTTATCACCCTGTACAAGAACAAAGGCAAGAAGTCTGACTGTTCCAACTATCGGGGAATTACCCTGCTGTCCATTGCTGGGAAAATCCTTGCAAGGCTGCTCCTGAATCGGCTGGTACCTGCCATCGCTGAAGACCAACTCCCAGAGGGCCAGTGTGGCTTCAGAGCAAACAGGAGCACCACCGATATGGTCTTTGTGCTGAGACAGCTACAGGAGAAGTGCCGCGAGCAGAACAAAGGGCTGTACATAACATTTGTCGACCTAACAAAAGCGTTCGACACTGTGAGCAGGCAAGGCATGTGGCAGATCCTGGAGCGACTTGGCTGTCCCCCAAAGTTCCTCAACATGATTGTTCAGCTACACGAGGACCAGCAAGGCTAGGTCAGACTCAACAATGACCTCTCAGAACCATTCCCTATTCTCAACGGCGTAAAGCAGGGCTGCGTGCTGGCACCGACCCTCTTCACCATCTTTTTTAGCATGATGTTGAAGCAGGCCACAGTGGACCTTGATGATGACGATGCAGTGTACATCAGGTATCGTCTCGATGGCAGCCTGTTCAACCTCAGACGACTGCAGGCCCACACGAAAACCCTAGACCAACTGATTCGTGAGCTGCTTTTTGCTGATGATGCTGCCCTCGTTGCACACACAGAGAGAGCCCTGCAGCGCATCACGTCTTGCTTCGCAGATGCTGCCCAGCTCTTTGGACTCGAGGTCAGTCTGAAAAAGACAGAGGTCCTCCATCAGCCGGCACCCAAGACAGTGTATCGCCCTCCTCACATCACCATTGGCGAGTCTGAACTAAAGTCAGTGCACCAGTTTACTTACCTTGGCTGCATTATCACGTCGGACGCCAAGCTGGACAAGGAGCTTGACAGCAGGCTGGCAAAAGCGAACAGCGCTTTCGGGCGACTTTTCAAGCGGGTGTGGCACAATCAACAGCTGAAAACAGGCACCAAGATCAGCGTGTACATAGCTGTGGTCCTCACCACCCTGCTGTATGGTTCCGAGTCCTGGGCCCTCTACCGCAGCCAACTACGACTCCTCGAACGCTTTCACCAGCGCTGCCTGCGTACCATCCTGGGCATTCACTGGAGTGACTATGTCACCAACGTCGAGGTCCTTGAACAGGCTGAAACTGTGAGCATCGAGGCTTTGCTGCTGCGGACACAGCTCCGCTGGGCGGGGCATGTCTCCAGGATGGAGGATCATCGCCTACCAAAGATCACCCTGTTCGGCGAGCTTGCTACTGGACACCGTGACAGAGGGGCACCAAAGAAGAGATACAAAGACTGTCTCAAGAAGTCACTTAGTGCCTGCCAAATCGACCACCACCAGTGGTCTTCGCTTGCTGCGGACCGTGACACCTGGCGCTCCACCATTTACAAGGCAGCTGTCTCCTTTGAGGACTCTCACAGAGCTAGCCTTAAGGACAAGCGGCTCAGGAGAAAAAACAGAGATGCCGCAGCTCAGAACCCCGGCCATACCTTCCCCTGCAGCCACTGCGGTCGAACCTGCCTGTCTCGGATTGGCCTCCGCAGCCACGAACAAGCCTGCAGACGTCGTGGGCAACTCCTATAAAATCTTCGTTCGCGAAGTCAAGCCAAGAGATGATACATCTTACCTTGATATATAAATATTTCAGCCCATTTAACCTCAATATAACTTTAATTATTTTAACCCCTGCCGCATTTTCCAAATGTAATGTTGGAAATATCGCTTAATGACTATAATTATACCATTTGCAGGAGATGGATCAACCATGATAATTCAAGGGTAATGCCAGATTAGCTTGGCGCCTGATGGCACCAAGCTAATCTGGCACTACCCTTAAACTATCATGGATGATACGTGTCCTGCTGTTGTGCATCGGGGCTAAATGGGTTAAGTGAAATCTACTCACTCTGGAGAGAGAGCGAATGCCGTAGGTCGCTAGGAACTCATCAGGACTGAACACACGCTGTAGGACTGTTTTCACGCGGTCCATCGGAACCAGGGACAGAAACACCCCGTGCTCTCCCACCTTTGACACCTGCATAAACAATTACAATTAAACCCATCGTGCATGCATGCATGAGGGACTTTCCCTTCCCTGCCAACGTACGTACATGTTGTTCCTGAAATCTGCGTTCACTGAGCAATCAAAAGCCACATCCATCCAAAGAACATGGAGACAAAGTGGTCCCAGCAAGAGGCATAGACCCTTTGAGCCCCCATGACTGAAGGGGCTCATGAGGATCTATGCCTCTTGCAGTTAGATCGCATTCACTTTTTTTCGAAAGGAGATCTAACAAAAAATTGATAACTTCATCCTCAGAATGTATTGAGTTAAATCTACACATGGCATTTTTATTTTTGCTCCTAGTGAATAAAAGGGTTTGACTGTTTCATATGGAAATTTGTGTATGTGAAATTCTGAATTAACACATATCTGTCTGTCAACTTTCACGCATGACAGTATTGTGTGCTCCATTCTTGGTCAAGAAAAGCAAAGAGAAAAGCAGTACATGCTGTGGATATTCCAATATCTGCTCCTGTACGATCTCATCCAGAGTGACAGAGGGCGGAAGGGTGATGGAGGCAACGGCAAACAAGGGAATCAACCCCGTCCATGACCGCAATCGTATCGGCTGAACATCTTCCTCAGTGTGGAATACATCATAGAAAAACTGGTCATCTGCATGCCACAAACCTGGCGTGAGAAAAGGCAAAACTCAAAATGATCTATTTTAAATAATTTATAATAATAAATATTTTTCAATGCAGATGGTGAAAGCTTTACCCCATGTCAGTGGATGCAGTTCGTGTTTCCGAGATCTATGTAAATTTGATAACAATCAGCTGCAGCTGTCCAAGCAGCATGGATACAAAGTGGTGCCAGCAAGTGGCACAGATCATCATGAGCCCCACAACAGTGGGGGGGACTATGATCATCTAGGTCTCTTGCATCTGGATTGTGTACACTTTTTCTCAGCGATTAACTCATTCAACCCCAAGACCATATTTCCCAAATTTTGGAGGCGTCATCTAACGACTATCCACCAGTTGCAGGCGATGAATCGACCATGATAATTCAAGGGTAGTGCCAGATTAGCTTGGCACCGACAGGCGCCAAGCTAATCTTGCACTACCCTTGAATTATCATGGTCGATCTATCTTCTGCTGTAGTGCCTCGGGGCTCAATGAGTTAAGCAGTCAGAGTACTAGGGGGGGTATTTGGAGTGTTTCAATTTTCTTGTTTACACTTCTTTTTTATTCTGCTCCAAATCTGCTATTTTTTGTTCAGCTGCTATTTTATTTGCTGGAAAAATGGCATTTTACGGGGAAAAAAAAAAAAAAGGTTTAAAAAAGCATAAATTTACAGAACAATTCAACCTGCAAAACCCCTGAAACTTGCCTTCAAAATCTAACTCGCTAAAAAATTGTGGACAATTATGGGAAGAAAAATAAAAACAAACACGTAGCAATTCCATGGGTGACCGTGCGAAAAATTGAAATGACTGAAAATGGTCCATGGACTAAATATGCCTGATAATCCATGACCAGCAAGAAACATAAATTCTCATGAGCCTCTGCGGATGCAGGGGCTGATGAGAACTTATGCCTCTTGCAGATGAAACAGGCCGGCTGAAGGGATGTTCTGTCTTAAAAAAAAAACAACAACTGAAATTCAGCTCGCTGGTGTTTGACAAAGCTGAATCAGTTTCCATTCTATATTTCTCCTACAAAATGGATCACACAAAAAAAGACAGAAAACACTAAATTACCAAAATCAGCAACTGGTTGGTTAATGGCTGAGGCGATTTGCAGAAAGTGGTTGAGAAACTTGGGCACGAGGTCGAGGTAGGTGATATCGTGTTGACCCAGCTCCAGAGCAATCTGCAGCATCCACAGGCAAAAACAGGCCACCCATGCCGTGCAGTCTGACTGGGAAGAAAAAAGGGGACTGCCAAACACGTAAAAACTAAAGAAAAGAAAAAACTAGTGAAGGAACATACTTTAACCCTTATCATTTGGAATACACCAGTGTGTGAAATAAGTTTGACTAAAACAGTTCAAGGGTGATGCCATAATAGCTTGGCACCTCTAGGCACCAAGCTATTCTGGCACCACCCTTGAACTAAAGCTGTTGGTCTATATCCTTATCTGTAAGCACTATAATGTAGCTTGCATATGGCAGTGTACAGATTTGAAGCTTTTAGCCTCAGTATGGTATGGGTTAACAGGATGAGCATCCTTCCAAAGCATGTCTTTTTTCTTAACTATTTAATTAACTGCTCCTAAATGCACAATGAAAATCCCAACAAAGAAAGAAACATGCCTAGAAAGGACAATTACAACACTTTTATTAACCCATTACATCCTGCAGCTGAGTTGTGGTTTTTTTGGTGGTTTTTTTTGCTTTGTTTATACTCCTTTGAAAGCTATATTATAGATTAGGAGCTAGATCAACCATTTTAGTTCGTGGGTGGTGCCAGAATAGCTTGGCGCCTCAGGCACCAAGCTATTATGGCACCACCCGCCAACTATCATAGTGAAATTAATTTCAAGCAGTAGTCAGGAATAAAAGGGTTAAATGAGAGTTTATAAATGCAGAACGAAAATCCCAAGAAAGAAAGAAACATGCCTAGAAAGGACAATTATAACACCATTATTAAATTTTGGGTTTCAAAATGGTCACATAAGCTAGTACGCAATGCTCTACTAATCTTAAGGCCCCGCCACACATGCCCGATTTTGAGGCCGATTCTCGATCAGTTTCGAATCGGAGTGTGATCGGACCGGACTACAAAAACCTGTGCACTGCCACACATTCCCCGACTTTTTTTTAGCCGACTGGTTTGAATCAAAGATCAAAGTCGTACCTGTTCAGCGAATGGCTGCTAGTTTTGACAGTGATGATGATGTGCTTGCATTATCAGCAGTTTTGCATCATATTCAGGAAGAGGTGGGCGAAACATTGGCAACGAAGGTGGTACTGATCTTCCGCCATTTTCAAACTGAAACGACATGCTTTGCGAGACACGCTCTGATTGGTTGAAGCTTACAATCGGGGCTGATTCGGATCGGAAAAATAGAGCAGGTTCTAGACACCCGATTCCCAGCCGATTGGGATCGGATCGGATATATGACGTCATCCGATCGCAATCGGATCGGAATCGGCTTCAAAATCGGGGCACAACCGGTATGTGTGGCGGGGCCTTCCGAGGGTACACAAAATGCACATACAAACAAATACACAATGTTTTACCTATCTCTTCTTTGATGAGATATGCAAACATGTTTGTTTGCTTCGGTTGCTATAAATACTGAAGAGCAAAGAAAATGCGACATTTTTTAATCATCAGAAACACTAAAATGTTTTCAATGATTTAAAAAATATGAATTTTTTCTTCTAAAATGTATTATTTTTTAAAATACTTACCGATGGTATTACTATATGGAATACACTCTATAGCCTAACGATTTCAGCCCAAAGTTGTGTCCCCTACACAACTGGGGAGGAGACACCGGGGATCCAAGTATAGGAGCCTGGGTGGCCTCCCCTTACCAACCTATCCCGGCATGCGTGTGGCAAACTCACCTCAGTTTCACACTTAGCCAAAAACACTTAGCCAAGGAGGCAAGTGGGGCAGGTGGGAGGGCCATCTGAGTAATGCCATCGGTAAGTGTTTTTTAAACAAAAAATACATTTTAGAAAAAAAAATTCATTTGTTTTTTCAAAATACATTACCGATGGCATTACTATATGGAAGAATAGCGAAGAGGAGGAGGGTGCCGACACCCAACCCCTTATACCTAACACCCTCCGCGACGATTTCAGTTAAGAAGTGCGCATGGCGCCTGTGGCACGCGGAGGGAGTGCTGGGCCGCGGAGATATCGCCCATCAAGACCAGGGAGTCACACTGGCCGGATAGGTCGAGGAGGTAGAAGTGGGCGAAGGTGGATACTGCACACCATTGTCTTTAACCGAGCAGTTGTGGTCAAAGGCCACTCTGGGGGCTACTGCTCGTACTTCATGCGCCCGGATCTGTAACCGTCTATCCCCGTCCGGGGAGAGGACTTGGTAGGCCAAGTCACCCACCGCAGCCAGGGCGAACTGTCTGGGCCGAGCTACTCGGCCTGCCTGATGAAGGTGGTAGGAAGAGGCGGGTATGCATTAGACGGTGAGGCTGTGAGCGACGCAGGTAATTCTGCAGTGCCCAGACTGGGTCCTGTTGACGCGCCCCGTGGGGTCGGTCGTCCCTCTGAACGGACGTACGGTCAGCATCTGGGGCGCAGCCGAAGGAGGCCGGCTCTTGGCCTGAAGGACGGGTCGGTGAGAAGCTGCGCTGAGCCAACGGCTCGAACTGCCAACCTGCGGGGCATACCGAGCACGCATGAAGCTCTCTCACGCGGAAGCCGTGGCGAGCGCCAGGAGGAAACACATTTCCGGGTCAGGTCGGCGAACCGTGCCAAAGGCAGGGGATCGAAGCGGTCTGTATTTAGCCATGTCAGTGCCCTGGTGAGGTCCCACCGAGGTATGAGAGAACAGGAGAGAGGACATCTGAGTTCAATAGAGCCAACAGGTCCGAAGGTCATTGCAAGGGCCGGATCCGATAGGCCCAGGTGGCGGTAAGTGTGTGCGATCAAGGAGCGGTAACCCTTCACGGTAATAGGTGCTATTCCTTGGTCATCGAAGAGCCATATGAGGAATTCCGCCAGTAGGGGGTAGTGAGACTCGTGGGGGTGGGAGCCCGTTGGGCGGCGCCCCACGACTGGGAGATCCTCCACTACCGGACCCTCTACCGCCCAGGCGAGGGGGTCCGGGACTAGAGAAGCTGGATGTTCCATCTGGCTGCAAAGGTCGACTAGTGGCGTCTCCCATCGCGAGCAGATCAGGCGAAGAATGTCTGGGTGCAGGGACCACTAAGAGAAGTGGCGGGCTCGAAGAGCAATGTCCCGGTCCTTGCACCAGAGCAGGAAAAGGTAAGGAGGAAGCACCGGGAGGGCGAGCGAGTGCCTCCTGGTTCTGTACCAAGGCCGCCACTGTCAAGTTGTCTGGTAGACGAGGACCTCCTGGTTGGTCAGAGTTCCTGGCCAGGCGTTGAGGGCCACCCCAACTGCTTATAACTCCCGGTTGATGTGACTGTCTGCAAAGTTCCAAGGCAACAGGTCCGAGGCAAAGTCCGGGAACAGTTGTGCGCCCAAGCCGGACTGGCTCGCGTCGGTGCAGAGAGATCACCGGGGCGGAGGGGAGCACAGGGGCACGACCGTCGCCCACCACGCGAGATCCGCCCACGTCCGAGGTGGGGGCGGGAAAGCGGGGTAACAGAAACGGATCCGTCAGGGCGCCAACGAAGGGGCGCCAGTGTAGGAGGAGGTGTAGTAGCCGCAGCGAGCCTTCTCACTTTGTATCCTCTAGCGCCGACCGAAGGGGAACGAGTCTGCTGCCGTGCCAAGCAGTCCCAGGAGCTGAAGCCAGAAACTGTCCTTGAAGGAGACCCCTAACTCCAACCGCCGAGCGAGTTCGGTGATCTTCTGCCGCCGAGCCAAAGGCAGGCGGAACAGGTAGAAGTCGGTCAGGAGTTCCATGCCTACGTGCAGAAACGGCGCGAAAGGGTGAGATCGGACTTGCCCAGCTGGACTAAGAACCCGAGGCGGCGAAGGAGAGAACGCTGGGTGTCTCTGTCCTCTATGAGAGTCGTGGCGACTAGGTTGCGCAGCCGCAAGTCGTCCAGGTAGTGAAGGACGGATTCAGCGACCGCTGGCATAAGCTGTCCATCACCGAGTCGGGGATCCGCATGAAGACCCAAGGACTGATGTTGAGGCCGACGGAGAGGCTCAGAACTGGTAGACGATCCCGCCAAGGCAAAGTATGTACCGGCGCGAAGACGGATGAATCGGCACATGAAGAACGTGTCTGAAGATCGAGGCTGAAAGCGAGATCCATCGGCCGGACTGCTGAGTGGAGAGACTGGTTGTCTCCATCCGAAAGGGCGGCGCCCAAAGGAGAACTTGTATAGCGCCGATGACTGGGTGCCACCTGCCCAATGGATCGGGGACGAAAGGAGGCGGATGTAGAACGCCGGCGAGTCACGTCGGGAGACCACTTCTGTCGCTGTTTTGTTGAGCCAGGCCTTCACCTCTCCATGCAGAGCGACTGCCTTGAGCCGGTCGAGGGGTCCACAAGGTGGGCCGGCGTAAAGGTGGAGGGGACTTGAACGACAGCTGCGGGCCTTCAAAGGCGAAACGAAGAAGAGCCAAGGCAGGCCGAGGCCAAAACGTAGAAGCTTCCGGCACCGACAGCTCGTGTCCCCAAACAGCTTGAACCTCCGAGCGGGGTCTGGTGGAAATGAGGCTTCACCGTCAAGGGGAGATCTGAGCCGAGTCGCAGGAGTGTCCCGACGCCAGATGTTACGATGGCGGCCGCCGCCATAGCGTAGTGCAAGATTGGAAGGCAGCCCGGCTAGCAGCCACAAGGGTGGAACGGACGTCGCAGAGCAGGGATGCGGACCGCAGGTCGTAAGTGTCCTCCAACAGCGCAGACGGAACGAGCTAGGGAAGACCGCACAAGCCCCACGATCCTGACTAGTGGGCCGTAATAGTCCTGGGAAGCTCATAATGACACCCGCTGTACCCCGCGAACGGTGAAAATCCCTTTGTTGCTAAAGCTGTCCTGGCGGAGCTGCGCCGAGAAGAGTCCACGTGGCCCCCGAATCCGGTTGGTAGCAGGAGCGCCTTGCGACGCTTAGTAGGCCTCAAGGCAACCATGCCGGAAGCCCAACTCTTCACTGGGGCGACGGCGGGCAGTAGCAGGAGGTAGTACGAGGTAAGACGGGAGGCCTCTACAAGGGCGCCGAAGGTCTGAGAGCCGGGCGAAGGGCCGTCATCTCTGAAGTGGCGGACGGCGACGAAACCGCTGAGCAAGAGGTTGGGAGCCGGCAGGAGAGACCCGCAGGCAGAACGTCGAAGCGGAATCCCCAGGGAGTAAGCTGAGAATGTCCTGATCCAAGTCCAATGCTCGCCTGTCGTGCAGAGTCACAAGAAGGGGCAACCGGCTACGAGAGCGCTGGTCCGCCGAAGGTGACGGCCAGGGCGCAAGGTGGGACAGGCGGAGCCGCCCGCGAAGCCTGTCTAGAAGGGCGTCGCGGGGAGCGAGGGATCGCAGTTGAGCGACGGCCAAGGCAAAGCCTGGCTCTGGACGCCCCCTACTCGCCACAAGGCGGGGGAAGGGGGGCTGCCCAAGTCGACTACGACGCGAGGTCGGCAAAGGGAATGCGGGTTACCGAGAAGCGCGCTCCGCCGAAGGGAGGCGGAAGGGAACCCTGGCTACCCAAACCCGCACGAAAGACCGCGAGCGAGGGGGAGCCGGTCCTGAGAGTTCGAATCTAAGTCACACTGGGCCCGCCTGGAAAAACTGGGGGGGGGGGGGGGGGGGGGGGAGACGTTACCGTGGCTCGCCAAGACCGCTCAGAAACATCGAAGCGGGGAGGGAGCAACACGGGCTTGTTGGCCCATCTCAGAACTCTCGAAACGAGGAGAGAGCGTACTAAGTCTCACAGGGCCCGCCTGGAATAATGGGGTGGGTGGGGGTGGGGGGATATATGTGCGGCCCGCCAGGCCCGCTCGCAACCGGAGTGGGGGGCGGCCCAAATAAAGGTCCCGGGTCACACTCAGACGAACGAAGCGTGAGGGAGAGCCTCTGTCTTACTTTGCTTCTCTCTCTTCTTGTGTGTGCGCTTGACACGCCGTGACCACTCTAAACAGCGCGGGAGGGCGCTGACATACTCTCTGCTCGCCAGGCCGCTCTGGGGAGCGGAGCGAGGGGAGAGCAATTTCTTATCTCTCCTTTTTTATTCTTTTCATAACCTCTTTCTTTCTTTTTCTTTTTCTCTCTTTTTAATCTTATAGCTCAAGCCACGCTCATAAGCCGGCTCGTGGGTGGCGCGAGGCCAAGTCACGCCCAGCCCGCCTGGTAAGCACGGGGCGGGGGGGGGGGGGGGGGGGACGTCAACGTAGCTCGCCAGTTCCGCTCGGAAGCTTCGGAACACTCTACATCTCCCCACTGTCCAACATCATCCAGTCTCACCACATACACCACCACCTCTACGCTGACGACTCACAACTACTAGACAAAGACAAACTCGACAACACTCAGACACTACTGACTCGCACGGCTGACTGCTTTGAGGACGTGAAAAACTGGATGACAGCAAACAAGCTCAAACTGAACGACGACAAAACGGAAGCCATGCTGGTAGGCACTCGCCAGAAACTTTCCCAGCTCTCTCCCTCTCTCCACCTTCAACTCGACAGCACCCCCATCTCCCTCTCTGACTCGGTCAAGAACCTTGGCGTTATCCTCGATTCCTCTCTTTCCATGACCAGCTTCGTCTCCGCCACGGCCCAGGCATGTTATTTCCACCTCCGCCGCATCAGTCAGATCAGAAAATACCTCACTACCGAAGCTGCCACCAAACTCGCTGTCTCTCTCATCTTATCTCGCATCGACTACTGCAACTCTCTCCTTTCTGGCCTTCCTCACTCCACCACTCTCACTCTCCAGCGCGTCCAGAACAATGCTGCCTGCCTCGTCCTCAGAAAGAAAAAATCCGACCACATCACTCCCCTGCTCAAGCTCCTTCACTGGCTCCCCATCCCTCAACGCATCCAATACAAGATTCTGTCTCTCTGCTACAAATCCCTGAACAACTATGCTCCTGAGTATCTCTCCAACTTACTTCACCCCTACACTCCTCCCCGCTCCCTCCGCTCCGCCTCTGACCCTCTCCTCCTCCTCATCCCCCGCACCAAACTCAGCACTTTCGGCCCTCGCTCTTTCTCAGTATACGGTCCAACCACCTGGAACACTCTCCCACTCTCTCTCCGTCAGAAACACTCGCTCTCCTCCTTCCAGTCTGCCCTCAAAACTCATCTCTTTCAACAGTTCTAGCACTATATCACCACACTCCCCAGCCCAAGCTGACCGTCCTAATGTATCTTCACTATTTGTGTTACGTGAGTCATTGTCTAAAGCGTGCGCATGCGTGTGCGAGTTGTGAGTGCGCGCTTAGAGTTATAATTATTATAAGATAAGCGCATTATAAATACCGTAATTATTATTATGTATAGCCCTCGGGTCACACTCAGAGGACTCGGAGCGTGAGGGAGAGTCTTTATTCTTACTACGTTTGCGCTCGCCGCGGCCAGCCTGCTCCAACGAAGGGAGCGGGGGGGGGGGGGGGGGGGGGGGGGGGGGGGGCGTGGACGAACGCTGAGCTCGCCTGGCCCGCTCGGACAATACGGAGCGGGGGGCAAACTCAAGGAGCTCAAGCCACGCTCGGAGAAACGGAGCGTGAGGAGCGGGACTCCGACACTCGCCTGCCCCGCTCAGAAGACTCGGAACGGAGGGAGGGGGGGAGTTACTGTCTGCTGTTAAAATTTAAGGAAGGAGACCTACCTGCGAGCCGGACCGGCCCGGACAACGGAGCGAAGTGGGGTCCACCGAGCTGACAGAGCAACACTATCCTGCGCGAAAGTTCAGGGAGCCAGCAGGGGTCGGGAAGGATGGTCACGTCTGTAGAAGTCCCAAGCCGGGACCACCGGTCTCCTCTCCAAACGGTGCACACGTTACAGGTCCTGTTCAAAGAGTAGCCCGAACACAGAAGGCAGGAGTCGTGAGCGTCCGAAGGCTGTTAGAAATCTCCGCCACTAAGGCAAGTTCTCATAAGCGAAACTGCCAACAGTCCGTAGCACACAGTCCGCCGGGAAGTGCTCACCGAACACTCGCTCCCCAAGATCACACAGTCACGAAGGAGAGCAAGTTCTCATAAGTGAAACTGCCAAAAGTCCATAGGACACAGTCCGCCGGGAAGTGTTCACCGAACACTCGCTCCCCAAGGTCACAAAGTCACGAAGGAGATCACAAGTCACAAGCCGAGTCCAAAGGCCGCAGCCAACGTAAGGGTACACAGAAAGTCAAGCACCGGGCAGAAGCGCCGGAAGGTGCCACGTCCCACGAAGTACAATCAGCCCTACACAGTAGAATAACCAAGGCAAAGCCAAGAAAGATCGAAGAATATCCAAGAACCGGTCATAACACGGAGCAAGGCTAACGCTTGACCGTACACGGTCGAGCTAAGAGTGAAACTGAGGTGAGTTTTCCACACGCATGCTGGGATAGGTTGGTAAGGGGAGGCCACCCAGGCTCCTATACTTGGATCCCTGTTGTCTCCTCCCCAGTTGTGTAGGGGACACAACTTTGGGCTGAAATCGTTAGGCTATAGAGTGTATTCCATATAGTAATGCCATCGGTAATGTATTTTGAAAAAACAAGTCGCATTTCTTTTGCTTGGCAGTATAATAATTATACATTCTCCAGATTTTGAGCTCTGCCACAATTTGATGCAAGCTAACCAGATCTGTACATCAGGATTCTAGTAACAAAGAAAACGCATAAAATCAAACGACAGGGGGCGGAGGGGGGGTAGCATGTCCTTGATTTTCAGCGGCCGAAAAATCAAACAATGGGTGGGGGGTGGTTGGGGGGGGGGGGGGGTCGGGGTGGGGGGGTGGGGGTATGCCACCGTTCGCCAAAGTATCCAAAAACCGACAGGAGGAGCAACACCAAACACCCCCAAAAAAGGGACTTTGTTATGGCACTCCTGACCCGCCCTGTAAAAATGGAATGTGCTTACCAGTTTATGGTCACATGAACACTAAACAGCACTCTGTCTTGAACAATATCCTTTTTCACCGCCATTTTCCACTGCCACCTAAAGCTACCGGAAGGCGATAGTGAACCAAACTACATACAAATCCAACCCATTTGAGAATTTTTTGCCATTTAAGAAGAAATTTTTTTTTCGTCTTTTTTGTTGTTTTTAGACACGGAAAATAAATATGCTTCAGCGGAATTGTGAAAGAATGTCCGCGGAAATCCGCGGAAAAATCCCACCCCTGGTACATAAACTATACCTGTAGAAGAGTCCACCCAGTGGGCAAAGGCCCTGAGCGATCAATGATGCTGATGTTGTCCATCCCCAGAAACCCTCGACCATAGATCTTCATGTCCTCCTTCTCCAGTGAACACCACCTTCATAGAAAATATTATAATACATGATAGCCTAAAAGTCAGACCACGATATATGAACCGTTTGGCTATTGGTAGAGGTTGTTCTTGCAATGATTCCTGCAGGAAAAAAAAAAAAAAACACTACCAACAGCCAAAGGGTTAAATCTTCATTTACATTACTACTACATGCAGTTCTACAGGTCAGATCCAGTTTATCTTGGTACACAGGAAACTACAAACTAAGACCACATTATTGGCGATCGCATTACTGAAGTTCTGAATTTACATAGACATGCAATTGGTAATCTAAAGGTTCTCCGGTCGACATCAGCCTCAGCTGGCCCACACACGGCTGTGCACGGACCAGATAAGGCTGAAGTAAAGGACCTTTTGCTCATCAGGCAAACCGCGGAAGCCAGAGGCCTGTGCGCATTATATCAGACACCCTTGCATACTCGAGCAAGTAATTAACCCTTTGCGCATCAGTAACAGTTTTAGTCAAGATGATTCCTGCAGGAATCATGCAGGAATCATTGTGACTAAAACCGCTCCTGACCCGCAAGGGTTAACCCAAACTGACCTGTATAAAAACAGATAAGAAAGATAAGTAGCTTATTGTCCTTGCTTATTTGTGTGTTCCCGACAATTTAGCAAAATGTTTTGCAATTGTTCTCTGAAGCATATATGTATGTATATATATCTATCTATCTATATATATATATATATATATATATATATATATATATATATATATATATATATATATATATATATATATATATATATATATATATATATATATATATATATATATATATATTACACTTTACTTTAAAACAAAGGCGGCGCCCAAAGCCAAAAATGCACTCAATCAGATTAGCTCCAAGGGACGTAAATTTTCATTTCAATTCTGAGATTGCTCATGCTGTGCTAATGCCATGGAATTCCAGGATAGTAAGCTTGCATTGTGTCATCAGGACATCAGCTGCCCTTTTTGTGACTGCATCACTCACTAGATCTAGAAAGAGAGGGCATATATATATATATATATATATATATATATATATATATATATATATATATATATATATATATATATATATATATATATATATATATATATATATATATATATATATATATATATCTTTGTTTGCTATCTTTCTGCATTTTACACACTTGGCGCTCATCCTGTTAGTTTTGATTTCTCATGTTCAACGTAAGTTGATGAAATGAAATGCAGGTCAGCCTCAATGTACTGTGATATTGGGGTACCAAAGTTAAAGTACGTTGCGGGCATACATGTTAATGTGGTGCTAAACTTACAATGGCTTATGAATAACAAGCATGCAGTAAGCAAAAGTCCTCTGACTGACTCCAGCCTTAGTTGGCCCGCACACAGCCAGAAGACATTTTTGATCACTGCATATCTGCTTGATCAGACATAGTCACGTTACATCCAATTACATGGTATTCTGATGCCTGTAATACCAAGTCTGACCCGTGTTTATCTGAAAACAAGAAAGGCAAAGCCATTATGGCTCACGCCATAATAACCTTTGTGACAATAAGTAAAGGGCTGGCTTCTGCACCAGCAAAATCCCTGTTTTCTCAAAATGTAAGCATTTTTCACATATCTGTCCACCCTACCTCCCCATGACCCTTGACCTTTGCAATGAGTTGATTAAATTAGTATGCATAGGAAGATCTTATCATCAGCTACCTTTGTGCCAAATTTGATTGAAAAATTTGCAGAAATGTTATCAAACATTTGCCAGCCTCTTGTGACCCTTGAGCTTTCCGAGGGGTCATCCAAATTAGTATGCATAGATAGGTCTTACCATCAGGTATCTCTGTACCAAGTTTGGGTTTAAAGTTGTGAATAGTATTTGAGAAAAAAAAAATCTTTTGTCAAAATAAGGCTATTTTGGGACTATTTCTAGAGCTCTTGTGACCCTTGACCTTTCCGATGGAACAACCAAATTAGTATGCTAGAAAGGTCTTACCATCAGGTATCTCTGTAGTAAGTTTGGGTTTAAAGTTGTGAATAGTACTGGAGAAAAAACATCTTTTGTCAAAATATGGCTATTTTGGACAATTTTCCTGAGCTCTTGTCAAAATAAGGCTATTTTGGGACTATTTCCGGAGCTTTTGTGACCCTTGACCTTTCCGAGGGATCAACCAAATTAGTATGCACAAAAAGATCTTACCATCAGGTATCTTTGTAGCAAGTTTGGGCTTGAAGTTAAGAATAGTATTTGAGAAAAAATAAATTATGTCAAAATATAGCTATTTTTGACCTAATTCCTGATCCCCTGTGACCTTGACCTTTGTGAGAGGTCACTCAAATTGGTATGTTTAAAAAGGTCTTGCCACAAAGTATCCTTGGGCTAAGTTTGAAGACTTCTGGCTTGAATAGTCTCCAAGAAAACGCCAACGTTAAAGTTTACCACCAACGATGGTGGACGGACGATGGACGACAGACAATGAACCATAGGGGCCCGACGAGTAATACAAATGCGCTGCGCCACCACGTGTGCACAGCCACCACATACATAGCTCAAGTCAGAATACAAGGGAGGAAATGAAGCACACCCGTGAAATTCTAACTGTGGCCGGAAGTATCCTGGACCCCTTTCTCAACATCTTGAGTTGAACGTTAACTCATTCAGCCCTGACGCACTACAGCAGGAGATGGGTCGACCATGATAATTCAAGGGTAGTGCCTGTCAGCACCAAGCTAATCTGGCACTACCCTTGAATTATCATGGTCGGTACATCTGCTACAGGTGCATAGTCGTTACATGCCACCTCCAAAATTTGGGAAATATGTGTGCCGGGCTGAATGAGTTAAACCCTTTAGTAGAGTGCTGTGAAAGAGGCCACTATGCACTGCAGTGCATCCATTGTTTTCTGCCATGTTTACTCTAAAGTTGAAGCAAAGTACTTGAAAAGATATTGACAACTGATCAGTGTTTACTTAGTTGAAACTAGACTCCATTAAAGTAGACCTTTTCGGGCTGGGGGAAATACGTACCAAAAGCAACTGCTGCGTGCAGGTCACAAGTTCATGTTGACAGTAAGACGCACTCTTGTTTTAATTTCATTGGATATGCTAATTTACATAAACCAATGAAAAATGAGCATGGGGCATATTTCCGGCCACATCTAAAACTCTGCAACTTGACGTCTGCTATGAATGATGCTTGACTGTGCAAAAAGCCTTGATACTAAACTATCAGTTTTGATCTATAGATTTGTGGCAAAATATCTACCAAGTTTGTTCATTTCGAGGTTTTAGGTGGATGGTTGCTTTGAGGGTTGAAAACTGCTCTGGAATCACAGCGCTTCGTCGCTTTGTGTGCCTTTCGTTTCCTCCCTTGTATTCTGACTTGAGCTTAGTAGGCGGTGGTGCGCACGCGGTGGCGCAGCGGATTTGCATTAGTCAAAGCACTATCGTCAGGCCGTATGCAACGGACGGACGACCACTGGCCCAAAACACAGACTCACTTTTGCTTCGCAAGTGAGCAAAAAAAGTGCACAAGATTATGATATACATCTACAAACTGAAAAGACAAACACCTAACCATCCATAGTTTAGAAGCAGACGGTGAAAGCAGCGTCGAAGGAAGCTTACATCACCACAACCATCCAAACGATACACATGTAGACACGCCCAAGGCTGTAGAGGAGGGTTGGGCTGACCAAGCTCAAATTCACACCCTGGCAGCTGTGGAAGAAACCACTGTGTGGAAGACTTAGCTTATAATGATACCGAGTTAATGGTACACCTTGGCACTGCAAATACTACACATCTCCACACCCTAAAACCTATTTGTTCCGAAACTTCAGATATAAGTAAATAGGATGCAAATTTCCAAAACATCAGTAGGTCCTTTAAGCTGTTGGCCAGCCTACATAAACATGCACACAGTCCCAATGAGTCATTTGAATCCTAGCCATCAGTGCGAAAGCATAGTGCCACCTGCCCTGCGACTAAACCGAAGGTACATCTTCATGACCCGACCCTTTAATCTTGCCATTAGTACAGCATAAATGTACTGTGTTCAATGTATGAGTAAATGCGCAAGTTTCATGTTGGCATGCTCGTTGAGCTCAGCTCATGGTGGCACTTTGAGCCCAAACACACCTGTGATCAAGGGCCTACAAATGTCCTGTATGGTTATTATTAGTATTATTATTATGGATATTATTATTTACCTGCCCTCGTGCACTCATGTAGTTGTCAGAGAGAAAAGTCAGCATCTGACCTTTGGCAAACTTGGAATCATAACGTGCGTATAGTACTGCTGAGATGCACAGGTCCCATCCAGCATACTGGGAAAAAATAATTTCATGATGTTAACCTGTTGAGCCCTGACACACTACCACAGAGGACGGTTTGCTCATGATACATGTAGTTAACCCTTTGCATGTCCGTATCGGCTTTTGTCGCGATGCATCGTGACAAAAGCGATACAGACATGCATAGGGTTAAAGGGTGGTGCCAGAATAGCTGAGCGCATCTAGGCGCCACGCTATTCTGGAATCCCCCTGGAACTATCATGGTGATGTTTAGAAGAACAAAGGAGGCACATTTTACTGCAGGTAGCAGAGTCTTTGCAGAAACTAGCCACATCTAAACAAAACTGAATCATGTTTTAACCCTTATCATTTGGAATACACCAGTGTGTGAAATAAGTTTGACTAAAATAGTTCAAGAGTAGTGCCAGAATAGCTTGGCGTCTCTAGGCGCCAAGCTATTCTGGCACCACCCTTGAACTAAAGCCATTAGTCTATATCCTTATCTGTAAGTATTATAATGTAGCTTGTATATGGCAGTGTACAAATTTGAAGCTTTTAGCCTCAGTATGATATGGGTTAAGCGAAAGTGGCATCCATGTAAAATTTCTGTTCATCTATCACTGTGCAGTGCGGCTTAAAACCTGGAACCTGCAGTTAGCATATATATATGCTTTACCGTAGAACAATATTCTGCAGAAATATCGAAACTGTTTAACCCATTCAGCCCCGACTCACTACAGCAGGAGATGGGTCGACCATGATAATTCAAGGGCAGTGCCAGATTAGCTTGGCGCCTGTCGGCGCCAAGCTAATCTGGCACTGCCCTTGAATTATCATGGTCAATCCATCTCCTGAAACTGGTGCATAATCATTTGATGACGCCTCCAAAATTTGGGAAATATGGCCGTCGGGCTGAATGAGTTAATGTATTCCTGCTTAGTAAAGTTTAAATTTGTAAAATGTACAAATGTATTTGACAATGTACACTTCACTATAGAATATACTGTTGATGATACAATTACATGTATTTTTGTTTTGTCTGTAATCTGTATTTTGTCTACAGTAAAATACAATTGTCTACACACGTACATTTTACTGTAGACTATAATTACAATTCACAGGCTCACCCATGGAAACTCCCATTTGTCTGGCATGAGCAGAATGTCGCAGTTTAGAACATGACCCCAAGCAGAGTTGCGAGCCATCCTACCCTTGTTTTGACGGCACTTCCTGTAGTCTGTGACAAAAAACAGAAACAAACATATAAATGAAATTTGCTCAAGATATACTGACAAGCGAAAGAAATGCGACATCATCTGAATCATGCGAAACACTGAAGTGTTTCAGATGATTCCAATAAAGCTGCATTTATTTTGTTCATCAATATTAGACCAGTACAATCAGATCATCTTACAAATGAAAAAAAAAAAAGCATTTGGTGAATGAAACCTTTGTATTTGTTGCAGGTAGAAATGGAGATGAGGCCTCAAGCTGACTCTGTGGTATGGGTTCTGATATAAGCTCTAATTCAAGGTAAGTGCAGTTACATTAAGAATAGGGAGTATCACTACATACAAAATATGGATAAGGTGTCAATAACAATGTCCTCACTTTGTAGTCTGGAGAATTGCTTCGTTAAAAAATGTGACACTAAAGATATACTCTTCATGCAGTCAAGAGTGACCAGAGGCGAAGGTTAACTTTTTGTAAAATGGTCTATGCCACATATCCCACTGGGGACAGCATTTGAGCAAATTATACAACATTTATACCTTTGAGCCAAGTCTTGACATCGAAGCAGTAGTACTGTTTGGACCAGAGTAGTCCTGCCAACGCCTGCACTGCCACATTACGCTCCTCGCTGTTCCAATCATTGTCAAACACCTTGGGATTCATATAATACATGGGTGACAGTGCACAAAAATTAAATGACTGAAAATAGTTCCTGGACTAACCATGCCCCATGATTCATGGCCAGCAAGACATAAATTCTCATGAGCCCCTGCAGATGCAGGGGCTCATGAGAATGTATGCCTCTTGTAAGATGGAACGGGCTGGCCGAGGGGCTGTTCTGTTTGAACAAAAATCTGAAAATCGGCTTTCGGGGAATTTTAAAAGCTGAATCAGCCTCCATGGAAGATCATCACCAATGACAACAGATGGAAAACTTATCGGGGATCATGAAAAAGGGTTGCCCTTGATGACTTGATAAACTTCGTAAACCGTGCCCCAACTGTCAACCTTAAAAATTTGGAGCTAAGAAGATTTTCATTTGACAGGTGACTAAATTTTGCCTCAGGCCACTAACTTTTGAACCTTGGTAGCTCAGCTGGCTATCTAAATTTTTAAGGATTTCATCACCCCTGAGGAAGCCTTATCACTGTATGCACAGCTTTATGCAAACAGCACAATGTCATTTTGTTCCTTGTCAGCGTGCCAGCTACTTATTGACTGCCTTAGTTTTTGATAGAAAAGGTGGCTGACCTGCAGTCCGAAAAGTAAATACATGCAAAAGATGGCTTATTCCATAGACTGATATGTAACACAATGGGTGTCAGAATGTGATTTTTGACAATACATCTCTAGCTACTTTGTAAACTGAAATTTTGTGAATTTTCAACAAATGTAACTTCACACCAGCCCCAATGCACTGGAATTAAGATAGCACAGCACACTCCATTGTGTCTTTTTATAATATTGACGGTATGGCAATGCAGTAATCAAGATCATGATCAAGAACTTTCCCAGAGAGCAAAACGTCATCTGACCGACGTTGGTTGCAGTTGGCCCACGCACGGCCATGCGTGGGCCAACTGTGACCAACATCCACCCAATGTTCTTCTGCTCACATGCTTACTCACTGAATCGTAGTACTGCTGTGCTGCATTCCTCTTGCTGATAAACATCTCGCGGTACTTGTCGATAGTGATGTTCATCGGGGCATGTGCGGGTTCGATCCTCCAGTACACACTGACGTGGCCACCAGGGAGCGCCGTCAGACGATGTAACGCACCACACTTTGTACCAATCCTAGCTGGATTCACTGATTCACGTTTTCCTGCACAAAGAAAGTCTTTAGCTCCCTTGTGCTTGTGGTCATTGGTACTGTTCACAGTAGCAATGGCTGCATACAAAAGATAAGGAGGTTAATTATAGACTGAAACTTGCTTGATAGGGGGTGGGCGAGTGGGGTGGGGTGTGGGCGGGGTGGGGAGGGGAGGGGGCGGGTGGCCGAAAAAGGAGCAGTCCTTACTAGTTCAGTGCTAGTATCATTTATATGTAAACCCCAGACAAGAACTAATGCTCTCAATAGCTGTTAAATCTAGCTTTTTTATACATTTCAGGAAAACAAAATTTGCTGAAAAAAAAGTTTGAACATGACCTTTCCTATTAGGTCAAAGAAATGACACAACCCATACAGTTTACAGGTGTACTCCTCAGACAGACCCATTCGGGAGTATACCACTAGTACACTTCTTTTCAAATGAGCACCTGTACTGTTGTTGGGAGTACTACCCAGATCAACCCACTCAGAGTACACAAGAAGTGCACTTCTATTCAAAAGAGATGTGAAGCATCTCATTTGAATAGAAATGTACTTGTGGAATCCACTCTTAGTGGGTCTATCTGGGAGTACTCCCATAAACATTACAGGAATACATGTGTCCCTCATCCAACCAGATCCATTCACAAGGGAGATATGGGGCTGGTGTCTATAAAAACTAATCTAAAACCACACCCTGCACGATGTACTTGTGGAAAGCATCTTTAGTATACGGATGTGGGTCATGACAGCTCTTGCAGCCGATTGTCACGTTGTCTGTGAAGAGCAGATTGCAACCCTCAAGACAGTCTTCTGACACAAACTCCACGCGCCAGTGCCCTGCAACACACACATATTTACACTCACAACACATCTTTGTCCATGTTAACCCTTTGCCTGTCAATTGCACTTTTTGTCAAGGCAATTCCTGTAGGAATCGCCTCTAAAAAAAGTGCTACCAACAGTCAAAATTTTAATGCCCTTGTGCATATTCCCACCAGTACTGTTTAGAATCGAAGTTCTGCAATCAGAATTTTCTCCTCGCAAAAGTTTCACTGTGCTTAATTCAGGCAGACCATCGGGGTTCTTTCTCTGCTCCCCCGCCGGAGGTACGATGACTACGCATGACGCAGAGCCTGAATCCTCCAGGTGAAGACTGCGCGCCTCCTCGTTGTCCGACGCGGTCCGCGTAGGGGGAGAAGCTGGGAAGAGAGGAAGCCGAAAAGAATCTGCTCCCATGAACCATCAAGGCCCGCTGGGGGAGGGGGGGGGGGGCTGGGTAGGTGCCGCAGGGAAGCATGGTCCGTCCTGAGACTGCTATCCGAGTAGTCCAAGCGCAGACGGTGAAGCCGACGAGTCCACAAGGTAGATCGATCCCTGGAGGTCCGGCCAGAAGATTAGTTGCTCCTAGAGGGTGCCGCTGAGGACTAGTGCTGTCAAGAGGTCCGTCACTGCGAAGTGCGTGCTTGTCCGCCGGCTCGAAGAGGTGGAGCGGGAAGTGGAGTCATCCCCCCATGTCTGTGGCGGCTGCCTCCTTCAGTAGCGGTCGCCCGTCTCGCCTGTGCCTGACTCACTCTCCTCTGTCCGTCAGACGAAGCCCCTTCGGTAGCAGAGTTTCTCATCACCGAGTGTCAAGGGGACCGAGGCCGCTGGGTGTCCCTCTCCATGCCCCTAGGGCTGGGGGGCGGGGGGGCGGGGGGGGGGGTGCTCCGGGGGCCCGAACTCGATGAGGAAGCATGTCTTGTCAGCTGTCATGCTGACTGAGCTTCCCTTCTCTCCGCGGAGGGCTTAGGTCTTGGTAGTCTTGCCCTTACGGAGAACTTCATCTCATCTGTGGCTCTGTTCTCCGCCTCGGGACCCAGAAGCTTGGATTTGAGGCCTGTCCGGTCGGCGGCTAACATTCCTCTCCCTCTCTGAGAGGCGCGTCCTGGCTGCGGCCCGGTCTAGGCGCTGGTCCGGCCCAAGGCTGGCGGGTACTAAGCTCTCAGAGAGGTGGTCCCCCGCTTCTGCTGCCTGGGCTCTGCTCTCCTGGTGGGTGTTTGAGCAGCCCAACTTCCTCCATGCGTGGGGACCAAGCTCCTGATGCCTGTACACACCTAGGGGACGAGTCCCGTCGCGGACGGTCAGCATATCCCAGGCTGAAAAGCGGGGTGGAGCTCCTGGTGCCTGGACCTGACTCGGGGGGCAAGGTCCGTCGGCTGCTATTAGGCTCGTTCACCTGCTCGAGGCGGAGCAGCACTGTCCGAGGCACCAGTGGGGGCAGCAGGTCCCTTTTCCATGCCGACAAGCCCACGACGGCTGACTGAGCCGTGCCGGTCTCTCTCCCCGGTAAAATGCCCATAGCAGTGACCATCGCTCTTCCTCCCAATCGCGCAAGTGTTGCATGTCCGACTGGAGGAGCAGCCTGAGCAGGGTAGGCACACATCGTGGGCGTCGCTAGGCAACTGGAATCGCTGCACCTGGTGCAGGTCGTCACCTGAGTACTTACTTACTTACTTACGCCTGTCACCCCTACCCGGGTATAGGCCGTCGACGAGAGACCTCCAGCAACTCCTGTCCTGTGCTTCTCCTTCGATTCTACTCCAGGTGGTTCCCAGTCTCTTGATGTCTGCTTGGAGGTCTCGACGCCAGGAGTTTCTCGGCCTACCTCTTTTCCTCTTTCCCTGGGGGTTCCATGACAATGCCTGCCTAGTGATACTGGAAGCTGGCTTTCTCAGACTGTGACCGATCCATCCCCATCTTCTTCGCCCAATTTCATTCTCTGCTGTTATCTGCTCTGTTCTCTCCCAGAGTCTGACGTTGCTGATCTTCTCTGGCCAGTGGGTTTTCAAAATTCTTCTAAGGCAACTGTTCATGAAGGTCTGTACTCTGTTGACTGTGGTTTTTGTCAATCTCCATGTCTCTGCTCCATATAGGAGAACTGCTTTTACATTGGAGTTGAAAATCCGGACTTTGGTGTGTTGTGACAGCTCTCTGGAACTCCATACTTTTTTCAACTGGAGAAAGGCTGCTCTGGCTTTACCGATTCGTGCTCTGACATCTGCATCAGTGCCGCCTTTTTTGTCTATGATGCTCCCGAGATAGGTGAAGGACTCCACCTCCTCCAACGGGGTGCCAGCAAGCAAGACTGGTTCTTCCCTGGTTGCGTTCAGCCTCATTGTCTTTGTTTTCTGTTTGTGAATGGTGAGGCCCACTTGGGACGAGATGTCAGCAAGCCTCGTGGTCTTGTCCTGCATTTGTTGATGAGTGTGGGACAGTAATGCCAAGTCGTCTGCAAAATCGAGGTCGTCAAGCTGTGTCCACAGTGTCCACTGTATTCCACTTCGTCTGTGCTCTGTGGTCATCTTCATGACCCAGTCTATGGCCAGTAGGAAGAGGAACGGAGACAGCAGACACCCCTGCCTGACACCAGTTCTGACCTGGAGCTCCCTGGTGAACTGCCCTTCGTGGATCACGCGACATGTCATGCCATCATAGCTGCTCTTGATCAGGCGGACGAGCTTTGTGGGTACACCGTAGTGTCGTAGGAGTTTCCACAGAGTCTCTCGGTCCACGCTGTCAAATGCTTTCTCATAATCCACAAAGTGGACGTACAGCGGGGAGCTCCACTCCAGAGACTGTTCCACGATGATGCGGAGAGTGGCGATCTGGTCTGTACATGATCGGTTCTTCCTGAATCCTGCTTGCTGGTCTCTCAGCTGGGGGTCAACGGAGCTCTTCATTCTTTCTAGGATGATCCTGTTAAAGACCTATCCTGGTACTGACAGCAAGGTGATTCCTCTGTAGTTGGAACACTTGCTGAGGTCGCCTTTCTTGGGAAGCTTGATTAGGTACCCCTCCTTCCAGTCAGCCGGCATCACCTCCTCTTCCCAGATCTTTCCAAACAGTGGGTACAGCATCTCTACTGTTGTCTCTAGGTCTGCTTTCAGAGACTCCGCTGGGATGCCATCTGGCCCTGCTGCTTTGCCATTCTTCAAAAATGCCACTGCTTTTCTGATCTCTTCCCGGCTGGGTCTGTCACAGCTGATGGGTAGGTCGGTCTCTGCCGGCTGGATGTCGGGGGGGTCGGGTAGGCTAGGTCTGTTCAGTAACTCTTCAAAATACTCGGCCCATCTGTCGAGTTGGTCTGCTCTGTCTGCAATAGGCTTGCCTTCTTTGTCTTTTACTGGTCTTTCTGTATGGCCATACTTACCCGACAATCTTCTGGTAATGTCGTAGAGCTGTTTCATGTTGCCGCTGCCTGCTGCCTTTTCTGCCTCTGCTGCCAGGCTTTCTGTGTAGGCCCTCTTGTCTGCCCTGATACTCCTCTTCACCTCGCGGTTGGCTTCCGAGTATTCCCCCTGTGCCCTTACTTTGGCTGCTCTCGTGCGACTGTTGTTCAGACAGCGGCCGGAGTGAAAGCACGGGGCCTCCTTGCGAGGGTCCGAGCTCCCGGTCAGCCGTATACAAAATTTCCGGTCAATGCCGCCACCCGGTAAATCACCGGCTGAGGCAGTAACCAAAGCTTTACCTTGTCATGACCCGAGCCCGGTAATCCTACAGTGACCAACCACCACGTAAATCCTCGGAATCTGCAGGTAATCTACTGCACCAAGCACCAACGCCCCACAGGTTACACCACAAGTCCAAGTAATCCAACGTAAGTTCAAGTTCACAATTGGTAATCCGACCATACACAGCCGAAGCACGCGGGGTGCACACGACTGGTCTGGTGTAGCTAAGAGAAGAGACTGGCAAGAAATGGCGACCGGATAGGGAGGTAAGGGAGGCAACTCAGGGCCTCTTGGTAACAACCCCCTAGAGTCACCTCCCTGGTTGTTGTCTGTACACGAGCTTTTGGGGCTAAAATTGGTATGCTAAGCGAACCTTCCTAGTAGTAATGCCATCGGTAAAGATTTTGAGAAAACAAATGGATTAGTAAAAGACAGCGTTGTAGAGGTGGGTTTTGAGCAGTGATTTAAATGAGGAGAGCGTTGGATAGTTATGGACAGGGGCAGGGAGGCCGTTCCATGTGGTGGGGCCAAGATGGGAGAAGGCACGACCACCACCTGTTTTACATTTGAAATTGGGAAAGCGAAATTTACATGTGCCAGAGGAAGAGCAGGGGGTGCGAGATGGAGTAAGTCTGAGATATAAGGCAGAATTCAGGTTGATAGAGTTACAGCACATGCAGGACAGTTTATACAGAATGCGTTTTTGTACGGGCAGCCAGTGGAGTTTCATAAGGGTGGGGCAGATATGGTCACACTTATGTACGTGCAGAACTAAACGGACAGCACTGTTTTGAACTCTCTGCAGTTTATCTAGCTGGGTAGGCAGGCTGGAAAGGAGGGAGTTACAGTATTCTAACCGTGATAAAACAAAGGAGGAGATAAGGGTGGCAGTTGCTTCAGGCATCAGATACTGTCTAACACTGCTAATGCGCTGAAGTTCAACAAAAGCTGATCTGCACTTATGACTATCATACTTATCCATTTGAGGTCTCTGTCAATGAAAACACCAAGGTTTCTGACACTGTCAGAGAAAGTGATTTGATTTTGACAGACAGAGATGTGACTGAGAAATCAGGACAACTGCAAAGGACACACACCAGCTGTGATAAGCATGCACTCTGTTTTACCATCATTTAGCTGGAGTTTATTGCTAATCATCCCATCTTTAACTTCTGTCAAACAGTTCTCCATGTTGGAAATTAAACGACCAGCTTCAGAAACGGGACCAGAATCGTGCAACTGGGAGTCATCATTAAACATATGATGTTTAACAGAGTACTTTGAAAAATTAGTACCTAACGGCTGCATACACAGAATGAAGAAAATCGGCCCGAGCACAGAACCTTGAGGCACGCCAAAATGTAGTGGGGCTGGGGCAAAGTGACAGCCGTTGACAGAGACAACCAGACGCCGGTTTGTGAGATATGCTTCCATCAAGAGTAAAGCATGGTCAGAGAAGCCATAGTCAAAGTGAAAACGAGACAGAAGATGGAATGATCGATAGTATCAAAGGCTGTGGACAGATCAAGGAGAGTCAGGACAGACAGCTCATTATTATCAGCAGCGCAAAGGAGATCGTTTAAGATTCTAATCAGGGCAGTTTCAGTGGAGCAGCCAGCTAAGTATGCAGACTGGAAGGGATGTAGGAGAGAATTTTCTTGGAGATACTTCAACATCTGAGTGAAAAACAACCTTTTCTAGGATTTTATAAATAAAGGGATAGGTCTTTAATTTTGTAGTACATTAGGATCGAGGTTTGGTTTCTTCAGCAATGGTCTAAATAAGGCTGTCTTGAACTCGTCCAGGAATACACCAGTGGACAGAGACACATTTATGATGTGGGTCATGGGGCCAATCAACAGATCAATGTGTTGGTACAGAAGAGGCGTCGGTATGGGATCTCTTTCGCATGTCTTGGGAAGCGTCTTTTTTAAAATGTCAAGAATAGACGCCTGCGTAACTGGCTCAAAACATGCAAAAGAGGTCCCATGACCAAAACAAAGTGATGGTGACAAAACAACTGACAAACTAAGCTTATCCAGTTTGTCGCGGATACGTCTGATCTTATCACAGAAAAAGTCGCGGAAAACTTGAGGAAGATCGCTTGTAGGGATGGTAATGGGAAGCGGAGAAGTCTTGTACTTGCCAAGCAAGGAGTTCGTAATACTAAACAGTTTCTTGCAAGTGTCACTCTCAGCTATCTTACTGCTGAAAAAGACAGTCTTGGCATGAAGAACCAGATGCGTGATGCAAGCTTGGCGGCGTTGTAGATCTGGCCGTGTACTTCCAAGCAGGACGCACGCCATGCATGCTCAGCATGACGTCTCTCTTGCTTCGTTGTCCAAATGTCAGGGACGAACCACGGAGAGCACTTGGATCTTCTAACAGTCTTCATAGTGGCTTGCGCGTGGTGGTCAATAAGAGTGGAGAGATCGATGTTGAGGGTGGAGGCTGTGGGGGAACAGGACACCGGCCAGGTCAGCACAGAATGACTCATGGTCTATGGCATGGAGGTTCCTGCTTGTGATGGTCACGGGAGGAGGGGGAGGGTAATGATGTTCAGATCACATACAATGGATCTGTGGTCGGACACAAGACGATCATAGACGCACACTGACAAAAGGAGCTGGTCAGTCTCTCTGTGGATAACCCAGTCCAGTATATGTCCAGAGCGGTGTGTAGGTTCACTACTTCTTTCTTTCTTTATCTTGAACGCCGTCACACTTGGAGTTTGGCTCTCAAAATGAAATCTGTAGTCTTCTGTAGCACCTCCACAGGGGCATACAGTTTCTCTTGTAGAGTAACGGGCTACGGCCATATCGCCTCCATCAGCAGCTGGTGGTTCCCACAGTCCTGGAGGATGTGCTCTGTCGTCTGCTCTGCTTCTCCACAAGGGCATAGGGGAGATGGCATGAGGTGGAAGCATCTGTGCAGGAGGAAATTGAGTCGGTTGTGCCCGGTCCTCAGATGGAAGATGGTCACCTGCTGAGTGCTCTTGTCTGGACAGCTGTAGGTTCACTGATGGCCTGGGTTATACCAAACTGGAGGAGAGGATCCTTCACACGATGAGAGTTTCTATCACAGTCAAAATGAAAGTTAATGTCCCCCAGGATAATGGAGGGACTTGGTCTGTCAATGCACAGGTCGAGAAGATCATGAAACTCCTGGAGAAAAATTCATTTTTCTCTAAAAGGTATTTTTTCGAAAAATACTTACCGATGACATGACATTATGGAAGTATCTACTACTTACTCAATTCTAGCCTAAGAACCCGTTGTGTTACCACACAACCCGGGAGGCACTCAGGGAACCCCCAGAGGGGCCAAGAGTTGTCTCCCGTTCCTGCCCATCCGGTCCCGAGTCACGTGGTGACTAACCAGTCAGGATACTTAGCTCACCAGCGGCAAGCGAGGCAGGTGGGAGGGTCCTCCGAGTCATGTCATCAGTAAGTATTTTTCGAAAAAATACCTTTTAAAGAAAAATGAATTTGTTTCTTCCAAAACATTACCGATGACATGACATTACGGAAGAATAGCGAACAGGAGGAGGGTGCCGCGCCCAATCACCCCCATAGGGCTAAGAGAGCCATCCTCCCGCCGCAAACTCCCAACAACCTAGCTAGGTGCATACCTACGGCACCTGTGGCGCCGGGAGGGAGTGTTGCGCCGCAGTGATGTCCCCCACCAGGGCGAGGTTGTCTCGCTGGCCTGCCAGATCCCGGAGATAGAAGTAGGCGAAGGTTGATTCTGCCCGCCAGCCCACAGCAGCCACGATGTCTTTGACAGCACAGTTCCGGTCGAACGCGATACTCGTGGCCATGGCACGTACCTCGTGTGCACGTATCTTTAGCCTCTTCTCTCCCAGCGGGGAGAGGTCCATGTAGGCTGACTGTATGACCCAGCGTAGCCAGGAAGATATCGTCTGGGCTGTTATGTCAGTTCTGCCAGGCTTTAATGGCAGAAAGAGGCATGAGCATCCTCTCCGGGCGGCTTTGGTTCAGTGCAGGTACATGCGTAGGGCTCGCACAGGATCTTGTTGCCTGGTCTCCTGGGGTAAGTTCGTCCCTCTCAGTGGCCGTAAGGTGATCACCTGTGGCGCGGTCAAAGGAGACCTGGTCTTGGCAATGAAGGCAGGGTCCGTCAGCAGCTGTACGGAACCATCCGCCCGAAATTGCAGGCAGGCAGGGCGCGCTGAAAGCGCGTGTAGCTCGCTAACTCGGGCCGCCGTGGCGAGTGCCAACAAAAAGCATGTCTTACGAGTCGCATCCGCAAAGTGGACCAAAGGCAGCGGTTCGAATCAGGAGAGTTCAGCCAAGTCAGTACTAACCCAGGGTAGGTCCCAGAGAGGAATGACGAACTTGGCACTGGACGCTGCAGGCCGAAGTGAGTCATAAGATCGGCGAGGTCTTTACAGGCGCTGGGATCCGGGCGGCCGAGGTGCCGGCAATCATGGACAAGTAGCCCCTGATGGTTATAGAGGCCAATCCTCAGTCTCTGAAGAGCCAGAGGAAGAAGTCAGCGAGCTGGGGATTAGTTAGGTCAGTGGGGGAGAGGCGATGGTCGTCGCACCAGACGCACAGGACTCGCCATTTTCCCTCATAGACGCGTCATGTCGAGGGTTTGCGGGCTTTGGTGATAGCTTCCACTGCTGCATTCGAGAAGCCTCTAGCGGCGAGGGCTTGCCGCACAACCTCCAGGCGTGTAGGAGTAGGCGCTCCAGGCACAGGTGGAACAGCGATTGTCGCGGTTGCTTGAGCATCGTGCGGGGTGTGGGAAGCAGCAGTGGAGGGTCCGTGGCGACGCTGAGAAGGTCGGTGGTCCAGAACCGGTTCCACGAGAACGGGGCAACCAGTAGGACGACCGCATTGCATCCCCGCAGCTTGAGGAGGACTTTGGGGACGAGGACTGTCAGGGGGTACGCGTAAGCAATGAGTCCGTCCCACGGGATGGAGAGAGCGTCGACTGCCCAGGCCAGCGGGTCCGGGATCGGGGAGACAAATAGGGGAAGCTGGTGATTCCACCTCGTGGCAAACAGATCAACCATTGGCGTCTCCCAGTGTGCGCAGATCATCCGAAAGATGTCCTGGCGTAAGGTCCACTCCGTATGTAGTAACTGGCCACGTGTGGAGAGCAAGTCGGCCAATACATTCAGTCGGCCGGGGATGTGTCGAGCACTGAGGGAAATGTTGCGGTCCTCGCACCAGCGCATCAGATGGTAAAGGAGCATGCACAGGTCAGGTGAGCGCGTCCCGCCCTGCTTCTGGATGTAGGCCACCACCGTCGCGTTGTCGGAGAGGACGAGTAGTTGCTGGTGACTGAGTTGTTCCTCCCACGCAACGAGGGCTTGCCAGACTGCTTGCAGCTCCAACCAGTTGATGTGCTTGTCCGCGAACTCCGGGGGCCAGAGGCCGGACTTCGTGAGGAACTGCAGAAGCAGGTGGGCTCCCCAACCAGCAAGACTTGCATCGACACAAAGGGAGAGATGAGGAGGCGGCGCGGTCAGGGGGACTCCCGAAGCAAGCCACGTCGTGTCGGTCCAACGCAGGAGGTGGGGGCAAATCAGCGGGGACACGGGTACCATGGTGGTCAGCTCGCCTGAGGAGGGACGCCAGAGAAGCAGGAAGTGCAGCTGTAGCGGCCGGGCGTAGAGACGACCGAGGGGGAGTAGATCCGACGCCGCATTGATCAACCCAAGGAGCTGAAGCCAGACTCTGGCGGGTGCTGCATCCTGCTGGGCTACCTGGCCAGCTAGGGCGGTCAACTTCAGGATCCACGGCTCCGGCAAACGCACCCTGTTGAGGTCGGTGGCGAACTCCATGCCAAGATGGACGAAGCGACGCGAGGGAGTGAGATCCGACTTGCCTGCGTTGACTAGGAACCCCAACCGCGACAACAGCCGCATCAGCGCATCCCTGTCCGCTTCCAGGTGGGCCTCCACTTGGTTCCGCAGGAGGAGATCGTCGAGGTAGTTGGACGTCGGGCTGGACGACGACTGCCGCGCCTTGACCACCACAGCGTCCATGAAGCGGGTGAAGACCCATGGGCTGAGGTTGAGACCGAAGGGAAACGAGCGAAACTGGTAAACTACCCCGTTGCAGGCGAAGTGAAGGTACCTCCTGGAGGTCGGGTGCATGGGAACATGGAGGTAGTGAAGAGGATGAACATCGCGTAGTCCATGGGCTGTACGGCAGCACGGAGGGCCTGGGCATTCTCCATGCGGAAGGACGGGGCAGAGATGAAAGCGTTCAATGCAGAGAGGTCGAGGACAGGCCGCCACTTGCCGCCTGGTTTGGGCACCACGAAGAGGCGGCTGTAAAATGTATTTTTCTTTAAAATAATTTTTTTTGAAAAATACTTACCGATGGTATTACAACTAGGAATGGTTTCTTAGCTAGTCTAATTTTAGCCCAAAATTTGTTGTGTACGAGTACGGTCATGATGACAGGAGAGGGGCGCCATAGCCTAGGTGGAAGCCGGGTAGCCTCCCTTCCAGTTCAACCACGCATGCGCCCAGCGCTTACTACTTCAGTCAGTTTCTTAGCGTAGACCAGCGGCTCTGGCGCTGGCCGGAGAGGTCCCTCAGGTAGAAGCGTGCGAAGGTGGTCTCCGCTCGCCAGCCCATGGCCGCCACAAAGTCTAGACAGCACAGTTGCGGAGGAATGCTAGGCTTGCAGCCGTGGCTCTGATCTCATGTGCCCTGATGTTCATGCGTCTGGCTGTATCAGGGGCGAGGTCTTGGTAGGCCGAACGTATCACCCACCAAAACCAGGAGGATATCATCTGGGCTGAGATGTGATGTCTACCTGAGAACAGAGAAAGGAATAGATGGGCGCGTCCCCTGCGTAGCGGCTTGTTCCGGCGCAGGTACACACGTAAGGCTCGCACCGGGTCCTGTTGTCTGGACTCACGGTTGGACCCTGTGTCTCTAATGGTCGAAGTTGACCACGGAGGTGCAGCCAAAGGAGATCTGGTCTTGGCAGTAGCAGTTGAACCGAACCGTCCGTCAACAGGCGGGGCCGGAGAGGTCCTTCAGGTAGAAGCATGGGAAGGAGGACGGGCTCGCGGCCTAAGCTGCGGCGTTGACTGTCCTGTCTCCCGGTAATAGCCACTATGGGACTCACCGGTGTTGCAACCCCTCATCCGTTCTGGTGTCAAAGCCAGGAGGAAATCGTCTGGCTGAGATGTCATCTCTACCTGGGGACAGAGGAAGGAATAGGCGGCTGCTTCCCATGTGACACGGCTTGGTCCGGCGCAGGTACACACGTAACGCTCGCACCGGGTCCTGTCTGGACCCATGGGTGGAGCCTGGTTCTCTTAATGGTTGTATGGTGACCAATTGAGATGCAGCCAAGGGGAATCCGGACTTGGCTAGGAAGGCCAGGTCGGGTAGCAGTTGAACCGAACCGTCCGTCCGGAACTGCAAAAACCAGCGGGGCGCGCCGAAGAGCATGCAGCTCACTGACCCTGGAGGGTGAGGTGAGGGCCAAGAGGAAGCAAGTCTTCCGTGTCACGTCCGGTAATCTCGCAAGCTGGACCGGCTCGAAGCGAGATGAGTTGAGCCAGGTAAGCACCCAAGGTAGGTCCCATCGAGGCATCAGGGAACGCAGAGTGGGACGTTGTAGACCGAAGTGGGCCATCAGGTCGGCGAGGTCTTGCAGGAATCCGAGTCGGGTCGTCCCAAAAACCTGTACGTGTCAGCGATCATGGTCAGGTAGCCGCGGATGGTGGTGGGCGCTCAGCGCTGGTCGTTGAACAGCCAGAGGAAAAAAATTCCGCCAGCTGAGGGACTGTCAAATCGATGGGGGAGAGGCGTCTGTCGTCACACCAGGAGCAGAGTACTCCCCACTTGCCTTCATAGTCTCATCTGGTCGAGGATCTGCGGGCTGTAGCGATCATGTCCACTGTCGCACCCGAGAAGCCTCTAGCGATGATGTCTGGCCGGACAACCTCCAGGCGTGGAGGAGGAGACGCTCCGGCACGGGTGGTAAAGCGCCTGCCGTGGTTGCCTGAGCAACGTGCGCGGGGTGGGGAGCGGCAGCGCGGGGGGGTGGGGGGACCATGGCGAGGTTCAGGAGGCCGGTCGTCCACGACTTGGTCCAGCAGAACGGCGCCACCAGGAACAGGGTCACGTTGCACCCTCTGAGCTTGAGTAGTTCCTTGGGGATGAGTACTGTCGGCGGGTAGGCGTAGGCTACCAGGCCCTCCCAAGAAAAGGAGAGGGCGTCCACTGCCCAGCCAGGGGTTCCGGAATCGGAGCGAAAGCGGGAGCTGTCGATTCCATCTCGTGGCAAAGAGGTCGATCATGGGAGACTCCCAGGTTGCGCTGATCATCCGAAGAATGTCTGGACGCAGCGACCACTCGGTATGGAGAAGCTGACAGCGTCGGGAGAGGGAGTCAGCTAGCACATTCAGGTGACCGGGGAAGTGACGCGCTCGGAGGGAGATGTCCCGATCCTCGCACCCTGTACACCTGGTAGAGGAGGATGCAGAGAGGGAGAGCGGGTCCCGTCTTGCCTCTGGAAGTAGGTGACGACCGTGGAGTAGTCCAACAGCCCCAGTAGTTCCTGATGCAGTAGGCGAGAAACCCATGCACAGAGAGCTCGCCAGACCGCCTTCAGCTCCAGCCAGTTGAAGTGTTGGGACAGCAACCAGGACCCCAGGCCGGAGGCAGTCTCAAACGACGGAAGTAGGAGTGCGACCCAAGGTAGAGGGTCGCGTCGACGCAGAGGGCTTCCGGACTTGCTCACATTGACCAGGAAGCCGAGGCTGTCGAGGGGATCTGGAAGTGCATCTCGGATCTTCGCCAAGGAGGCCTCCTACTGGTACCGCACAAGAAGATCATGAAGGTAGGTCGACGGGGGAGACAAAGACGTCCACCTGGTCTAGACTAGTCAGGAGCCCATGATCCGGGTGAACCCACAGAGGCTGCGGTTGCCACCAAGGGTAAGCCTGCGAACAGGAGTACCACGCCGTCGAAGGGAACGGAGGTGACGCCTGGAGAGGGAGTGCCTGGGGACGAGCAGAACGTATCCGACCGGTCCAGGTTGACGGCCGAGTCCATAGGCTGCACTGCGGTGCGACGGTTCGGCGGGCTCCACGGGAAAGGACGGGGCGGCGAAGAACTTGTACAGAGTGGAGAGCACACGGCGTCTGTCATAGCGGCTTCCTAACGGTCGAGAGGTCGAGGACGCAGCACATGAGGCATCCTGAAGCACCAGATCCCAAGAAGTGGCAGCAGGTAAGACAACAACCGAGGAGAGGCACGCAATGCGGTTGGCGATGACCGGGAACCAGGAAGTCCCCTAACCGCGGCGAGTGTTGGGCGTCTGCGATCCTCGCTGTGTGGAACGAAGATCCGAAGAGGCTCGGGCAGGCGTAGTCAAGCGCCGTCTCCGCAGGACCGACGTGCGACGTCCTGGGACCGGGGATACTCATCCCAAGGCCTAGGGGGCCCGGAGGGACCCTGTCGTCCGCTGAAGCTACAAAGAATAACAAAGGAACATTAACATAAAGCGCTGGACTTACCTCCCACGTTCTAAGCGCTTTACAAGTGTACACACAGCCAACCATACCGCAGCAATTGCCCGCCGAAACACTACTAGAGGCCGCGAGGAATCGGGAGGCCGAACAGGCGGAGAGTCGTTCCAGGCTCCACGAAAGGCGAGCAGCCGCACACTGGTCCCGTAGTCCCGACCGAGGCGACGGTGCGTCCAAGTTACGTAAGTCCACTCAGTCCTTCTAGCACCCAATAGCCCGTCTGCATGGCAGGGTGGGCGGGCAATCAACGTTGTGCGCCTGGCTGGTCCCCCAACTTATGTCCGACGAGTGGGAGCACGATAGCCCACAGGCTTGTCCGATCGTGGGCGCCTGTCACTGACCTAGTAGCGGGACGCTGAAGTTCATTGCTAGATCTGTGCCGAGGATAGGAGGGCCACACCTCAAAGCTGCGTCCGGAAGGTAGCCAGGAGGTGGGTACTGCAGGGACGTTGCGGGTCAACTTAGACTGGCTACTCTCAGATGAGGTCGGAACGCGCTCGGGACTTCTAACTCCAAGCATCGTAGCGCAACCGGGGGTTAGGTGGGACGAAAAACTCCTTCTCTTCTTGGCCACCCAGGCTACCTGTCTTTGCCTTTGGCCAGGGAGCCGAACATCCAGGCTTAGGGCCGCAGGAAGGGTAGGCGTGGCGAGCGAACGCCAAGGTTGAGCTCGTAGTAGTCTATGTGCCGAGCAGGCGGCCAATTACCCAGTAGTCCAATCCTGTCCAGGGTAACGGCAAGATCCCTAAGCTGGACAGCGTACGCCTGTGCTGGGCCGGTATGCATGTGGCGTAGTACGTGCAGCCCGAGAGTCTAATCGGGAAGAAGGTGGTTCGAAGCCGCTCGTTGTCAGGCTCACGGAACTCACAGCTGACGAGAGTAGTCTGTGTGTAGATAATAGTCGCTGCCCCAGGAGCGAGACGAAGTACGCCAGTGCTGACCCGGTCCCGACAGTGTGGAGGGCCGTACTCCCACGAATAGCCGAAGTCCTAGGATCGGAAGCGTCAGCGCCGCAGGGGTGTTAGCATCGTTAGCCAGCAGCTGTTCTCGGACTATTGTCGGCCGTAATGGCGATAGAATCCCCAGACTGGAACCACTGCTCGTCACTAGTCAGGGGTGCAGACCACGCAAGGGAGAGCGGATGCCCAGCCGGAACTGACTAGGCAGCAGGCCTGCTCATGCCTCGGTTATAGGAAGTCCCCACAAGCGTGCAGGCGCAGACTTGTATGGCGGCGAAGCGATGCGCCGCTCTGAACGAGGGTGGTACTCGTGGTCTCGAGGAACGCAGCGCGACGACTACTGTTTCCTGTGTAAGGGTGGGAGTGCGTCCGGCTGCGTGCTCGACTGGGCGCGGACCCGGAACATCCTGTCTGCATGCAAGCCCTAGGAGCGTACGAGCCGTCCTCTCGGGTCTGTACGTGCTACCGGCGATGGAGCGTGCTCTCGTAGCTTATCTCACGCCGAACAAACTGCAACTGGGGGGAAGGTCCTGTCTGGAATGCTGACCTCTTGCGTAAGGAGTGCGACGAGGACGAGGCTCCACCTACTTGGAAGCAGCAACGTCGGGCTGAGACAGCTACCGGTGCAGAAGCCTGTTCCTGAACAATAACTCGTGGCGCCAAAAACGGCAGAACCGGGCAGAGGCCACTATCCGGTGCTGTGGGCGCTGCCGGCGAAGAAGAACGGGCTCGCGACCGAAGTCGCGGTGTAGACTGTTCTGTCGGCTGGCCAGAACCACTAGTCAGGTCGGTGGGTGATACCAGCGGGGCAACCTTGTGCCGAGAAGGGGGTTTGTCTCGATGCTTATTCTTCGGAGCTCGAGGAACTGCGACTGGCCGGTGGCCACTAAGCGGTACTGTGGGCCCTGCCTGTGCAGGAGGACGGGCTCATGGCCTAAGCTGCAGCGTTGACTGTCCTGTCTCCCGTTAATAGCCACTATGGGACTCATCAGTGTTGCAACCCCTTATCCGTTCTGGTGTCGGCCGTCACGGCCGTAAAAGCTCCATAGCTGGGTCCACTGTTCTTCCAGCCAGGGGGCGCAGACCAGGCACGGATTGGAGGAAGTACAGGCGGAACAGGGAAGGCAACTTCATGTCCGTCACTCGGCCATTGGAACTGTCCACATCTAGAACAGGTACGGACTTGCCAACTGCAAAACATAGTGTTACAATGAAAAGCGAGCGAACGGGAACGTGCCCCCGCGGGCACGTAATACGAACCGCGGTTAAACGATATGAAGAAAGTTCACGGCGTATGCTGACGCACGATGCTCTACCCTTCCCCTGAGCACCGGACAGAAGCAGTGACCGAGATTTTACCTTGCCCTAATGAGTTAGAAGAGACACGAAAGGACGAGACCACCAGAGAAGGCCGGGCGCCGTCCCACCAAAATGGCGTCGAAGAACCGGTTCCTGTCAGTTCCCGGTCTGTGAACAGCGTAGCACCCAGCGACGACAGTCACAACGGTCAGGGAAGAAGGAAGAGCACTGCAAGGCACAGGTAGCGAGCAGACTACCGAAGTCCACGAGGCTAGCCGAGGGCGAAGCGAGAGGGCACCGGTCGAGGCAGGCACAAAGCCGACCGGCCCAAACGTGAGTCAAGTTCACAAGGCGCTATAACGTCCGAGAATTGGCTTCCTTCTCAAAACTTCCTCCTACAGCCAGGCCTTTAACCACACGAAAGCGTCCAAGCCCAAAGGCTCACAAGAGGGAACCCGAACACAAGTTCCACCGAAGAAGAACAGTCTAAACGAAGAGCCACTGACGTACACAACCTATCTTGGACTAGCAAAGAAACTGACTGAAGTAGTAAGCGCTGGGCGCATGCGTGGTTGAACCGGAAGGGAGGCTACCCGGCTTCCGCCTAAGCTATGGCGCCCCTCTCCTGTCATCATGACCGTACTCGTACACAACAAATTTTGGGCTAAAATTAGACTAGCTAAGAAACCATTCCTAGTTGTAATACCATCGGTAATGTGTTTTGAGAAAACAAACGCTGGGGTGTCCGTGCGCAGCGCTACCTCTGTGGCATCTTTTAGCAAGAGAGCGGCGACTTCTCGGCGCAGGCCTTGAGTTCGTCTGACGGAATCCACACTGGCGCGCAATGCAGGGGCGCCGGGGAGCGAAAGGAGATCCGAAGGCCCTCGGTAATGGTGTCCAAAATCCAGGGGTCGTCTGGGAACAGCAAGCGCCACTCCTTGCTGCACAGAGCGAGCCTTCCGCCGACTTGAGACCCGGGTACGGTCAGCGGAGGCGGAAGCGTGGCAAAGTCAGATGGCCCGACCACGCCCAGGGCGACGGGTGGGACGGGGCTAAGCGGGGGCAGGGACGCTAACCGGGGCGGGGCATCCGAAAGCTGGGCGACGACGACGAGGGGCCCGCAGCGGGGCGGTGGCGGCCGAGACGACGGGTCTGGAGGCCCGCAGGGTGCGACCCAGGGCCTTGCGGGCGGTCGGAAAGTGCTGTGGAATTGTCTTGCGAGGCCAACGGTCCGAGTTTGAGTCCTTCATGGTCTGCCAGGTCTCGCCGAAGAGCAGAGGGCCACCCAGGGGGGCACAGCGCAGCTCAGTCCTCAGATCGGGGGGCATCCCGCGGCAGGACTGCAACACAGCATCCCGACGCAACAGGTCGCAGTTAGAAGCGGCAGCCATCGCGTTGACCGAGGAATGGTACGCCGCCCGGGTTGGCCTCTTCCGCCAGGATGAGCAGGTCTCCGAGGAGGGGCGTCAAGGAGGGGTGCCAGGAGTCCTCGATGCGATGGACGAACACTTGTGTCAGCAATTCCATGAATCCCACGCAGGCTAAGGTGTTCCGGACGGGAGAGGCCGTCTTGTCAAGCCGCGGGGCAGGGAGCATCCCAGCAGGGTGGCACCTCCAGCTTGCACCACGGCCGGTGGATCCACGACAGGCAGCGGGTAGTGGAACGCCGGGGAATGTCCTGAGTACCAGTCCTGACGAAAGGCAATGTCGAGTCCGGGAGGCCACCTATGGTCGGTGAAGAAATCTGAGTCCCAGGCACCTGGCAGGAGGTGCGCTGAGAAGGCATCACGGAGGTCACGAAAGCCGGGGGGCTGCGGCAAGGACTTGAACCTCTTGACCTGTCGTCCAGCGTCCACAAATGCGGAAATCTTCCTCTTGAGCGGGGGCAATGGCGGGCAGTCAACCGCGGGGAGCGTGGAGGCGATGAGGCGTGCGACCTCGTCGAGGACCAGCAAGGTGTCTGTACGCGAGGACGAGGTCAACTTGTGGGAAGCCGAGGAGCCAGAAGAAGTAGCGTGAGGCGAGGGCGAGCGGCTGAGTCCTCCGAGAAGCGCGGAAACGGAGTCATGTTGTAACACAACGGGTTCTTAGGCTAGAATTGAGTAAGTAGTAGACACTTCCATAATGTCATGTCATCGGTAATGTTTTTGAAGAAACAAATGGTGTCGGTCAGCTGGTTGGCCTTGCTGGGTGGGGGTCGATAAAGCAGCAGAAAGTGCACACGCTGCTATGAAAGTGAAAAGGACAGTTTAGCTAATTCAAAGGCTGAATGGCCGAAAGCAAATGAATCATTGTATGTAATAAAAGCTTGAAGTGATGATCTGAAAATGAAAGCCAGACCTCCGTCTCTTGAAGCACGGGGTTAGGACTTCATGACACAGTTTTCATATGTCATGTCTTTGCACTTTGGCTCATCTCCAGTGACACTGAGCCAAGTCTCTGTTGGAAACAGAACATCAATGTCGCCTCAAATGAATTCACTGATTTCAGCCTGTTTTTCTGGAGAACTAACTGTTAAAAGTACAAGGATGGTGCCAGAATAGCTTGGCGCCTCAGGCGCCAAGCTATTTTGGCACCACCCTTGAACTATCAGTCAGATTTGTTTCAAGCAATGGGTGTGTTTCCTGTGAACATACATGTTGGGTTCATTCTGCGGCACTTTGAGCCAAAACACAGAATCAGCTCAAAGCACAACAAATTGAACCCCAAAAAATAATGCCAAATATTATTATCATTATCAATTATCAGTTATGCCAAAAAGATTTCTTACCAAGCTGATAGTGAACCTGAACTGAACCATCGCTGTTGGCCGACATTACAGGTTGGAGATGACCACTCATGTGTGGGATGGGCTCCCTCCCTCTCCGTACATTTCTGTCAAACAGAAACAAGATCTCATTTACACACAGACCCAGTGTACATAAGGCCAACAGTGGCCCGATGACCTTCCACGCATCAAGGCAGTACTGGTTTTGAGCAACAAAACAAGACAAATACTCGTTGGAGTGAGGGTGCGGTTATTGGTGGTAAAGAAAGGGAGCAATATTGCTATTTAAAAAATGGCCAAGTAGGCAACTTATCTCAAAGCAAATTAAAAATATATTACTATAACAAAAGTGAAATGGGCCAATAAAGCATCTACCCATTTTAGCTGTATTAGTGTGATTGTGCTGCTTACAGTGGAGGTACATGTATAATTTATAATGTATAAAAAGAAAATAAGGAAAAATCAAACCAAACAGCTTAACACACACACAAAATAACCTCAGCTGAGAAAAAAAAGCAATGCAGCCAACACACCTGCACAACAAAATATTATTGACAAACATGCAATTCAGCTTAAAAGTTCCATTATCCATAAATCTGAAGACACATTCCAGCACCATTTGTGTTTGTTATGCCTTGTCGACACACCTCATGAACTTTAACTCATTCAGCCCAGATGTGCTACAGCAGAAGAGAGATCGACCATGATAATTCAAGGGTAGTGCCAGACTAGCTTGGCGCCTGTTGGCGCCAAGTTAATCTGGCACTACCCTTGAATTATCATGGTCGATACATCTCCTGCAACTGGTGCATAGTTGTTAGATGATGCCTCCAAAGTTTGGAAAATGCATTTTTCTTTAAAAGGTATTTTTTCGAAAAATACTTACCGATGACATGACAAATGGGAGTGTCTACTACGTGCTCAAATTCTAGCCTACGAACCCGTTGTGTGCACACACAACCCGGGAGGCACTCGGGGAACCCTCCAGAGGGGCCAAGAGTTGTCTCCCGGACCTGCCTATCCGGTTCCGAGTCACCTGACTCGCCAGTCAGATACTAGGCTCACCAGCGGCAAGCGGGGCAGGTGGGAGGGTCCTCCGTGTCATGTCATCGGTAAGTATTTTTCGAAAAAATACCTTTTAAAGAAAAATGCATTTATTTCATCAAAAACATTACCGATGACATGACAAATGGGAGAATCACGAATAGGAGGAGGGTGCCGCCCCGGTACTACCGGAGACCAAGACCGTCCTCCCATTGCTAATTCCCAGGTAACGAGCTAGGTGCGTACCTACGGCGCCTGCTGCGCCGGGAGGGAGTGCTGTGCCACCGTGAGGTCCCCCAACAAGGCGAGGTTGTCTCGCTGTCCCGCCAGATCCCGAAGGTAGAAACGAGCGAAGGTAGATTCTGCTCGCCAGCCCACCGCGGCCACGATGTCCTTGACAGCGCAGTTCCGATCGAATGCGACGCTCGTGGCCATGGCGCGTACTTCGTGTGCGCGGATCTTCAGTCTCTGCGCTACGCGTGGGGAGAGATCCATGTATGCCGATCGTATTACCCAGCGCAGCCAGGAGGAGATCGTCTGGGCTGTGATATCAGTCTTGCCCTGGCGTATGGACAGGAAGAGGCGGGAGCGCCCTCTACGGGTAACTTTGGTACGGCGCAGGTAGATGCGTAGGGCACGCACGGGATCCTGTCGCCGAGTCTCCGGAGAGCAGGCAGGCCCTCCCAGGGGCCGCAAGGTGATGATCTGTGGAGCAGTTAGGGGCGACCTTGTTTTGGCAATAAAGCTGGGGTCCGTTAAGAGCTGCACGGAGCGATCTGCCCTGAACTGGAGGCAGTCTGGGCGGGTAGAAAGAGCGTGTAGCTCACTAACTCTGGACGCGGTGGCCAAGGCTAGAAGGAAGCAGGTCTTGCGTGTCACATTTGCCAGAGGGGCTAGAGCGAGTGGCTCGAACTGGGAAGAATTCAGCCACGTCAGGACCCAAGGTAGGTCCCAGCGAGGAATGAGAGAACGCTGAGTCGGACGTTGGAGGCTGAAGCTGGACATGAGGTCGGAAAGGTCCTTACAGGCGCCGGGGTCTGGAAGGCCGAGATGACGGTACGTGTCGGCGACCATGGATAAGTATCCCCTGATGGTGAAGGGCGCCAAACCTTGGACCTCGAAGAGCCATAGGAGAAAGTCCGCTAGCTGTGGGTTAGTCAGGCCGGTGGGTAGGAGGCGACGGGCGTCGCACCAGGCACACAAGACGCGCCACTTCCCTTCGTAAACACGCCGAGTGGAAGGCTTGCGGGCTGCAGCGATTGCCTCCACTGCTGCACCAGAGAAGCCTCGAGCGGTGAGGGCGCGCTGCACAACCTCCAGGCGTGAAGAGACAGGCGTTCGGGACAAGGGTGGAAGAGAGCCTGCCTGGGCTGCTTGAGCATGGAACGGGGCGTGGGAAGGCGCAGGGGAGGAGAGGTGGCGAGGTTGAGTAAGTCGGTGGTCCAGGACCGGGTCCAAGCCAGCGGGGCGACCAGAAGCAGGACTGCGTTGCTCCCTCGAAGTTTGTGGAGGACCTTGGGAATGAGGACTGTTGGGGGGTACGCGTAAGCGATGAGGCCGTCCCAAGGAATCGAGAGGGCATCGACTGCCCAGGCCAGCGGGTCTGGAATCGGGGAGACGAAGAGGGGAAGCTGGCGATTCCACCTCGTAGCAAAGAGGTCGATTAAGGGAGTCTCCCAACGGGCGCAGATCATCTGGAAGATGTCCGGGCGCAACGTCCATTCTGTGTGGAGCAACTGGCCGCGGCGAGAGAGCGAGTCCGCCAACACATTCAAGTGGCCCGGAATGTGTCGTGCGAGGAGTGTAATGTCGCGTTCCTCGGCCCAGCGCATCAAACGGAAGAGGAGCATACAGAGGTCGGGAGATCGGGTGCCCCCCTGTCTCTGGATGTAGGCCACCACCGTCGAGTTGTCGGAGAGGACGAGAAGCCGTTGGTTCCTGAGCTGGTTCTCCCAACGAAGAGGGCTTGCCAGACTGCCTGCAGCTCTAACCAATTGCTGTGCTTGTCCGCAAACTCCGGGGGCCAGAGGCCGGAAGCCGAGGAGAATTGAGGAAGCAGGTGGGCTCCCCACCCCGAGAGGCTCGCGTCGACACACAGGGAGAGGTGCGGGGGAGGGGAGGACAAAGGGACTCCCGAAGCCAACCAAGCCGTGTCGGTCCAGCGTAGAAGGTGAGGGCGAACCAGGGGGGAAACCGGGACCAGGTGGGCAAGGTCGCCAGAAGAGGGTCTCCAGAGAAGCAGGAGGTGCAGCTGAAGGGGGCGGGCGTAGAGGCGACCCAGGGGGAGAAGGTCCGCCGCTGCGTTGATCAGTCCGAGGAGTTGAAGCCAAACTCGGGCGGGAGCTGCTTCCTGCTGAGCTAGCTGGTTGGCGAAGGTGGCCAACTTCCGAATCCGGGGATCCGGGAGGCGAACAACGTTGAGATCGGTGGCAAAATCCATTCCGAGATGAATGAAGCGGCGCGAGGGCGTGAGATCTGACTTCCCGACGTTGAGGAGGAACCCCAGTCGCGACAGCAGACGCATCAGAGTATCCCTGTCCTCTTCCAAGACGGACTCGACGTGGTTTCTCAGGAAGAGATCGTCGAGGTAGTTGGACATAGGGCTGAGAGACGACTGCCGTGCCTTGGCCATAACTGCATCCATCAAGCGGGTGAAAACCCAGGGGCTGAGGTTGAGGCCGAAGGGTAGGGCTCGAAACTGGTAAACGGTTCCATCGAACGCGAAGCGCAGATACCTCTGGGCGGCCGGATGTATGGGTACGTGTAGGTAAGCATCGGAGAGATCCAGGCTGACGGCGTAATCCATGGGTCGCACCGCGGTACGCAGGGCTCGGGCCGTCTCCATGTGGAAGGAAGGAGCCACGATGAAGCGATTTAGGGCTGAGAGGTCGATCACTGGGCGCCACTTGCCGCCGGGCTTGGGGACGACGAAAAGTCTGCTGTAAAATCCCAGCGAGTCTGCGCGGCGCACAACCTCTGTGGCATCCTTCCTCAAGAGAGAGTCGACTTCCCCCCGTAGGGCGCACTCCTTGAGCGGGTCTGCGGGGATCTCGGTCCACAGCGGAGTCGTACGCAGAGGAGGAGGGGAACGAAAGGAGATCCGTAGGCCGCCGGAAACAGTGTCTAAAAACCACGGGTCTTCTGGAATCAGTAATCGCCACTCGTCGCTGAAGAGGGCGAGCCTGCCGCCGACTGGAGGACCCGAGACGGCCGGCGGAGGCGGAGGAGGGGAGGAGTCACTGAGCCCGCCCGCGCCCAGGGCGACGGGCGGGACGGGGCCAAGCGGGGGCGGGGGCGTTAGCTTGGCCGGGGCGACCGAAGGCGGGGCGACGGCGACGCAGGGACTGCAGCTGGGTTGTTGAGGTCGGGGCGACGGGTCTGGAGATCCGCAGGGGGCGACCCACGGCCTTGCGGGCTGACTGAAAGCGCCGAGGAACAGACTTGGGAGGCCACCTGTCCGCATTGGAATCCTTGACGGCTTGCCAGGTGTCACCAAAGAGAAGGGGTCCCCCGAGGGGGGCCCGACGCAGCTGGGTCTTCAGGTCGGCAGGCATTCCTCGGCAGGCCTGCAGGACAGCGTCGCGGCGGAGTAAATCACAATTGGCGGCTGCAGCCATAGCGTTGACCGAAGAGTGATACGCGGCGCGGCTGGCCGCTTCAGCGAGGACGAGGAGGTCGCCAAGAAGGGGGGTCAGGGACGGGTGCCACGAGTCTTCCACGCGCCGGAGGAAGGCTTGCGTAAGGAGCTCCATGAAGCCGGCGCAGGCCAAGGAATTCCTGACAAGCGAAGCCGTCTTGTCCAAACCCGCGGGTAGCGCGCGTCTGAGTGCAGAGGCCCCACCCGCCTGAACCACGGCGGCTGGATCCACCGGAGGGAGAGGGCAGAGGAAGGCCTGGGAATGGCCGGCGTACCACTGCTGGCGGAAGTACATATCGAGGTCCGGAGGCCATCTGTGGTCCGAGAAGAAATTACTGTCCCTTGAGTCAGACAACAGGTGGGCCGAGAACACATCCCGAAGCTCACGAAAGGAGGGGGGCTGAGGGAGAGTCTTGAACTTCTTTACCTGTCTACCCGCGTCGACGAAGGCAGAAGGCTTCCTCTTCAGGGGGGGGGATGGAGGGCAGTCCGCTGCCGGAAGCGTGGCGGAGATGAGGCGAGCGACCTCGTCGAGGGCCAGAAGAACCTCTGTGCGGGAGGAGGACGGTAACCCGTGGGCTGTCGACGCATCCGAAGGAGAGAGCGGTGAAGGAGAGCGGCTGAGACCTCCGAGGAGAACTGAGATGGAATCATCAGGGAGAAGACTCAACGAATCGTCGTCCACGCCGCCGAGAGCCGTCGAAGAGGGACGGCGACCGTGACTCCGAGAGCGATCAGCTCGACGAGGACGAGGGGAGCCATAAGGCGCCGAAGCACGCAGGGGAGAGCGACGTCCGCGACGGCGACGCGACGCACTAGAGGAGCGGGAACGGCGGCGGCGACCAGACGAGCGACTACGAGCTGGAGACCGTGATCCTCGGGAACGAGGAGGAAGGAAAGAGGCTGGGCGAGGGGAAGGGGAACGGGCGGGACGAGGCAGACGGCGGGGAACGTGGGACGAACGCCGCGAAGAGGTAGAGCGCGAAGGTCCATGGTCCAGATGACGAGAAGAATCCCGAACTTTACGACGCTCACACGAAGGAGCGCGAGAGTGGTGGTCAGACTTTGATCGCAAGGAGGAACTGGACACAGGTAGAGGTGTGGTGAGTGTGCGCGAATGTCTCCGCGAGCTGGACTCTGTGGCGAGGCGGGCTCGCAGCGGCCGAGGGGGATCCAAGGCCTTCCTAGGAGACGAGTGGGGACCGGTTGACCATGGACGGCGCGAGGCACGTCTCTCCGAACTGACCTCTGTGTCGAGATGGGTTCTCTGCCTGTCGTAAGGCTTGGTCCAAGCGCGATCCCTCCTGGGAACCCGCGCCTCGAACTCCCGACTCCGCACACTACCTTGCTGTGTCCGCTGTGGAGATCTTTCCAGACTGGGGCCATCGGGGGCAAGAGCGGTCGGTGTGTCTGAGATGACAGCCGGCACTTCCGCAGGTCTTGCAACAGGCACAGGTGTCGGGCGTTCACGTCGGTAGAAGCTCCAAAGTTGGACCCAGCGGAGCTCCGGCCAGACGGCGCAAACGTCACAAGAACGCTCAGATGTACAGCCGACACACGGCAGGCAGACCTTGTGCGTATCCGAGGGCCACTGGAAACCTCCACACTGCGTGCAGGTCATCAGGAGGGCACTGCAACACACCAAACAAACAACGTGCCGGTACGTGGTCGAGACCAACAGGGCTCGTCCTACCAAGGGGAACCGTATCGAACGATATGGACAAACGGGCTGTGCCCCCAGGCTATACTGCTATAGCGCCCGAAGCTAAGCTTGCGTCTTTAGAACAAAGCCTACCCCAGCCAGGCTGGAGAGGAATGTGCGCCAAACGACAATAGGTTTAGTTTAGTTTAGTTATTTGGGTTCAACGTCGCGCAGGGGACTAAGACCATCACACGGCGGGCCAAACGACAATAGGGACGAAAGGCCGTGTCCCCCGGCAATAATGCTGTAGCGCTCTAAGCTAAGAGTGCGCTCTCGAAACAAGCATACCCCAGCCAGGCCGGAGATGCAACATGAGCCACGCGCCGCAGCTGGTTTAAACAATGCTCCCCGAAGGCTACCAGGGGAAGCCAGTAATTTCACCCCAAAGGGGAAAGGCGAGGGCACCAGGGCCCCGCCGAGCTAAGAGTCCCCGCTCAACAAAACCCACACAACCCGAACAAGGTAGAGTCCAAAGGCACAGGCCGGTACCCCGCCCGGGGACCGGCTCCGGGCCCAACTAACTATCCTACCTCTCTGCCGAAGCGGTAGCGGGAGAAGAGACGTCCATGTCGCCACCGGCGAAATGGCGGGAAGCAGCAGGTCCGCCAAGCGAAGCCAACCAAGGAGGACGCCAAGCGAAGAAGCGCAAGCGAAGCTGCAGCGAAGCAAGAAGCGAAGCAGAAGCGAAGCAACAGGCGAAGCCAAAGACACGGTGAACTCGAGCACCAAGACCGACCGGTCGAAGGGAGCGCGAGGCTAGAACACGTCCGAAGGTCGTGAGCCTACGTAGCTGACTGGCGAGTCAGGTGACTCGGAACCGGATAGGCAGGTCCGGGAGACAACTCTTGGCCCCTCTGGAGGGTTCCCCGAGTGCCTCCCGGGTTGTGTGTGCACACAACGGGTTCGTAGGCTAGAATTTGAGCACGTAGTAGACACTCCCATTTGTCATGTCATCGGTAATGTTTTTGATGAAATAAATACGACCGTCCGGAGTTGAACGAGTTAACAGCAGTTTGGACAAGGAGCAAAAGCACACGCGCAATTGCACTTATTTATTCTGCGCTGATGTTAGCATGTCTATCTATTTTTATCTGTTTCTCATGCTAATAGCATTGTATTTCTAGAACGGAGCGGAGTCATTGTTCTCCTGTGTCTAAATGAACCATAACTAGACCTGTGTGTATCATTTCATAACCATCTGTTACAGAAGTGTATCTTTGAACAGTTACATCAGTAGTGGGCCTTTTAAAAAAAAGTTGCCACTGCCTTAAGATAAATTTGTGAATAGAATTCTTAACACTAGTAATACCTAAGCAGAAACTGTGGAAGAATGCAAATTTCTCTCTCTTCCTGACTGTTGTTGATGGCCATGATACGACAAGCCAGCCCCAGGTGATCTGTCTTGATGTATTCCACAGACACATCCCAGTAGCCAGCAAAGTCAAACACACCTGTCCACAGAACCACTGAAATTATTACAGGTGTACATTCATTGTATACAACAATAACTACATTAATTGCAGCTGCAACATCATTATATAGCATGTAAACAAATGGTTTATATTTCACCACAGAGCAAGAAATACACTGTCATCTTTTACAGATGTAGTTAAAGGAAACTAAACTTAAAGCTCATTGAACGTTGTAGCCCCAGCGTGCAAAAGTCCATGGCGTGCAAAAGTCCATTGAGCTGATGCCAGACAATGTGGACCTGCACACGGCTGTGCGCGGGTCGACAGTGGCTGACGTCAGCCCATTGACCTTTTGCACACTGGGACTGTCTTGTAAAAGAAAAGTACTCATAATCATATTCAGCCATGAGACCTCCACCCAATTGCAAGAGCCAACGAACCTCATAAGCCCCACCAGATGCAGGGGCACATATCCTCATCATATCCATGTTCTTTGGACTGGTGGGATTATTTTTTGTTGAATTTGCCCTACTTTCAAACTTATGCTGCATCCACTAGCAATGAAGGGGCTTAACCCTTTTCATCCTGATACACTACTGCTTGAAATCAGTTTGACTATGATAGTTCAAGGGTGGTGCCAGAATAGCTTGGCACCTGAGGCGCCAAGCTATTCTGGCACCACCCTTGAACTAAAATGGTTGATCTATCTCCTAAGCTGTAATGTAGTCTTCACAGGACAATAAGCAAACTATTTTTTAATCAGCCTCAGTATGTAATGGGTTAAGAACATCAAACAATATGAAACAACAACCTGTATCTAGCAGTTCATATTCTGGATGGAGAACGGTCCTTTTCTTGTTTTCTTCCCTTAAATTCTGGTACGGGAAGGCACACTGCGGGTATTTGTACAGGGCCCTCATGTAGCTGTGATCAGGAGTGTTGTCCAGGTAATAATACAGTTCCTTCACATCTTCTCCGTGATTACCCTGTAGTAAAACAAAATGACAGAAAAGACAAAGGCAGTCAACCTATCTATATAATTTTAAAAAGGCAAAGGCAGTCAACATATATATATAAATAAAAAAGAACAAACGTAACGTACGCACATACATAAAGAGCTACCCTGACAACAAAACAAAACAAAAAAATGTTCTTTGTTGTTGACTCCAGATGTTCAGCCTACTGTCTGAGCTACCTTCAAACACAAATTTGGAAGAGTTATTGCCCGTGGTTGCCTTGGAGGACACAGGGTTTCATTAGTGCTGAAAATAAGCAAAACTGGACACACTCTGACAAGCAAGTTTCCTGTGAGATGTTTTAACACACATGTTGTGTGGATTGCTTAAGATGTTATTAACTGCCTTAAAAGAAATTTGACCTGCAAAATTCACTAGAGAACCAGAACTTCCGGTGCACATCATTTTCTTAATAAATCTTATTTTATTTAATGGGAATTACTTTCAAACCATTTTTTTTTTATGTTGCAGTGATTGACACATAGATAAAGAACATACCCATATCCATTTGATCAGGTAAATATGGCCACTAACAGAAAAAAAAAAACTTTTTGATTTTCATGTTTGTAGGTCATGTTGATTAACTGGGTGCCTTTGACAAAAGAAAAGTAGGTCAAGACCAAACAGGCTGGATTTTCAGTCACACAGACCCTAGTGACACTGCATGTTGGTTGGCTTTCAGCTGTGTCCTCTGCAGATTCTCCCCATTTCACTTTCATTATGATGGTTGTGTCAATGATGATGTTATAATTCATCGATGTGAGATTTTAAAGACTAAACATTCCATTTACACGTGATATAACACACTCCTCATAACATTTTCTAATAAATGATGTCAAAATAAGCCAGATTAAAGCATATTTACTAAGAAAAGCGCTATGGTGAAAAATTTGAGTTTTTATTGCCTCATGGTTTATTATGATGAACAGCTGAGCTATCTATCTAGGCTTATGACCTGATGTAATAAATAAAAGAGATTTTAAAAGAAATTGATTTTGACCAAGTTTTCTTTAACCCATTACATCCTGAGGGTGATTTTTAAAAACTTTGCTTATTATTCTATGGCTTCATTACAGAATAGGAGATAGATCAACCATTTTAGTTGACGGGTGATGCCAGAATAGCTTGGTGCCTGAGGCGCCAGGCTATTCTGACAGCACCCTTCAACTATCAGTAAAAATTTATTTAAAGCAATTGATGTATCAGGATGAAAAAAATTAAAGGTTTTGTTTATCAAACCCCAGTGTTATGAAATACACTTCCTGTAGTGAGTCTGTCTCTGACTTCAAGAGTTTGTTGAAAACTCAACTCTTCAAGCTTTACTTTGAATAACTGCCAGTGTTTGATGCCTTAGTTGTAGTTCTGTAATTCTCCTTGTTTTAGACTGAATGTTAATTAGAATATATCATGTATGCATTCTTGTTTAGTTCATTGTAAAAGTGGTGTGTTTGGGTATTGTGTTTTGTTTGTTTTGTGCATATGTCATTGTATTTTTATTTCTGTGTACAGATTGTAAAGCGCTTAGAGCTTTTAAGATTAAGCACTATATAAATACTCATTATCATTATCATTATCAAATGCACACGAAAGAGGAGTGTCTGTATCATTTTGCACTCAATCTTACATAATTTCAGTACAAATAAAAAGAAGAGTGCAACTAACCTCAACACCTGTGAGTCCAAATAGACGCTCTTTCAGCATGCAGTCTTTCCCATTCCACAACGCCAGTGATGCACATAGCAGCGAGTATCGGTCGCACACTCCTAACAGTCCATCCTCACCGGACACATATGCATGGCTGACCGCATCCTCGTGTGATATGTGCTCCCAACTGGTATGAATGGGATGAAATTGTAACCACAATTCAATGAGTCACTAGAACCTACAGATAAAATAACTTTAATTCATTCAAGACATGCCGCCTCCAGATACCGCATATCTGGAGGTGGCACGTCTCGAATGAGTTAATGTTACTTTCCTTAACTCTTTATAGCTGAAAAAAACATTAACATGATCAAAATACAAGAGACACAGTTCCTCATGAGCCCCTGCATTTGCAGGACACATGATGTTCTATGCCTCTTGCTGAAACAACTTTGTACCCACTTTTCTTGGAAAGCTGGGGCTCTAGTCTGTGTCTTTAGCATTGAAATAACTAAGATTTCAACAATCTGTGCCCAATCTGTGATGTGAAGAAGCTAACCTCCTCACATATGTACATGTGACATAACTGGTACTGTCTACAGTACTGGTGGCCACTGGCACAAAAGAGAAAAATAATCAATCAGTGTCTAAAATGAGCAGTGCAGTCTGCTGGCCTGGCTTATTCTGGTGCACCCATATTGTATCACTTCCTTCAAATCCAATGTTGACTTTTAGAATGCAGCACTTCTAGAAGGAGTCTGTAAAGGTATGTGCTAGCTGCAGGAGAGAGAGATGCTTTGATGTGATTACTGATTAGTTCAACGACAGTGCCAGATTACTTGGCACCTTCCCAGGTGCCAAGCTAATCTAGCATCACCCTTAATCTATCATGGCTGGTTCACATGATGCTGTTGTGTGTTAAACCATTATCTTTTCAATTATAAAACCAACATAGACACAGAATTATGATGTATTGTTGGGCACTATACAGTTTTATGAAAATTTTAATGGATCCTTGAAGTGAGCACAAGGATATGCCCAGGCACCTTCCTCTCACCCAACCTCACCCATGATACTTGTTCCTTCATATATATTACTAGTTTGTGGAATCTATCTATCTCACCTCAGGAGTACCTCAGATAGACCCACTCAGAGGATGCCATATGTACACTTCTATTCAAATGAGATGCAAGTTTTAGCATCTCATTTGAATATAAGTGTACTTTTGGCATACATGTTCTCATATAATATATATATATAATTTTAATAAGCAAAATGTCACTGAACAAACTGGCTGACTTGTCAGCATGGCCATACCATTATAATTTTATCTGCAGCCTGAAAAGAAAAGAAAATTGTACCTGTTGTCTTGCTCTGAGTAATCCTCCCTGACAGTCCCCCACTGACGCTCGGACAAATATGGACCCCAGAAGAGTGGATCATCCACGTTGTCAAAACTCTCACTGGCTGCTGAGGCTGCATTGGCATTCTCATACCCCTCTTCTGTGCCCCAACTGGAACTCAAACCTTCCACTTCATCACCATCTTTACCCTCCTCTTCTTCCTCTCTTTGTTTATCTGCAATGTATCCCTTTTCTTCTACATGCAAAGCAGACGTACTTTCTTTGACCTCCTCTTCGGGCATTGTTAACCCCGGCCCACCTGGTCCATCGCCACTGGACACTCTGCGTTTCTTTTCCACAGGACTGTCTGACTCTTCAATGTCATGGTATGACTCCTGACGCCACGGATCTTTAGATTTTGACATGATGCTTGCGTTTAGATCTAGTAACTAGTCTAGATCGCGTTTGGGTGGAGACTATGTAATTTGCGAAGTGTCTACCACTTTCCGCGATGCCTCGGGCAGTTTCTGCTGGGCGAATTTCATGCTAGTGCCTGTCCCTCTTCTGTAGCGATTGTGCTATGGGTGTTGTAGTTTGGTTTTTCCAGAGGCATGAGGATTCGCTGAGTTTGGAGAGACCTCGATGGGTCGATATCACTTTGGTATCCGACTTCAATGTACCAATCCTGCTTAACGAGCGATTCCTGTCCGATCGCTCGATTTGTAGGTGTTAGGGGTTAGCAAAAAGGAAGAGCTACAATACCTTTGCCTCTCTGCTTATGCACGCACCAAAACTGAGCAGTATGTTTAGTCTCCTCTCATGGATGTTCCGCGGTAAACGTGTTGTTTACACTTTCGGGCAGTTGTCGAAGGAACTCAAGGGACGCCGTTCTCAACGCGCAAATGATAAGAGTAATCGTTCTTGGACAGCGTGACGATTTACACAAATATGCAGGAAACTGTTCACATTAAAATAAAATAAACAATAAATAATAAGTGGGGGTCCAAAATTGATTATATAGTGCCGGTCACTTTTGTCAGGAATGTTTACATTTTAAATTTTGAAATGCTAAAACATTTAGACCATACTGAGCCGGTCACATTCAGACCGGTCTCGGCGGGCCGTCTCAGTCACTGGCACGTTCTGAACTGACTCCGGCAGTTGAATATGGTGCATCACTGAGTCAGTTCTATGTTCAAATTTGTTTGTTTGTTTGTTTGTGTTTGTTTGTTTGTTTCAGTGTTTGCCGCAGTCTGCAGTGTGCTTTCTAGCTTCACTAACTAAATTAACGTTGTCACTGACTCAGGGGCGACGTAGTCACTGTAGGTCAGAAGTAGTTGGCAGTTCCACTGCTTTGATCATGTCAGCGTTGTTGAATGTTGAAATGACAACTGAAGCGATTACGATAGTTTTAAGAGGTCAGTGCTGGTTTAAACATATTCTTTTTATGTCCTATTAATAATAATAATAACTGATGGTGATTTCTATGGCGCCTAACCTCAGGTAGAGCCGGCTCTAGGCGCCTTACAAATTTCAAAAATACAATTACAAAAACTGTACACATTATTACACGCGTGCGCGCGCGGACACACACACACACACACACACACACACACACACACACACACACACACACACACATACCGCACACTCACTGACACACACACACACACACACGCACAAACACACACACACCGGCACATATTCCAGGCACCACAGCAAAACTACAACAGAATCCTCAGCAGTCAATGATTAATCAGTGGGGTAATGGAGTTCAGTTGGAAAAGGTGTGTTTTTAGCGCAGCGGATTTAAAAACGTCTTTTGAAGCACTGTGGCAGACATGGGAGGGGAGTTCGTTCCGAGCAGTACAGCGGCCCAAGATATCATGAAAAAGAATGACCGCTAGCCAAAAGACTTGGTACGGCCGACAAACTGAAGATACATGCAAAATTCAGTCAGTGACTAAGCCTCAAATGGCTGATCAGGCGATCCATCTATCATACTAAGAACTAAGGGAGATGTATGGAGATTTTACTTTTAACTTCACGCGAAACCAAGTGTGACCGCCATTTACTGATGCTATTTTGATCCCCCCCCCCCCCCCAGCATTGATCATCGTGTACTACAATCACAAAATGTGCAGATATTGTAAGGATTAAAAAGGTGTTCTGGCAAAGTATCTGACAAGTTGGACTGAAGAAGAACATGATGATGATGGAGCACCTATGACACCTGACAGTGACAGATTATTGAGTAGGGTTCTCGCTAACAAAGGCGCCCGTCACTGACGTTGATCAGTGATAGACACTTCGGTCACACTGGTTGTCTCCTTCAATTCGGTACCGCTATTGCGGTACCGAATCGAGCCGGAGACCACCAGTGTGTACTCACGGTTTGTCTTCGTGTTAGGCCTTGCGGGCCGGTTTAGTAGGCTGTCAGTCGCCTGCCGGGTTTGGAACAGGCCGATCTTTTCATTTCACGTCCTTCATGCATACTATATCTGATATGACAAAGTTTGCCGGCGATCCTGACTGCTCTAGATTTATCTTGAGTCCTTTGATCTCGGCTCAAACTCTAGGTTGACAGTGAACGAGTCTACTCCCTTGCCAGGACACAAAAATCCGTCAACGACAAGAGACGTGCATTATCTTTTTCTGCTGTAGGAAGGTAAAATGCATTAAGTCCATTTTCGTGAAAAGCGAGATTTTAATTGTATTACAATGAAAATTGACCTTTCCGTAAAAATGGACTTACTGTCTTTTGCATTTCCTAGAGCAGCTTTGTTCCCGCAGATGCAGGGATTTAAGAACATATTTATATGACTTTTGTACTGAGGTATCATCCATGCTGTCTATCTTTATACTGCATGCGTTGCTCAGGCAGAAGGGGTGGTGTGATGATCTTTGTGACAATGTGACATATGTCACAAAACTCGTGACATTCCCACAAGTAACCATGAGCTTAGTGACAGGCTCCCCGAAACATCCCCGACGAGCTTGCGAACTTTCACCGCGGACTACTACCTGAGTGCGTGTTTGTATGTCAGTGTTTGTGTGTGTGTGTGTGTGTGTGTGTGTGTGTGTGTGTGTGTGTGTGTGTGTGTGTGTGTGTGTGTGTGTGCGTGCGTGCGTGCGTGCGTGCGTGCGTGCGTATGGTGTGCATGCGTGCGTGCGTGCCTGTGTGTGCCGACACGCTTACTAAGTGCATGCGGCATTATATAGCGGCTTCATATATTGAGTGTGGCTTGATAGTGTTGTTTTGTGTTTTATGTATTGATGTGTATTAACGAAGGTCACTCGATGTTACGCCGCAACAGTTTCCTAATGCTGTATAATAATGACACGTAAAGTTTACTTAGTCCTGATCTTGAGTTGGCAATCCTACATGCTTTTCACTGAGTTTATCATTGCTGTGACTTGGAGAGTATAAAGTTATATATGTTTTATCAGTTACATAAGTTTTAACCCTATGGCTGTCGGTAGCGGTTATTGTCGCGATGATTCCTTTAGGAATCATCGCGACAAAAACCGCTACCGACAGCCAGAGGGTTACAACCGTATAGGAGTTAGAGGATATTCATAAACGTGACTACGTGTATATGTTTCTAAACAGGACAGACATTACACATCAGTTGCAGTATGATTTTCAAACAATACAGTACATAAATCTCAACAGGACAGACGTTACACATTGCGGTATGACTGATTTTCAAACAGTACAGTACATAAACTCAAGACATCACACTTTTTTTCATACAGCAGCCATCAACATTTTATTTTGCGTTTTCATACAGCGCGCGAATATGAGCCTGGTGTTGTCGCTTAAAGGTCCGACGTGAGATAGGCATGCTGAAAAACTTTCTTGCATGTTACGTGTACAATACTTTCTCATTCTTGAATGTTGGCACAAATGGCACAATTATCATTTAAAAATTAGTACATATGAAAAAAAAAGGTGTTTCAAACATATTTCCGTATCAATCAATTGCGTTACAAATTCACTGCGTTTCTTCCATTCAAATAATTTCTTTTCAAAGCAAACCGCTCTCAAATCCATGAAAGTTCCAAAATGGACTAAAGTTTGACGTCACAGACTGACGTCATATGTAGCTAGGTCAGTGTTGACTATCACACGACGACATGTACGCCTCCGTCTACTACTGCGGCTGGCACTGAAAAGACAATAAAAGTAACAATGAAGTAACACTTTCTAATGAGTGTATGATTATTAATGCACTGGTGAGTAATTTTTCATGTTCGCGAGAAGAAACAAAATTGCCGGCGCACCAATAGACGTTGTTTGGGAATCAGAAGTAGCCTGTCACAACTGCAAGTGTTTCGACAAAACCGGTGGATTAAAAGCCCTGGCACTAACACGCAATATCGCGTGTTTGTCCGGGCTTTAAATCCAACGTTTTCGTCGAAACACTTGCAATTTGTACCTACATCTGATTTCTGGAAATAGTTTTATTTTCGTAACCCTTGTTCGCCTATTTTTATGGTGGTTTTATGAAGGCAATACTATCAAGTCTTATGACTGATATTTATATAATGATTGGTGTGGGTTGCTGATCGTAAAAAATACGTGGATTTTCTATATATGGAGCTCTGTGTTTGTTTGTTTGTTTGTTTGTTTGTTTGTTTGTTTGTTTGTTTGTTTGTTTGATGGTTGGTTGGTTGCTTGTTTGCTTGCTTGCTTGTTTGCTTGCTTGCATATTTCTATCATGAAAGGGCTACCGTTCTTAACTGATGTTGTTCGGAAATCAGAAATATAATGTTTGTTTGTTTGTTTAGTTTTTATAATTCGACAAAAAACAGCTGTACGTTCATTTTTGTTCCTGAAATTTTGATTCTTTCAACGACAAAAAGCCGACAACGTCCAAAAAACATGGATACAAATTAGTCTCAGCAAGAGGCGTAGCTCCTCATGAGCCCCCCGCAGTCGGCGGCGGGGCATCATGAGGATCTGTGTCTATAGTTGCAGCTGGATCGTGTTCAGTTCTTTTCTTTGGCAGTGAAGGGGCTAATAACCCCAGACAAACATGGGCTTATTTGTCTGGGCTTTTAATCCACTGTTTTGGTCAAAAGCCGTACCGAGTTTCAGCAGGCTACTCAGTTTGATTTACGGAAATGTTTTAGAGTTACGGACAATCGTCCTAAAGATTCCCAGGGCGGCCAGGAATCGAACTGACTACTTCACTGTCTTTTGCCGCTCAGATAAATGAACAGTGCTGCAAGCGATTGAGCAGGTTTGCATGTTACGCCCCCGTAAAAAGCACATAAACGTTCAAGGCACATTGGGGGATTGGCTCCCTCGATTCTCTACGCTTTGCGTAGCGAAACGAGGGAGACAATCTGCGTGGACTCGCACCACACATTTTGTTTACGTCACAATGTACGTACATGATGTCTTTAATGACTTTGTGATGGGTGACTTTACTTCATCAAGCTGTTGACTGGCCCTATGCGGTTGCGGCGGTATCACTAGATCAGTGTGGTAGTTGCACTGCAGTGCGTGCAACTACTACACTGGTTTATTACCAGTGAGATGATTTAATTATGCGACCTCCTTTCCTAACTGGCCTTCATGAGATCTTATGCAGTATTATTAATTTGCCATTTTCAGAGGAAATTTTCGATGCATGTGTTCGCACGCAACTTCATAACTAACAATTGTGTGTTTTCGAGAAGAAGAAAAAAAGTTAAAATTTTTGTCACAATATTATGTGATCCGAGGCTTCACAAGGCTGTTATGAATATTTTCTGTTGTGCTACAGGTTCTATATTGCGTAAGAAAATGGGAGAAAAATCAAATGAGGCAACTGCATCAAAACTTATTTCGCGTCAAAATGTCTCTTGCGATATTGCAAGCGAACACCACCATTCTACCTTTCCGTTATGTATGCTATGTATTGTTATTTGCACGGTTTTTTTTTTTTTTTTTTTTTTTTTTTTTTTTTTTTTTTTTTTACTGATCGGTACTGACTGTGTAGCGTCTGTTGAATAAACGTACTTAGATTTTAATTTGGAAAGTCTAGTCTAGACCTAGTCTGGGTATTTTGCCATAAATATGAACCATTTATTATTATTATTATTATTATTATTATTATTATTATTATTGAAGATGCCGTGTAGAATATACAAGGTATCTACTTTCTAATATTAGGTAGCAGCCCAGGAAGCAATATTTATGCTGCTGCTATTATTAGTATTACTATTATTATTATTATTATTATCATTATTATTATTATTGATGATGATGATGATGATGATGATGATGATGATGTATCATTATCAACAAACTGTAAGTATTTCCTAACATTCACTTTTACGATTTCAACATTTTTTGGTACGAAGCAGAATGTGTTCTTAAATGTTTTTGTGCCTTTAACTCATTGTACCCCAAGACCGAAATCATCAAATTTGGCCCTTTTTCTCTGAAGACTACAGTGCAATGCAGGACACAGATCGACCATGATAGTTTAAGGGTGATGCCAGAATAGCTTGGAGCCCATAGGCGCCAAGCGATTCTGGCATCACCCTTGAACTATCATGGTTGATCCATATCTTGCTGTCGGGTGTTTGGGGTAGAATGAATTATAAAAAAGGAGACTAACTTAACCCTTTGCTGACGTTCTTTTTTATTTTTTATTTTTATTTTTTTCTCGCGGTGTTTCCTTCAGGAATCACCGCGACAAAAACGCTACCGACAGCCGATAGGTTAGTCCTGAAAGGGAGCAAACTCTTCACCACCCAAACGACAGCCGTATGGAATTAGATAATTGAACAGGGAACGTTTCCAATTTTAAACACTGTTTCAACACCCAATCTCCACCCCATCCCCTAGCCCTTCCCATCCCCTTCCACTTAACAGAAAGTTAAACCATCTTTTTAAACCTAGGCAGTAACCCAAACTAAACTGAACTTATTTTAAAAATTTAAGCAGAAGTATCAAGATTTCACATACCAAGTTAATCACTGTGACCTACATTTCAGTGAAAAAGAAGATTTCATTCAAATATTTCATAAATCCAAAGTATCGGTCTCTCAGAGCATGAGCTTACTTGTGACAGAACCAGTTACTCCCACAAATAAGTATAATTACACTGTGGTTTAACAATTGTGTATTATTACTAATGTTTTGTAGAATATGTTTTGACTAATATTTTGTAGATTACATTTTCACTGATGTTTTGTCCGCCGTGAGATGGCCTTAGTCGCCTGCTCGGCGTTAATGAAACACAAATAACGAACTAACTGATGTTTGTGAATTAGATTATGTTTACACTATTGTATGCTTTCACGAATGTTTTCTAGATTATGTTTTCAATAATGTTTTTGTAGGTTACGCTTTCGCTATTAACATTTTGTAGATTTATGTTTTCACTAATGTTTGGTATTTTTGTATTCACTAATGTTTTGTGATTGTAGTCTGTGGGTTAATATGTTTTCGCTCACTTTGCTCCCCTAGCTGTACACTTTTTCATGGCGAATTCTATCCAGCTTGCAATTTTTTTAATATAGCGTGACCCTTTCTTCTTTCAGGTACTTTTAGGTTTACTTATACCTACTAAGGGAATTCACTAAGCGCTTGGACAAACAAACAGTTAGATGCTTTGGCCCTTCTTTATGGCGCCAAATCTCAGTTGCCCCACGGCAAATACAAAGCACATGGTCACAGTGCATGACACTCCACATCTTGAAACGATCGCTGGCATTATGTATCGCGAAATATGTGTCGATAGCACTACGATCGCTAACACTACTGTGGTTACGTTTACGCCGAACGCCTCCCAACAACGAACAAAAGCCAAGTCACGGCGGATAACCAGCGTGCATCCGCATAATCCGGCATCGACAACATTCCAAACATCTCCAAAGGCATAGATCTTCATGAGCCCGCCGGGCTCACGAGGATCTATGCCTCTTAGAGATGTTTGGAGTGTCGTCTATGCCCATGGTCCAAGCTAATTATGCCGAGCAGCGATTTCGCTCTCGTTCGTTGTTAGGCGTCGTTCGTTGCAAACAAAACCCCACTACTTAAGTCAGTGTCGACAGCGCTACGATCGCTAGCACCACGTTTCGATATAGCACTACGATCGCTAGCACTACTAGGTGTCGATAGCACTACGGCTGCTAGCACCACATGTCGACAGCGCTACGACCGCTAGCACAATGCGTCGACGCCGGGCGTTACGATCGCTATCACCACGTGTCGATATAGCACTACGATCGCTAGCAGTACGTGTTGATAACACTGCGGTTGCTAGCATCATATGTCGACAGCGCTACGACCGCTAGCACCATGCTTCGATAGCGTTACGTTCGCTAGCATTGTGACTTGCCGATAGCACTACGATCGCTCTCACTACGCCGAGTCGCTATCATTACTAACGTTTTTCTAGCCCGTACGTTTTAATGGCCGTAGTGTTGTCGAGCGTAGTGCCATCGAGCAGTAGTGCTACTCAACTGACAGTTCGAAAGGCCGTAGTTCTGTCAAACGTAGTGCTCGTGATACCGTTAACGGGTTTGAGCCCTTTACCTGTGGAAGGGGCCAAGGGATCTAAATGTGTTTCTTAGTTAGTCGTAGTTGTAGCAACGGCAGGTACGAAAAATGACAGTAGTCACTGACTGTGTTAATATCTTCACCGTTGTAAAATAAAGATTCATTGATTCATTGATTCTGTCCAACAGTGAGTCAGTGATTGCCATTATTACGTACTCCGTATCTGCCTCATCTACCCAGTAAGCAAAGGTCATCGGGCCCACGATGGCTGCAGAGGCCCGTGCCCGCGCACGACTGTGCGCGTGCCCACTTCGGCCGTCGTGGGCCCCAAGACGTTTTGCCACTGGTGTATGATTTTTTATTTGTATGTTTGTTTTATGGTTTTTGCTGTTTTCCCTGCCGTGCGGGTTCTCGTATATATCCGATATGGAGGGTTCTGTACATAATCGTAAAGTGACCGCTATTGGTTTTTGTTTTTTTTTGGAAAATCTACTGTCAAGTAGACTGACGTACTGACGGGGTTGAGGTAGCACGATCAGTGCAGCGCGCTGGCTCAAGGGCCTGACGAAGAAAGAGTCGGAATCTTGATGATCTGCTTTATAACGTGTTCTTGAACGAAAACCAGTGAACTTCGAGCATTTCATTTTGCCTGGCGCAATTTAGAATTCGGATCCGCACCCAATGTACAAAGGGCCATCGGGCCGACGTCGGCCGCCGTTGGCCGCGCACGACCGTGCGCGGGCCAACGGCGGCCGAAGTCCGCCAGATGGCCTTTTGCGCATTGGGTACAGATCCAATTGCTGGCCGGATTCTGTGTCCTATGATCCTCCCGGATCCGTGAGATAGTTGTAATGCTTGTGCGGCGTTAAAATGAAAAAAACAAAAAAACAAACATATATCATTTAATCCGTATTTCCGGCGTCCTGGTGTCGATATCACTCTTAGCAGTGACAAAGGACGGCGGCTTCCGTGAGATAGTTTATTTGCTTAAACACTGTTATATCAATCAATACATATTCAGAGCGTCCCGTCTTTGGTGTCAGCTTCGTAGTGGCAAAAGACGTTTGAATTTCTCACCAAAATCACACGCCTCGCACTGAACAGATAACAGCAAAGTCTTTCAGCGATCCGCTGTGTAGAGTATTTATTGACGGCCAGAGCTGGTCAACGCGAGAAACAAGTTTCACAAAAAGTTTACAATTTAGATCGAACGACACGAAAAAATCACTATAAAATGGTCTCAGACCGTATACCACGATCGGCGACCCTCGACAGACTACAGAAGTGGATAGATTTTAACCAGCTTGTGCTTCAGCCACCGATACTGCGAACAGTAGCGGTGGCTGCACGCACTAGGTGGTTAATATTCCAGCACACCTATGATCTAAGAGTCATCCGATCGCTTGGGCGGGTATGTCGAATGTTGATAACCAGCCCCGAAGATTGACCCAGATCCAGATCCGGATCCGGATGCAGCCCCTGATCCAGATTCACATCCAGATCCAGATCCACATCCAGGTCCTACACCAATACCAACGCCAGAACCGACAATTGTTATATGTGCTGATCCACCGAGTCCTGTTGCGACTGAAGACGACCCTCCTGATCCTCCTCCTACAGCTGATGATTTCACGGATCCTATCGACGAGGAAGCTACGCTGGGTCCTGTTCCCAAAGCTAGTGATGGAACCAAAGAGTGTCATGCATCAACGACGTGTCATCGCAGCATGAGTGCGTATGTGTGTTAGATGGTGCATGATATCCGTGTTGCGATGTCACTGTGTGTGTCAGCGCGCTCGCACGCGTGTGTGTCCCAGTGCGCAAAGGCCATCGGGCTTACGTCGGCCGCCGTTGGCCCACGCACGACCGTGCGCGACCCAACGGCGACCGACGGCGGCCCGACGGCCTTTTGCGCATTGGTGTGTGTGTGTGTCTGTGTGTGCGTGTGTGTGTGTGTGTGTGCGTGCGTGCGTGCGTGCGCGCGCGCGCGTGCGTGTGTGTGTGTGTGTGTGCGCGTGTGTGTGTGTGTGTGTATGTGTGTGTGTGTGTGTGTGTGTGTGTGTGTGTGTATGTGTAAGAGAGAGAGAGAGAGAGAGAGTTTCACGAATTTTTACCACATCTGAGACCAGACCGCTTTTAATATGAACATTTCTGATTTCGACCAGGAGACACTGATTAGTTTATTCCTGGGGCTGATAAATAGTTCTAATTCCTGCAAATGACATCATTTTTTATGGACTTTTTTCTGTCAGTAATCTTTTTTTTTTAATTATTCACTAACAGCATTTGTATATTTACAATTCTTTGAAAAATCTGAGACACTAGGTTGTCCAGACTGTGATAGTTCGCAACCACAAAACTGATTTTGATACATTCTCCATGATAATGACTTGTTATAAAAGCAAGCCAGCAAAACAAAGTGTGGACCTAAAAGATGAAGATAAAAAAGTATATGTCATATTATTATTTTATGAATGTATTGTGAAAAAAAATCGAGATTATGAATCTTTATATACAGAGCTTCTTTAAAATAAAATTAAAAAACTTCCAGCCACAAGTACACTTTTATCCAAATGAGATGTTTCGCATCTCATTTGAATAGAAGTGTGCTTGTGACGTACTCCCCGAATGAGTCTATCTGGGGAACAGGCTACGCAAGTAAACGGTATAGAACGTGTCTCTATAATGCTGGCATAATTTAAAAATAATATAATGTTTTTTTGGCTAAATTTTGTCATGCCGTCTCAGTAAGCAAAGGTTCTCGGACCGACAACCAATTTCGCGTGTTAGCACCCCAATGCGCAAAAGTCCATCGGGCCGGTCGGCCCGATGGGCTTTTGCGCATTCGGGTGCTAACATAGTTCCTTCAAAGGTGGCACCAGGGGCAGCGTGTTGTTCTGGGTCCACTCCTGAAAATTATGCATCTGATTTTGACGGCCGACACAAGACCCAAAGACCTTTTGTCCACTGGGGTTTTGTGTGTGCGCATGTTAACATACCTTTATCCAGGTATACGCCGCCCACACCTCCGCCGTAACCGTTGTCGTAGCCGTTGCCGTTGCCGTTGTCGTAGCCGCCGTTGCCGTTTCCGTTGTCGTAGCCGCCCTTGCCGTTGTCGTAGCCGCCGTTGCCGTTTCCGTTGTCGTAGCCGCCCTTGCCGTTGTCGTAGCCGCCGTTACCATTGTCGTAGTAGCCACCCGGACCGCCGATGCCGCCGCCGCCGATACCGCCACCGCCACCGCCAACTCTGACACCGGCGCCGCCGTTGCCGTTGTCGTAGCCGCCGTTGCCGTTGTCGTAGCCGCCGTTGCCATTGTCGTAGTAGCCACCCCGACCGCCGATGCCGCCGCCGACGATACCGCCACCGCCAACTCTGAGACCGGCGCCGCCGTTGCCGTTGTCGTAGCCGCCGTTGCCGTTGTCATAGCCGCCGTTGCCATTGTCGTAGTAGCCACCCGGACCGCCGATGCCGCCGCCGATGATACCGCCACCGCCAACTCCGGCACCGCCGATGCCTCCGCCGCCGATGCCTCCGCCGCCGATACCGCCACCGCCAACTCCGACACCGGCACCGCCGACGCCGACACCACCGCCGCCGATTCCCACTCCGACACCATAGTCCCAGGGGCCAACATTAACGTTGGTTACGGCAGACGCGCTTCCTCCTCCGACATGGTAGACTGACGAAATAAGTTGCATTTAACCCTTTGGGTGTTGGTAGCGATTTTGGTTGAGGTGATTCCTGCAGAAATCACCTGGACCAAAATCGCTACCGACACCCAAAGAGTTTTGGTTGTGATTTTGGTGGTTGTCGGTAATGATTTTGGTCGAGGTGATTCCGGCTGCATGAGTCACCTTGACCTAAACCATAATCTCCCTACAGACTTGTCTAACAACGTCAGTAAAACCACGTTAATTCACGTGACTTCAATGATTGGCCAGAATGCCAGCAAGTTTTCCCGGGCTATTTTTAATTATGAAACAAAATATGTCACTTTCCCTAGAGTTGTGCGAGAACAAATGATGTTTACATGCAAAGTTTGATATAAATCGTGATACACGCTTTTTGACGAAAATGCCAATCGGGGAAAGCAAGATGGCTAAAGTTAGTCGCTCACGGCTATGGAAACTAATCAGAATGAACCCATCAACCCATCCATCAGGTCAAAGATTACCTAGTTACAGACTTTATTTTTTTTCATTTGATAATGCTCAACTTATGTTTTAAAAACAAATGCTGCGCGTTGACTGTCGGGGTCATATAAGTGAACAAAGTAGGCTACCAAAATCGTTACCGACACCCAAAGGGTTAAATGCTGTTCAGCTTCTGTATTGCGAGTGCTCACCAGCCTGTCCCCAGTACGCGAAGGACCTCGAGCCCACGACCGTCGTGGGCCCCAAAACGTTCTGCTACTGGGGTCATACTCTCTAGTGCACACTTCTGCAGACAATATAGCACTCTTATCTTCTTTTCTTATCTTATCTATTTTATAATCATAAGTGCGCACGTTAAAAGTACAGGCCAGCGTCATTGTTTCACAATACCTGTGAGAGCCGTTAACCCATTTTACCCCATCACCGAAACCCCCAAATTTTGCCGTTGTTCTCTGAAGACTGCATTGCAGTGCAGGACACAGATCGACCATGATAGTTCAAGGGTGATGCCAGAATAGCTTGGCGCCCATAGGCGCCAAGCTATTCTGGCATCACCCTTGAACTATCATGGTCGATCCTTATCTTGCTGTGGTGTGTCTGGGGTAGAATGAGTTTAAGTCAGACGCGTTATGGACGTTTGCGTGGGTTACATATGTAGTGCTAAACTTGCCAGTAGGCTTTTGAAGAAAAAAGGGGGAAAATTCAGTTTGCCGACTCCAGCCTTAGCTGGCCCGCGCACAGCCGTGGCAGCTAAGGCTGGAGTCGGCCAGAGGACGTTTTACTCGTTGGGTGTCTGAGTAGCAGCCACACACTTGGCCGCATTGTATCCTACTTCTCGATATTCTGAAGCGAGTAATACTGAAGTTGACCTGTATCACTTTTTTCACTGATTAAAAATGCTAAGCACGTTAGGGCCGGTGGGTTGGAAAAATAAATATACAACGTGTGTACAATTAAAGCTCTCACAATAATTTTCAGTAAGCTGAAAAGGCAACAGACACAAAGGAGAAAAAAATCGCAAAATTGGATAAAACGCGCCAGGACTGTGCGTACGTCGATGAGAGAACATTTTGCTTTCTGTGTGTACAAATTTAGCACTACACCTGCCCTAATATGGGAAAAAAAGCAATGATAAATAGTGAAAATCGACATTTTCAATGTAATGTACTGAGCCTATTTTCCTTACGATGGCCTGAGTCAGTATGTCCATTTTACGGAGAAATGGGCATATTGGCCGTATTTAGCTCATTATGCTCGAGGTACGAAATACCCACTTTTTGGAGTTATCCTCTAAGAACTGCATTACGATTCAGGAGACAGATCAACCATGAATGTTCAAGGGTGGTGGCATAATAGCTTCTGCCACCAACCTTGAACCATCATGGTCGATCCATATCTTGCTGTGGTGTGTCGCGGGCATAATGAGTTAAAATTTAGACAAGCTGGCTTTTGCCAAATCATGTTCACGAATAGCACAGTGTCACTTTGCGAATGCAGTGTTATGTCTCCCACATTTCGCGATGTCCTAAAGATAAAGGGAATATAACTAAATCCATGTAAAATGCACAACACTGGCAACAACAAAAAATAATAATAATAAAGTCTGCTCTGCAATGACAAAATCCAGTATGCCCTTCTTGTGGAATGCGAGATTTTCCATATAGAGTAAACTTCGGATTTAACTCATTCAGCCCGACGGCCGTATTTCCCAAATTTTGGAGGCGTCATCTAATGATTATGCACTAGTTGCAGGAGATGGATCGACCATGATAATTCAAGGGCAGTGTCATATAATCTGGCACTACCCTGCTGTAGTGCGTCAGGGCTGAATGGGTTCAAAAAACGTCACTGGACCCAAATTGTTTTCTGGTATGTATCCGAAGTTCGTAATAAACGAAGTAATTGACATAGGAAGAGTGTAGTCGGGACTTCTGAAATAGTGTTGTTATATCCGAATCTGGTTATATCCGACCCTTTTATGAACAACGTATTTACTATATGCCTTATGCCCTACGATGGAAAATGCCAGTGTGTCCATTTTTGTAAAATGCGGGATTTTTAATGTATGACATTGAAAATCTCGCTTTTTCACACAAATGGAAATACTGACTTTTGCCATTGTAGGGCAACATTTGTACACAATAACATAGACTTGTCCTGACCACCAAGCAAGTAATACTTTATACGCTGACGAGCAAAGGATATGCGATATCATTGGCATCATCGGAAACAGAACATCCGAAACATCGGAAGTGTTTCCGATGATTCCACTGATGTCGCGTTTCTTTTGCACCCCAGTATACAACTGATAAAGACAGAAATACGCTTTGAAATGATCAAGACAGAACCAGTTGCTTTGTCTCCTGACATACATGCTGCATCAATGTTTGTCCCAAGCACAATTAGAGATAGGATTAGTTAGACAAACGTTTTACCTGGAGCATGAATGTCGAACACATGGGTTGACGGGAAACTGTGGTGCGCGTTCACCACTGGACCAACTGGCCAAATACCTGCAGGGGACAGGAAACCAACGCATGAATGAACGAACGAACGAGCGAAGGCACGCACGCACGAACGCACAGAAGAACAAAGGAACGGATGGATGGGTGGATGGGTGGGAGGGTGGACTGATGGATAGATGGATGGATGGGTGGACTGATGAATGGATGGATGGATGGATGGATGGATGGATGGATGGATGGATGGATGGATGGATGGATGGATGGATGGATGGATGGATGGATGGGTGGGTGAGTGTATGGGTTTGGTGTGTGGGTGGGTGGTGGATTGATGGGTGGGCGGATGAATGGGTGGATGGATGAATGGGTGGATGGATGGATGGATGGATGGATGGATGGATGGATGGATGGATGGATGGATGGATGGATGGATGGATGGATGGATGGATGGATGGATGGATGGATGGATGGATGGAGAAAACATGACTGAATAACAGATGTATTAGTTGATGCTTAGTGGCTGGGAAAGGGTGTGTTTAGGTTCGTTGGTGGTTGTACTATGGGCGAACGAGCTTTTAGTCAGCTTGATGGCAAGACACGATGTAAGGCTGTTTTCAAACTGTAAATACTTTGACCACAGGCTGGGGTAGAGACGTGCGTTTTCGCTATGTGTATCAATGTATGTAGGACAAGACTGGAATAAGTAACTATTCTGCACTGATACGCACAGTGAGAACACATTGCTCTACCCCATCCTGTGCTCCTGACTGCTACTGATGATACCGCTTGGCGCAAAAGACGCGTTTTTCCACCGAACGGTATCATCAGCAGCAATCAAGGTTAATGAAATATTGAAATCTGCAGAGAAAACAAAATTCACTCGCCCGACGCCAATGTGATTTCTTGTCGGGCGAGGCAAAATCAATTTTCCTGGAGCCCAAATGGCAAATGCAAATTTCACAACACGTGCACCATCAAGTACAGGCTTTACAAGTCCCTCATAGTGTCTATTCTACTCTACGGCTGTGAGACTTGGACACTGCTTGCAGACTCAGAAAAGAAAATCCAGGCCTTTGAGAACAAGTGCCTGAGGAAGTTGCTCCGCATCTCATACCGCGAGCACAAGACCAACGAATATGTACGGAGCATCGTCACTTCCCTGGTGGGCCCACATGAACCCCTTCTGGCAACCGTGAAACGGCGCAAGCTTGCTTGGTTTGGCCACGTGACCCGACACAACACCTTGTCCAAGACTATCCTCCAAGGCACCCTCGAAGGAAGTCGTCGGCGAGGTCGTCAGAGAAAGAGTTGGGTCGCAAACATAAAAGAATGGACCGAACTCGAGATGTCAGACTTGCTTGCCACCGCCCAAAATAGAACTCAGTGGAGAGCACTGTCTGTTGCTGCTGCCTTTCAGTCCCCCCAACGCCCAGTTCGGGCAAGGGACTGATGATGATGATGATGATGATGTGAAATTTGCATTCGCCATTTGAGCTCCAAGAAACAGTTTCATATTCATCCTCACTCCCATATTCCATTGGATGGTGCCCGAATGGATACAAGGGTCGTGGAGCATTTTGGTACTTCATGCATCTGTACTACTGAAATATTTCTTGGTTGTGTACGTGCGTGAACGTGCATATGTATCTGCCTGTCTGTTTACTGTGTGCTTGTCTGTCCTTTTCTTACCGTGGAATGGCTGTACAGGATACCGGGCATGGACTGTTAAAGTAAAAAAAATATATAATCATGAGTTAGCGTTGATGGTATTTTTCATGGCATTGAATGATAACATATTTTGTGTACAAGTCTGTCATCTTTTATCTCAGGGCAGTAGACCTAAGTTCCATAATTACAGACTAGTATACAGAGTTTCTCAAGTTAATTTTATACCCACTTGGGGTATGAGAATAGAAGTTACAAGCGCAAATTTAGTTACACGAGTTTCGAAAGAAATAATACATTCATAAAGAAGAATATGTGAAGAAAAATTTACTTTTGACTTTTGGCACTTTTACAGGCTTTCCGTCTTTTTCATACCGACCCAAAACAAATACGTGTACATGTAGACAGATAGATACATATATGTGTAATACTCCATGCTTAAGGAAAACAATTCAAGATTCAAATAACTATGTAATCCCATGAATGAGAAATTACATTGTCTTGTCTTATTGAGGAAATACGTTAAAATGGTCTATACACAAATAAATCTACACATAAATAAAATGCAGTCACATAATTATATTACAAATCACGTTATATTACTGTTATTGTTACATATCACCTGTAATATCGCTAGTTATTGTGAAATAAGACAGACTCCAGATACATGTATACTACTCGAACAGAAAAACAATTATGTTACAAAATTCTAGTGTTCGTAAAATCCATTTTGTTTTTGGCTCAGAAAGGAGTTACGGCATTTAACCCATATCATACTGAGGCTGAAAGCTTCAAATTTGTACACTGCCACATGGAAGCTACATTTATAGTACTTGCAGATAAGAATATAGACCAATGGCTTGAGTTCAAGGGTGGTGCCAGAATAGCTTGGCGCCTAAAGGCGCCAAGCTATTCTGGCACTATCCTTAAACTCTTTTAGTCATACTTTTTTCACACACTGGTGTATTTCGAATGATAAGGGTTACAACAAGAAAGAACGAGAAAAGAAAACAATTCGTTACATACCAACTTCACCGCGAACATTTTCTGTGACAACCTTGCCACTGGGACCTTTTCACGGACAGAAAACAGATAATTGTATTCGTATTTTTCAATCAACCAAACAAAGAAAGAAACAAACGAACAAACAAACACATGACGGGATGCGGTAAGAATTAAAATGAGTAGGCTGGAATAGGCTGTACAGCAGAACCTGGTTTGAACGACCTCTTTTCTGAGAGACTACCTGCTATTCAAGACCGTCACGTCATTTAGGTGGCTGTAGAGAACAAGTGCCTGTAGAGAACAAGTGCCCGTAGAGAACAAGTGCCTGAGGAAGTTGCTCCGCATCTTGTACCGCGAGCACAAGACCAACGAATATGTACGGAGCATCGTCACTTCCCTGGTGGGCCCACTTGAACCCCTTCTGGCAACCGTGAAACGGCGCAAGCTTGCTTCGTTTGGCCATGTGACCCGACACAACACCCTCTCCAAGACTATCCTCCAAGGCACTCTCGAAGGAAGCCGCCGGCGAGGTCGTCAGAAAAAGAGTTGGGTCGCAAACATAACAGATTGGACCGAACTCGAGATACCAGACTTGCTGGCCACCGCCCAAAACAGAACTCAGTGGAGAGCACTGTCTGTTGCTGCTGCCTTTCAGTCCCCCAATGCCCAGATCGGGCAAGGGACTGATGATGATGATGATGAGCCACCTAAATGGTGGTCTTTAATTAGAAGTGACAATTTTTGTCCTGAAGACCTCTCTTGAGAGAGCAGCTGTATTTTCAGACCGCTTTTCGTGCCCAAAATAAAAGGTGGTTGCTGATAAGGGGTTATACTGTACAAACTTTAAACGTGAGCGGTAGCACTCGTCCATTTTTGACATGACGAGGCAACATAGATTTACAAATGCTTTATGACGCGACATAAAAACAGAAAATCCGTTTGAACGGACTGTTCATTTTCAATATGTTTATCGTAATGCATCAAACTTTGTTTATTAGAATGTCGTACTAAATGACTGAACAAATGTTGCACACCAGATGTATGGTTTAACTCTTTCGAGACGTGCCGCATCTGGATTCGCGGCTCCGAATGCGGCACGTCTCGAAAGAGTTAACCCCTCGACTGCTACTGGCGCGCGATTACGCATCTCAGTTTTCCGCCGAGGAATGTCATCAGTAGCAGTCAAGCGCTTAACGGTCGAAAATAATTTCTTTCACATATTCCATAACTTATAAAGGTTAGTAGTAGGTGTTGCTGCAATACCCAATTTGTGCGTGCAGCCACCGGTACTGTTTACCGCTTTAACTCCTTTGTGCATTCAGCCACCGGTACTGTTTACCGCTTTAACTCCCTTGTGCATTCAGCCACCGGTACTGTTTACCGCTTTAACTCCCTTGTGCATTCAGCCACCGGTACTGTTTACAGTACCGGTGGCTGAATGCACAAGGAGGTTAAACAGTATATTATTTTTGTATCATGATTACATATTTATTGTAGATTAGTGTGAGTATTAAGTTTGACATTACCAGCTTGTCGGTATTCACGGGGTCCAGCTGAAAGGAAATGTATGGATACATTAGAATATGACCACTACGCATAATTACGCCTATAAACGTGATAGTTAGTGTATGGTTTCGTTAAGAAATTAGCTACGCACTACAATCAGTCAGTGACGCCACTTTTAGTTCTAAAACCAGCATTAAAATGACCTTCTCCGTGTAAGAAACGGATTATAGTTTACAATATACCCTTTATAAATGTTCTGGTATGTCGAAAATAAATGTTCACAAAGGGCTAACGTAACGTAACTTTTAAAAGAAAACAAATCAAAAAGCAGGGGATACAAAACGTCTTCCAATGACACTGATATGTTCTAGTAATAATTGGTGCGGGCGGGGGGGGGGGGGTGTACGTGTGCCAGTGTGTGTGTGTGTGTGTGTGTGTGTGTGTGTGTGTGTGTGTGTGTGTGTGTGTGTGTGTGTGTGTGTGTGTGTGTGTGTGTGTGTGTGAGGGGTGGGTGTGTGTGTGAGGGGTGGGTGTGTGGGGTGGGGGTGGGGGGTGGGTGGGGGGGGGGGGGAAGGGGGGGGGGGCACGTTTCAGAAAAAAGTGACGAAAATGTAACTTACGGGCCTCAATGAGAGTAGAGATTTGCCGTGGGAGGCCGAATTTCCTCTTGTGAATCCATGGACCGGGTGGGCCGTGTGGCCTCTTCCCTGAAATCAGTAATGTTCCATTGTTACTGCGACTGGCATGGCGTGGCGTGCATGCATTCGCATATCGTCGGTGTAACTAGCCAAACTCGTTTCTGACAATACACTGGTTGTCTCCCTCGATTCGCTACAGCGAATGTCAGATCACACATACACAATTGTCATGTGTAAGGATAAGGAAAATGACAACTAACGACGCATTGGCCAGCCTTGGCTGGCCAAGTCGTCGTTAGTCGTCGGCATGTTCTTTATCCTTGTCGTCATCATCATCATCATTGTCGTCATGTCGGCTTGTTGTATCATGATTGTGACTTTTCAACATTTGAATCACGTTCATTCTTTTTTATGATTCCTATGTCCCTGCTAGGTTTACATACACCAACGCCGACGTGTTTGTTTGTTTGTTTGTTTGTTTGTTTGTTTGTTTGTTTGTTTGTTTGTTTGTTTGTTTGTTTGTTTGTTTGTTTGTTTGTTGTGTGTATTTTTTTTTTGGGGGGGGGGGGGGTTTCACGGTCAAACCTGTCAAGGCGAGTACATGTACAGTACGACTACATGTATAAACAGACCACCCATTTTGGTTCCATGATCTTGTTTCTGCTGCTTAGATGACCCTGTATGGGGCGACCACTTCTTGATTGTCATTAGCTTTGGTGGTCACCTCACACAAGTTTAACTTTATATCTAGCGGACTTTGTGGGTACTAAAATGTCTTTCGAACCATGAATATTTTCCCTCAATTTGATATAATTGGAATAAGTTACATAAAAAAAGTACGGTCAGGACCTCCGAAAAAGCGTTAAGGTATTCGACATTTCTTATATCCGACGTCATTTAAAGCGAAGTATTAGTTTATGATTGTATGAACAAATGTGCGTGTCAGCCTCAGTATATCGTGGTACCCGGGAGCCATAAAATCGGACCGCGTTATTCGCGATCACATTATTGTAGCGCTGATTTTACATAGATTTGTGACGAAAAACCGCGTGGTAAGCAAAGGGTCCTCGGACCGACATCAGCCATAGCCGGCCCGCGCACGGGTGTGCGCGGGCCAGCTAAGGCTGACATCGACCCAAGGACGGTTTGCCCACAAGCCATGCCGTGGGAGCCAGAAACCTGTGCGCGTCATATCCGGTACCGCGGTATACTGGAGCGCGTAATACTGAGCCTGACTTGTAATTTAACAGACCACATACAAATTTTATATAATTAGCGCTAATATTATTTTCGCCACTCATCATTATTATAATCCTTTAAATTATAACCTCCACCACAGTAGCCATGAGCATTGCCATCATTACTGTCATCATCTGATTATTTTTCATCCTTGTCATCGTCGTCAACATCAGCGTCATTACCATCACCTAATATGATAAGCCTACTCACATGGGCCGCGCGGGATGATTCCGGCGCTGGCAACTGCGGCCAAAATGACCAGAACTGACGCAATAGCAACCACCTTCATCTTGTGATCTGAAAAATAAAATTAATTTTTTTTATAAGTACTACTAATTTATATTTTCAATGTGCTAACATTGCAACCCAATATTATACAGTAGGCTATTGAGCCGCATTTTGCGGAAACTAAAAATTACTGTAACTATGGTCCTGTGGAGGTCAGCTGACCACATCTATCGGTTATGAGGACTGTAGGTGGCAATATTTGTCCAGTAGAAATAATACACCCAGTCTGAAACACAGATCTCCAAAGCAGACGACATTTCAACAAAGAGAGCAAACTACACACATTGTGAGAATTCAGCCCTCCTTGTCGTCTGCCAGTGTAGTGTCTCAGTCCTGCTCTTAGGTAGATTTTCAATGCCTCACAGGCCTAATGACAGACGTGGAGTTTTAACATGCTTTGGATATCAACAACAGTGATTCTGAATATAACAAGGTATGTCTTTTTCGCAATTTTTCTTTATTATAGCGCTTTTGGATGCGTGACCAAACTATTGCAAAATGTAAAGATGTTGAGTAAGTGCTTTGAACAATCAAGTGTCCTTTTGCTGCACGAGACAAACTATGCCTTGAGAATAATGTGTATGTAGAGTGTTGTCCATCTATAGTAAACAAGTATTGAGTGTTGCAACGTAAAAATATCTTGGTGTTTTTATTTCGTCATATATGTCATGTAGTGGAATCTTTTCAAGTTTACCACCGTCACAATGGTTGCTGGGAAGGAAAGAATTCCCTCAGTAAACCTAGATGAACAAGTAATTTCTCGTCATAGAATATATATGTGCACGTGTCAAAGAAGGAAACGCTTGATGGAGTGGGTACATAATGGTATGTAAAGTAATACATTTTGTTTTATAATCTTAACCCCTTCCATGCCACAGGTCGGAGAATGCGTTTCTGATTACTTCCATATTAAACCAGCGCTTTCTTCCGTCTTTTGTTTGTACGTCTCTTTGTGTTCGTCCTTCCACGGTCCGTATTGGACTCTTCGTAATGGGGTATCGCTGGTTCTGGCGCACCTGAATAATGTTTCGTGTGTAAATCTCGATTGTGCCTTCTTAGCCCCGTTACTGCCAGAGCACAAAAGAATAACAGCAAGTTCAAGAGAAATAGATCTTCATGAGCGCCCGCGATCGCGGGGTCAGTTTCATAAGAATATATGCCTGTTGCTGGGCTCATTCATACCCTGTGCCTTGGGAAGACAAAGTTACTGTGGTCCGGCGGTGAGGTGTACAATCATTTAGTCTGAGACGGTCATTTCCGGCCGTTTTGCAGTCAAGAGGTTAAAGCTGCGTCAATAAACTTTTTAACTAGAAGAACCGTTGAAATAACTGCGCGCAAGCTTTCGAATTGCTAGCAGTACCGTCTACTCCCTCAGAACCGTACTATTCAGAGTTGAGTGGTTTACTGGACTTTTGCTGGGCTGTTTATTGTGGATCTGGACTATCATTGAGTGTTTTCATAAAAAAGGAGGTCGATATGCTATTTAGAAAGCTTCAGGTTCAGCCGTCAGTTATTGTTTGTTTCGCATGGGTAGCTTTGTTTCATAACCGTACACATGCTTTTGCGATAATACGAAGGCAGTATCTTCACGACAGTGCATAGTGCAGTTATTAGAATTGCAAAACTTCCAATTTCTCTTATTGCATGAAAAAACTGTAAGAAGGAACTCGTTTTAGGCACATGTGTTCCCGTACCGTTTACAGGAGTACTCTCTAGATAGACCCACTCCGGGAGTACGCCAAAAGTACACGTCTATTCAAATGAGATGCTAAGCATCTCCTTTGACTAGAAGTGTTCTTGTGGCGTTATCCCAGAGCTGGTCTATATGAGGACCAATCCCGCAACCGGTAGGGCTCTGTCTGTTCAAATTAACGTTCATTAAGACATGAAACTCAAAGTGGAAACAGAATCAATAACAATCAGCCAAACACATGCAGCAACATGCACGTGAACATATTCACAAAGTGCATTACATGTTTCGCATATATATTTAAACCGTTCACACTGAAAGCCTTCAGTTAGAATTTAACGGAAGTTAGTTATTAGCTATTTAACGCGCTGCTATCTCACGACAGGAAGGGCAATAGTCTGGCTAGTCAGACTAAAAGGCGAGTCTTAATGAAACAGGGAGTATATGAGCTTTAAAAAATGTTTCATTGTGAAAGAAGTACCTGAAGGTCTTCAACGTTAGATTCGACGGTTATGTATATTGTACATAATACTAAAAGTTAGTCTTAAAAAACTAGATCTACCAAAGTTACAGAAAGTGTACGATTCCACTTACCTTGTGAAACGAAGATGACCTGCTATTGTTTAAGCGCGTCACCACAGAGAGACAACTGAGTAGCTGGTGCTTGCTGCGAATTTGAACCGTCTGTTTTATACCGTCGTTACAAAGCAATAACTCTTCTGCTGGCACTCCCTGCCAATCCACCACCACCCCATCTCCCAGCGGCCTAGAGCATCATGGCCCACCCATCTAAATGGGCATAGATGTTCATGTATGATCCACACACGTGCAAGAGGCGTAGATCCTCATGAGCCCCCGCAGCAAGCTGCGGAGGCTCATGAGGATCTATGCCTCTTGCTAGATACCAATTCGTTATAAAGCCATTTGTGCATAAGCATACTTATGATTTATGCCCGAAAAACGTTAGTAAGCATTTTTAGTGTAAGACAATTGACTTCCTTTTTCCGTATTTCAACCGTGAAACGTGACTGCTATTTGCTGTTGCGGCTATCCTTGTCATCGCAACGCCTTAGACATTACGAAATAAAAATTTAAAGAATCTTGACTTGTGTTCTAACGTCCCATTAGAATAAGGACTTAACCCCTTCCCTGCCAGCATATAGAAATCAAGTTATTGTCTTTGAAACTATGGCATACTCACTGCTGATACCCTTGTGCGTCAAAAGGATATATATATATATATATATAATTTTTCAATAAATTCTGAGAATGCTGTACTAATGCCATGGAAATCCAGGCTGGTAAGCTTGCATTGTGTCATCAGGACATCAGCTGTCCTTATTATGTCCCTTATGAAAAATTATGTCCCTTATGAAAAATTATGTCCCTTGGAGCTACTCTGATTGAGTGCATTTTTTGGCTTGGGCGACGCCTTTGTTATAAGTAATGAATATATATATATATATATATATATATATATATATATATATATATATATATATATATATATATATATATATATATATATATATATATATATATATATATATATATATATATATATATATGTATATATACATCTCTCTCTTGGCTTGACTTCGCGAACGAAGATTCTATAGGGCTTGCCCACGTCGTCTGCAGGCATTTTCGTGGCTGCGGAGGCCAATCCGGGACAGGTAGGTTCGACCGCAGAGGCTGCAGGGGAAGGTCTGGTCAGGGTTCTGAGTTACGACAGCTCTGTTTTTTCTTCTGAGCCGCTTGTCCTTAAGGTTAGCTCTGCGAGAGTCCTCAAGGCTGCCTTGTGAATGGTGGAGCGCCAGGTGTCACGGTCCGCAGCAAGCGAAGACCACTGGCGGTGGTCGATTTGGCAGGCACTAAGTGACTTCTTGAGACCGTCTTTATATCTCTTCTTTGGTGCCCCTCTGTCTCGGTGTCCAGTGGCGAGCTCGCCGAACAGAGTGATCTTGGGCAGGCGATGATCCTCCATTCTGGAGACGTGCCCCGCCCAGCGAAGCTTTGTCCGCAGCAGCAAAGCCTCGATGCTCACAGTTTCCGCCTGTTCAAGGACCTCGACGTTGGTGACATAGTCACTCCAGTGAATGCTGAGGATGGTACGCAGGCAGCGCTGGTGAAAGCGTTCGAGGAGTCGTAGTTGGCTGCGGTAGAGGGCCCAGGACTCGGAACCGTACAGCAGGGTGGTGAGGACGACAGCTCTGTACACGCTGATCTTGGTGCCTTTTTTCAGCTGTTGATTGTGCCACACCCGCTTGAATAGTCGCCCGAAAGCACTGTTCGCTTTTGCCAGCCTGTTGTCCAGCTCCTTGTCCAGCTTGGCGTCTGACGTGATGATGCAGCCAAGGTAGGTAAACTGGTGTACAGACTTCAGTTCGGACTCGCCGATGGTGATGTGGGGAGGGCGATGCTCTTCCTTGGGTGCCGGCTGATGGAGAACCTCTGTCTTTTTCAGACTGACCTCGAGTCCAAAGAGCTGGGCAGCATCTGCGAAGCAGGACGTAATGCGCTGCAAGGCTCTCTCTCTGTGCGCAACGAGGGCAGCGTCATCAGCGAAGAGCAGCTCACGAATCAGTTGGTCTAGGGTTTTCGTGTGGGCCTGCAGTCGTCTGAGGTTGAACAGGCTGCCATCCAGACGATACCTGATGTACACTGCGTCGTCATCGTCGAGGTCCGCTGTGGCCTGCTTCAACATCATGCTGAAGAAGATGGTGAAGAGGGTCGGTGCCAGCACGCAGCCTTGTTTCACGCCGTTGCGAATGGGGAATGGTTCTGAGAGGTCACTGTTTAGTCTGACCTGGCCTTGCTGGTCCTCGTGGAGCTGGACGATCATGTTGAGGAACTTTGGGGGACAACCTAGTCGCTCCAGGATCTGCCACATACCTTGCCTGCTCACAGTGTCAAACGCTTTTGTTAGGTCGACAAACGTTACGTACAGCCCTTTGTTCTGCTCGCGGCACTTCTCCTGAAGCTGTCTCAGCACAAAGACCATGTCGGTGGTACTCCTGTTGGCTCTGAAGCCACACTGGCCCTCTGGGAGGTGGTCTTCAGCGATGGCAGGTACCAGCCGATTCAGGAGCAACCTTGCGAGAATTTTCCCGGCAATGGACAGCAGGGTAATTCCACGATAATTAGAGCAGGCAGACTTCTCTCCTTTGTTCTTGTACAGGGTGATGATGACTGCATCACGGAGATCCTTTGGTAGTGTTCCTTTTTCCCAGCAGCAGAGAATATATATATACATATGTATATATACATACACAAACAAAAAACGCCTATCGGCTTAAAACAATGGCCAAAACTGCATTTCATCATACACACGAAGAAATATCACTGAGGAATCCAAAACGAACGTCAAAGTAAAAAGATTTACCCAATTCCGAAAAAGATCTATCACTCGTTCAACTTTTTAATTTCTTTATGTTTGGCGGTTGTTTCAGAACCTATGCCGGCAAGAGTAATAGATCCTCATGACCCCCGTGACTGCGGGGATTCATGAACATCTATACATCATGTATTTGGGAATTGTTCGCCGAGCTCCAAGACGCAAAGACTCCTATGCATCTTTGAGACAGTTTATACTTGCAGAATTCTTCAGGCTGAAATCGGGTTGCTGCGTTTATGTTCGATTCACCTGGACAGGACTAAACCAGTCGGTCCAGCCAGGTTGGAACAGACCATTTGGTACATCGGAGTAGAGCTGAAACCTGCTCCGTTGAACGGTTAAAGCCCGGGTGGGAGCTGACCCACATTGCATTCTGCACCTCAGACTTCAACAGTACGAGTAATTTCTCAGAAGTGACGTCAAAGACATTTAAAAATATTTCAGAAATTGGCATGCACGCTGTTCCAGCATGCCAGGTGTCAACGCATCAACGCAAGTTCAACTCGATCCAAGCTCAACTCGGGTTCAGCTCGGCGTGTTGCAAAGGTGTTGTGTTCCATTCCCCGGCAGAGAAGGGGTTAACGTTTTCACCCATCAAACATTGTCAGAACTTTATTGCCATGTAGGCGCGAGTGACGTATGCACACTGGTTGTCTCCCCCGATTCGCTAAGCTTATAAGCGTAGTGAATCAAGAGAGACAACCAGGGTGAGACGGATGCTGAGTCAATAGTGAAGGTTTCCTCAAGAATAAGGCGTGCAGATGCGTCTAATCAGTCATGGGAAATAGTTTCCTTTTTAGGGATGGTCTTTTTCTTGAGAGGTTTTATCATAAATAACGCTGGCAATGTTCTCTCTACCTACGCTCGTTGTAATTTATAGTTTTCATTCACGTGTGTTGTAGTGGTGTGGATGCCTAGCGTAGATGTAGATGTAGATGGAGCCTGTGTGTGTGTGCGTGCGGGCGTGTGTGAGTATGTCAGCAGTGTATGAGCTGGCATGATTGTTTCTTTGTTGTTGCGGTTATTGTTGTTTGCTTTCTTTGCTGTCATTTTCTTCTCGCATTTCGTGTAAAAATACTAATTTCGGCGACATTAATCACATCAATGCCCCAGAATGTGCCATTGCCTATCATAAAATATCTTTTTATATACTTATATACATAGTCAGAAATAAAAAGTAGAAATGATACATTGTACATTTCGAATAATAGTCCAAAGAAGATTTAATTTATTGTTGGCCGTACATCGACATCGTTTGAGTATGTTCGCCGATCAGTCAAAGCCGCCACACGTGACATGACTTGACCTACATAACTGACAGTTCATTGGCTGTGTTTACTGTCACTGGTTTTTTTAAACCCACTTTCTGCCACAGAAGAGGGATTGATTTTGGTTGGTCGTAAATTTAAATTTGTAACATCGCGACAGTAACAAAGACTTACTGAAAGTTACTCGATCAGTCCCCCAAGGCAGACCCGGGTGGTTTTGGACACGCACGCGCCTTCTCTCCAACAACACCCTACACCACCCCCCCCCCCCACCCCCCCCCCCCCCCCCACCCCTCACCACCACCACCCTCCCAGCAAGGTCTAGCGTCTGGGAGCCTTTTTATGTGAGGTTGAATGCCCCAAACAAAGATAACTGATCCGCCCCTGAAGAGGTATAGATGCTCATGAGCCCGCGCAGATGGGGGCTCTAAGTGATCAGCAGATCTGTAGTGGAGTATGTCTCAGTCACGCCTGTGAATCTTTATTTTAAACATGAAAATAACCCAAATGACCATCACCACCGACAAAAACAACAGCAGTAGCAAAACAACAGTCTGCTTGTTGGAATAAGACGCTTTCCGAACAAGCGAACGTTGTGTCGAAAAAGAGGACGTTCAACCGACAGGCAGACGTTTGTCGACAGGCAGACGATTGCCGACAGGCGGACATTTAGCCAACAGGCGGACTTTAAGCCGACAGGCGGACTTTTTCCGACAGTCATCTTTTGCCGGCGGACTTGCTGTCTGCCTTTCGGGGAAAAAAACGTCCGCTTGTCTGCATAACCGTCCACCCGTCGTCAAAACGTCCGCCTGTCAGCAAAACGTTTGCTTGTCAGTTTAAAGTCCGCCCGACGAAAAACATGTTGGCATGAAGTCCGCCTGTGATCGTAAAGTCTGCTTGTCGGCAAAACGTCTGCGTCTCTGCAAAATATCCGCCGGCCAGCAAACGTCCGTCTGTCGGCATGAAGTCCGTTCTTGGGCATAAAGTCTGTATGTTGGCAAAACGTCCGCCTGTCGGCAAAAAGTCCGTTTGTTAGCAATTGTCCGCTTGTGGGCAAAACGTCCGCTTGTCGGCAAAACGTCCGCCTATCGCCGAAAGTCCGCCTGTTGGCAAAACGGGGCGGTCCGTGGCGCAGTGGTTAAGCCGCCTGCCACCAATGCCAAAGGTGCGAGGTTCGAAAACGGGTTCCGGCGTCGGACTTTTCTCTTCTGGTAAGTGTCACCGTTAATTTGGGCGGACCGTCGGGGGTTCTTTCTCCGGGTACTCAGGTTCTTCCACCCCCCACACTTTGGTACCGGTTTCAGGCCACTTTACAAATTTCAAATACAAGCGATCAAAAATCTCTGTAACTTCAGTAGCTGGCGAACTGGCCCTTCGTCTGTCTTGTACTGTGTTTGTCTTAAATGGCGTAAATCCGTGTCTGTTACGTGAGTGTGCGTGTTGGGTTTCAGTTCGCGGCCCTTTGAGTCGATTTGCCCAAATTTGAGAAAAAGCACCTATATAATAACGTTATTATTATTATTATTATTATTATTATTATTATTATAAAACGTCCCTCCAAGCCGCATGACTTGCCAAAAACGGGCGGTGACCTTTCGCTGACTAAAATGTGAGACATGAATGCTTCCTGTTCAGTGCTTGTGCTTTTGTGACAGGCGTCAGACTTCCAGATTTTTTAATCGAATTTTAAAAAATATATGTATTTAAGTTTGAATTTGAATATAATGATCCACTTTTATCACCAGAAATAAAGACATCACGTTCCATAATTATACCATATGACACGTCGTCATGAGCGACACAAATCATCTTTGTGACTCAAGCTGAACGGCTCATCTATCTCTTTCAAGCCTTCTCGGGCGATGAAACATGTGACAATATCGGGTGTAAAAATATAGTCCGTTACCTGAAAACACATTATATAAGCACCCAGCATGACTCCGATAGATAAAGTGATTTGCATTGCAGAGCAGACTTTCATTACTAAAATTCGCTGATACAACGGGTTTTCAGTGTTGTCTTGCCTCAACTACGACATTTATATCCTTCTTTTTTGCGACCCACTTGAGCACGCGTAACAGATGTTTCTGATGCGTCGAGGGAACTCGCTCCTGCGTACAGTAGAGATGATGAACAGAAAAACACATTTCATTTCACGACATTCAGTGTTCATAAGTTGAATTAGCCTTATTCTCTCATTCAGCCCGACGCAGGTATTTCCCAAATTTTGGAGGCGTCATCTAACGACTATGCACTTGTTGCACTGAGGAGATGGGTCGACCAAGATAATTCAAGGGTAGTGCCAGAGTTAGCTTGGCGCCTGTCGGCGCCAAGTTAATCTGGCACTACCCTTCAATTATCATGGTTGACGCATCTCCTGCTGTAGTGCGTCAGGGCTGAATGGCTTCTTATTGTAACATTTGTAAAGGACATATTGCGAACTGTTAACTCTTTATTACCTGGGTCTTGTCGCTGTAACCCTTCGACTTTCGGTAGCGCTTTTTGTCGAGGTAATTCCTCCAGGAATCAACTCGACAAAAAGCGCTACCGACAGCCAGAAAGGGGTTATTTATGGCGTACCTTTCTCAGCACCTTCTTCCCAAAGATAACGGCAAAACGGGAAAAGATTGTGAATTGGGCGTGATACAGAAATCAGAGCCGGCGTGAGGTGCAGTGGCGTGGGAAGTTATTTGTCATTGTTTGGGTTGCCGCGCCCAGCGTGCCTGACATAATTTAGCCTCCAAAAATAAAACAACGGGGAGGGGCGGGAGGGGGGGGGGCTGAGCAGTATGTAAATTGGCGGTGAGCGTTTAAGGACGGTAGCGCCTGCTTCGCTTGTCGCCTTCCCAGGTTCAATGCTAATCTGGCACTACTGTTGAACACATTCGCTGATCCATCTCAGTCCAGACAGACGCTTCCCAACTTTGTGCTAGCCATTAACCCCTTCCCTGAGTCATTGGTCGCAGACTGCGGTTCTTTGTTAACCCATTCTGTACTGACACTCTACAGCAAGACATGTATTGACCATGCTAGTCTTCGATACTACTTTGTAGTCTTCAAAGGGCAACTCCCAAATTTGGGAACTTCGTATCTTAGTGTGGAATGTATTAACTGAGCAACCCAAGCAAAAATGATATAATGTGATGTCAGCGGGAGGCATAGCCGGAGGGCATAGAGATCCTCATGAGCCCCCTCATCTCCGCGGGTGTGGGGGGTGGGATCATCAGGCTAATGTGCCTTGCATGTGGATTATATTCAGGGTTTTTTTCGGCAGTGAACTCCCTTGTACAAGAAGCCACAGGCGCTGTCTGTATACAGTGCCGGTGGTTGCATGCTCAAGGGTAGGCCTACAGTAGATCTCATTAGGTGTGAAGGAGTTAACAGAACTTGGATAATGTCGTAAGAAATGAGTAGGTGTGTGGGAGAAAGAGGGGAGGCGGCGAGAGGTGTGGTGTATGTGGGGAGGAAGTTATTGGAAAAAGGGGGGGGGGAGGTGGGCGGGGGCAAAGTCGCGTGTTAACTGGCCTAATGTATGACAAGGACATGTCAAAAGTGGAGAAGTATATTCTTTGGAACGATCGTTGATTATAACACTTGCTTAACACGTGTGCTAATATTGTACCCTTTCTCTTCTAAAACAAAAGCCGGCATTCAAATGTTGTTCTGGTCTGCTGAGCATTGAAACGTGACCTGACGTCTGCAAATTTTGCAGTTTAACAGAATCAGCTAGCACTTGGAGCCGTGGAGTCAGACCGCCTCATTCACGATCGCGTTATAGCAGTGATAACTATTTACATAGACTTGTGAGAAAAAAAAACGCTTGGTTTACATAATCGGAGCAGTAGTCTGGCCCCAATAGAATATTGAGGGGAGGGGGGGGGGGAATTGTGAAGTCACAATTTGTTCTCAAGACTAAGATACAGAGGAGAAATTTAATGACGCCACAAAAAAATGTTGCCAATATTTTATTGTGGCCGAACTACCACTCCGATTTTTTTTTTTTTTAATATTTCTGCTAGCTAATTCTGTTGTGTTAGAATACAAAATAAGTCCATATGATGTGTTGATGTTGGGTCCTCTTGAATGAAAACAGGAGGCACGGGAGATGTAGCCTAATGTAAGCTTAAGAAAACACATTACATCCTGAGGCTGATTTTTTTTTTAATTTGCTGATTATCCTATGAAAGTTACGTTACAGATGAGGAGCTAGATCAACCATTTTAGTTCAAGAGTGGTGCCAAGCTATCCTGGCACCACTCTTGAGCTATCACAGCCAATTGTATTTCAAGCAATAGTGTGTCAGGTTGGAATGGGTTAAGTTTGATGCCTGGGAATGCTCTTCATGAAAGAAGATTGGGGCGTTCTCTCAGCCCACAAGAATGTTTTCTTCCTAGGAGCTTAAATTTTAGGAAAAAAAGTGCAGAATAACTTCCCAGCATGGAACCATTTCCGGCAGCTTTTGAGGCTGAAATACAATGTCCAAAAACATGTAACTGTGTGTATGTATGTATGTGTGTGTGTGTGTGTGTGTGTGTGTGTGTGTGTGTGTATGTGTGTGTGTGTGTATGTGTGTGTGTGTGTGTTTGTGTGTGTGTGTGTGTGTGTGTGTGTGTGTGTGTGTGTGTGTGTGTGTGTGTGTGTGTGTGTGTATGGTAAACGGTATAGAGGATGAGGGAGCATTATATGTAATTGTGTATATTTTACAGTAATAAATAGAAAGGGTGAGGGGTGGGGAGGGGGGCTGTTGTCTTATAACTATGTTGTATAATTATGTTACATGTATGTTGTGTACATCTTGTTTACATTTGGACGTTGAACACTTTGTGTGTGTGTGTGGGGGGGGGGGGGGGGGAGGGGGGGGGGAGTGGGAGTGCGATATTGCTGTTGCTATATATGTATTGATAACTTTGTTGTAACAACTTGTACGGTGCTGTATATATAAAACAAGCCGAAAAGCAGAATTTAAAAAATATATATATAATAATAAAAGTTCCACGTTTGATTGATAAAACGTCAGTACAGTGGTAAAAATCGTTTCAGTTTGCGGACTTTAGACATTCTTTTCATCATTGTATTATTATCTCTTCTTTTTATTTTATTTTATTTTATTTGTCTTGTTACCTTTTCTGCTGTTATATTTATTTAAAATGTTAAAAAAAAAAAAAAAAAAAAAAAAAAAGGCCTGCGTGCCTACTGTCTTCATCCTTAGAAAACAAAGTTTCAATTCAATTCACTTCAATTCAATTCTCTCTCTCGTCTTTTCTCTTCTTGGTGCATCTCGCCGCTTTCTCATCCTTTTAATTTACCTGTATTGGTTTAAGTTTTTTGTTTCCTTTTTCGTTTCTTTTGTAAGTGCTTCCTTGCCATCTTTCTTTCCCCTTTCCCTCATTCTCTCTTTTTTTGCGTCTTCTTTTTCATCGTATTCTTTTTTAGTTCTCCTTTTTGCAATGATGAATGGTTAATGAGATGCGAAAACAGGTCAGGCTCGGACTGATGCAACACGAGTTCGCAGGCAGAAACGTGACGCCGATTGACAGCACACTTGGATATACGTCATTTCAACTGTCCGAACTGACACGCTCGGGGAACGGCCAATTTGTCACTGTAATCCCGATGTACGTTTCTATGCAGACTGAAACCGCACGTTCAAAGTTAAATCCTACAAGATGAAATTTGTAAATAAATGGGGCCAAATCCTAGAAGCTGGAGGCATAGATTCTCATGAGCCCCTGCATCAGAAGGGAGGGCTCATGAGAATCTATGCCTCTTGTAGGTGGGATGGTCTTGCTTGTAGGGACTTTTATCGTGACACTGTTGAGCGTATTTAAGTCGGTTTATCAGACAAAGAGGCGCAAAAACTAATGGTGGACGGCGGTGGATTATGATTATGATTTTAACAGTGATGAAGTTTAAAGTTTGACACAAGTACGCACATAATAATGTGTTCTTTCGCCATAAACGAGCAACATTTATTTTCTTGTCATCCTACAGGGCACTATTATTAAGTCTGACAAATGGAACAATACTGTTTTGTCAAATTTGTAAGTTCAATTTTCAGAATGCTCCCATCGATTTGAGTTATTTTTTTCAAAAGGACCAAAGGGAAGCGATTTCGTCGAGACCAGAATTGCTCTGTGAGGATTTGCTTCCCTTGGAATACTTTCGCGTCTCCGGAACAGTCACGAGGGTGTACTGCACATTCCTACCCCTCCCTCCTCCCCACCCTGCTCCCAACCTACCCACTCATTCCGACCCCACTGTCATCCCTCTCCCCACCCAACCCCTCCCCCTACCCACACACACACACACAGATTGACTCTTCTGAATGACAACATTCAAAACTATTCACTGCACGTTCAGTGCAAAGCCGCCCACACTCTTCGTGTTCCTACCGTTCCCTGGCTTTTCAGTCCCAGCAAAGACAATACATTATTAATGTATTGTCTTTGGTCCCAGTCCCTCCAGTCATCTCGACCGGTCCCACTCACCAACACCAAAAAGGGTCATAAGTATACTAAGTCCTCCCTATCCTTGACCCCCCACCCTCACCCCCCCCCCACCCTCACCCCCCCCCCACACACACACACACACACTCGCGCGCGCGCGCGCGCGCACACACACACATGCACACAGAGCACAGCACAGGAAAAGAGGAGGGGCCGACTGCTAGTTCGCCGTACCCCCCAACTCTCACAAGTTTTGGCAAGATTCCCTCTATCGACTTTCTCACACTTGTAGCAATCGTCCGAAATCTCAGGGAGCAAACTCCAAATGTCAAACCTCTAGCCGACATCATCACAATATTTCATCAGGAGGGTCGTGGGGCCAAGACCGTTTCGATGTTGCCCCGATCGATCGTAGGGAAATGAAGTGCGAAATTACCTAAATCTTGTCTTCGAGAGTGGGGCCGCCTAAAGCCAGGATGGGGCGATATTTCTTTCTGCAACTAGCTTCTGTAGTGTAGCATGTTGATGGTGTAGACTCTTCGTTGGCATTGTCTCTGGCGTAGGCATCTGCAGTACATCGTAATTTGACGTCGTACGCAGCATGTGAAATGTTTGGTTTATGATGTTATGAGTCAAGCGAGTTAAAACTTTTGACGCAAACCGGACCGACTTAAAAGCCTGACAAACATGATACATAACACACAGATGTTGTTCTGAAATCAAAAGTGGGTTACAAATTGCACGTTGTTTGACGAAAACTACGGATTAAAAGGCCGGACAAATATGGATATTGCATGTTTTTCCTGGCTTTTTACGCCACTGTTGTGTCAAACGACGTGCATTTTATTACTTATTTCTTACAAAACATCTCTGTTTGAACGCTGTTTAGTTCACTGATTACGTCAAACTTGCAGTTGTTTGTTAGTTTGTTTTTCCTACTTCTACTTTACAGAACACCTCTATTATGACGTAGTGCAGCTACTTGCATCGCAGACCGTTCCAGTGCACTTTATGTGACGTCAACTTACGACGTAGTGTGGCTGTCTGCCTTAGAGACATTGCCTATGTATCATGGGTTAATGTATCAAGAGTACTGTCCTTCTTTGTCTTCTATGTTGAATTGGATATGCACGGCTCTGGTTTTGTGTGGTCACAAGCTGGATCGCCCACTGCATTGGATCTGGATTCCATTCTAAATTACTAATATTACAGTTCTTTGAAAGATAAGTCATCATACAAATGATCCAATACACGAAGCCAAGACACACACAGATGAGTTTGTTCAATATACTTGTGTTCAGCACCCCAAACGCTATCGCCATGGGGGCATGGATCTGCGAAAACCTTTGTTTGCAAAATGAAAATAAGCTAGACCCTAAAAGTTGTCTGCTCATTCCCAGAGTAGTCGCCCCTGACTGTCTCTCACAGCCAATAGTTGTCACAGCCGCGTCGGAGACTGGGCAAGCATTTATCTTTTCTTGCCATCAAAGATTCTCCCCCTTTCCAGGCCCAGCCCCAGAAAATAGAAAGGCAGCCGTGCGCTAACCCCAAATACTCTCAAAGTTTGAAGCATCCCTGGAAGCGAACTAAATAAGCAAGAGGCAAAGATTCACATGAGCTCCTGTGACTGCTGGGGCTCATATGAATCTATGTCTCTTGGAGATGAAGCGGCTGGACCCAGGATGCGGCCAGGACAGTGCACTGGCAATGGCAAGAAATTCTCCCATGAAACAAGAATCAATTTGTATTCGTACAATTTCTAGCCCGTGGTTATGGCCGACCTGGGGAAATATCAGGGGTCCCATTGGTTGTTGAAGTCTTCGAGCGAACTCCATCAGCATGCATTGGCAACAGGCATAGATGTATATGTGCATCATGATACGATGTTTGCGAGAAGTTAGTGTATAGCATAGATATACATACTGTCAGTCTTTGCATTGTACCTATAGTGTATGCCGCCGTGAGATGGCCTTAGCTGCCTGCTCGGCGTTAAACCCAAATAACTAACTCAGTAACTAACCTATAGTGTATACATACATTTGGCTTACCTCTATTTCATTTTGTGATTCTCCAGCGGTACTTGGCCATAGGTCATTGTGAATACTTACAATATACATCTTTAGCTTTTTGAGTGGATCTGAGTAGCCCTAGTGTTTGTCAACGTGACTCAAGGGCAAAGCAAAATGGCCGACGTCGTGTTGTGTGCCGATGTGACTTTTTGTTCACAACTATTGGTCCGCTACTAAGCACTACCTGCGACGGATTTCGATGGACAGTTATATCATAAGAGAAGTGCCTTATGTAATTTGCTTGGCGATATGAGGGAAATCGTAATGGTCTAGTACAAGCCATTGTCCACCAGCTCTTCTGGTCATATCTCTAGACCTTGATGAATTCTAGGTCTGTGATGAAGTTACCTCATAGAGAAGTTGTTATATAGTACTGAAACCGAAAGATTTAATGAATCTTTGAGGACTCGAGACATCGCGGGACCACCAAGTGGGAGACGATTTGGCTTGCTGTCAAGACCTCCAGTTCCTTCGTCCCCATCTGACTGCGAAACATCTAGCCACAGCTAGGTTTATGACAGATTTTCTTTATCTGAGAAACGGAAGTTGCTTAGGACTGACATAATGTGAACATGATTCATAGATTCACGTGAGCCCCTGCGGTCGCAGGGCTCATGAGAATCTATGAATCTTGTTCACATATGCCTCTATGAGAATCTATGCCTCTTCCAGATGGGAGCATTTGACTTTGAAAAACTGTGGTTGCGATAGTCACTCTGATCCTCTCCCAAATCAAACAATAGAGTTGTTTTCTGTGGTAGAGCAGCCATTCTTTCACAGTCGCTCCATCTGCCAGTCTACACCTCATGATCTGAAAGAGGCGCAGATCATCACGAGCCCCTGCAGCAGCAATGGCTCATGAGGAGCTACGCCTCTTGCTGCTAGCAATCGTGATCGGATCTTGTTCACTCGCTGCATCTCTGCTTCTAAGAATGAAGAGCGTGCCAGTGAGGGCTTCAAGTGATTATTCTAGGGGAGGATAGTGTGTATTCTGCAATAACTAGTTGGCGGTCCTTCCTTTCTGAGGTCTCAGGATTTTGAATGGTCTTTCATCTCGGGAGCGGAGGCACTGTGGACGAAATTCTGTAGGTTTGTTTTCATTGGCTGGGATCTTTTCAGAAGTGTGTGGATAAGAGGCTCTCTGTCAGTGTGTGTGTGTGTGTGTGTGTGTGTGTGTGTGTGTGTGTGTGTGTGTGTGTGTGTGTGTGTGTATAACTTGATGAGGTTCCCTGTCACTGTGTGTGTGTATGTGTGTGTGCGTGCATGCGTGTGTGTGTGTGTGTGTGTGTGTGTGTGTGTGTGTGTGTGTGTGTGTGTGTGTGTGTGTGTGTGTGCCAGACAGACAGACAGACAGACAGACAGAGACTGACAGAGGGACAGAGAGATGTTCGGTCTCCCTTGCTTATCCCTGAACTGTAAACAAGCACATTCCAGTCGTACATTTTATTCCTATGCCATATATCACCTTTCACTATGCCCTAAATACATGTCAGTTCCCCCACTACCTTCCCGCGACACGCACACACGCACGCACTCACTCACTGACGCACGCACGCACGCACGTGCACACACGCGCACGCACTCACGTACTCGCACGCGCACGCACGCGCGCGCACACGCACGCACATACACATGGAATCTAGTTCAGTGCAATGCAAAGTGATCTCTTTCTTCTCAAATGTGAGAATGTGCACAGCAGTATTGGGATGAATTTGAAGCTTTGTTATGGAATTAGTTGTTGGTGGTGTTTTTATTTTTATGACTGTGTATTGAGACATTTATATTGATATACCTCCAGTGTCAAACTAGATGTCTGGATCTAAATCATAATATACTGTCAACGAAACGGCGGATTATGGTTCATGTATCGTATTAGCTCATTCCGGACGTAAGGCATACGGATACGCGGCTATAGCCGCGTATCCGTATGCCTTACGTCTGGAATGAGTTAACCTGTGAAGTGTATTCTTCTTTGATGTTACATTAACACAATGTTAGCAATACATCCAGTTTAAGACTGACGAGACTATAATGATGCTCTGGTCTTTGTCAGATAAGCCTTGATATATAAACCTATCGGCTGTCGGCAGCGCTTTTTGTCATGAAGGAATCACCTCGACAAAAGTGCTACCGATAGCCTTGATGTATTTGCTGGTTTGTGATTTTCGGCCTCATGCCGTAATGTCTAGAATAACGGAAAAACCAGACCTCTTTTTACAATTCATAAATGTAAGGTGCTGAGTGCATTATATTTAAAGGGACTTGCTCCAGGCAATAAAAAAAGTTAGTAGTTCGCAATATCTCCTTTATAAATGTTCTTAGTTTGTATTACAACAATACTGGACAAATTAGCTTATTTTACGTTTGAAATTTTAAATGTAAAATGAAAAATAAATTCTGCTCTTCCCCTCCTTTGTACCTAGAGAGTTCTCCCTGTGCGCACAAGGTGCTGGAGAAAACCACTGTTTCGCCGGTGTGTCTGCTCTCATCGATTGTGGAAAGAAGGGTAGGAAAGTCTTAGTTGAGGCGAGACATTGAGAACCCTTTGTAGCAGCGAGTTTTAACGGTCAAAACCCGCCTTCGAGCAGATCGCTTTAAACCTGCCCTGTGTGCTTGCAGGATGTGTTGTACTGAATCATTCGTTCCGTAACTGCAACCACCACAGCCACTACCACCCCTTCCCCTACCCCCTCCCTGCTCACCTCCTCACCCTACCTTAACACCACCATCACCACCGCAACCCACTCCCGAAAAAAGTTCCTGATTGAGGAGAGAAGTTTTGGAAAGTTAGACACTTCTTTCGGGACGTCCTGCCCACTTTTCATTCCCCCGTTCCGCACTCACCGATAAGCAAACGACCATCCGGCCAACATCGGCCGCAGTGGGCCCGCGCACGGCTGTGCGCGGGCCCACTGCGGCCGACGTAGGCCTGAGCACCTTTGCTTACTGAGGCCGTCTTCTTGTCCCCCGTACCCAGTCGATTCTCCGTCCCACCCACCCTTTACTGTGCGAAAAGGCGCCCGACGGTCGGGCAAAGCCTCGATCCAGCTCGACTATTTTCATCTGCAAGACGCATAGATTCTCATGAGCCCTTGCATGAGCAGGGGCTCGTGAGAGTCGTATGCCTCTTATTAGAAGAGTTGTGTAGCATTTACTTTCGTTTTCGTTCCTTAGACAGAGCAAGTCGTGGAGAATTTGCATCTATCTTGCGCTTTTAAAGACCTAACATTTGTTGCTGATTTTTTGCTAGTTTGAACAAGACCCTTTGATTAAGGGATGCTGCCTGCAGTAAAGTAAAGGGAAGAAGGTGTACATACCGGGAGAGACGTTGGGAGAAATGGAAAAATGGAGTCTAGAAGAATTATTAAGGTTGTGAGGAAAGTTCGAACTTTTTAAAATTCCATACTACTGGTGCTACAATAACCTTCACATACAGATCAAACTAGAGGTCAGATTAACCCTGTCAGCGTCAGTGGACACAGATTCTGCGATCATTTTAAGTTCAACGCGCAGCCGTCGAAAGAAAACTGATCATTCAAGTGGTTTCAACAAGAGGCATAGATCCTCATGGGCATCATGCTTGGGCGCACGAGGATACATACTTCTTGCAGTTGGATTATATTCAATTTTATTGGTAGTGAAGGGTTTAATGTTAGTGCTGGTTTATGTAATCAGCGTGTCCGTGACCGCAACAGATCTTTCATTCTTACACAATAAGCCCCGTACACTCTTCATGCTTGACAAATCTTGTCTGTATAAGAACTGGTCAATATCTTCAACCCTTTGGGTGTCGGTAGCGGTTTTAGTTGCAATGACTCCTGATCCCACCGATACCCAAAGGGTTAAGAACCGCGTAGCCAAGATACTCTATACGCCGGTTGATCTCACTTGTGCGCTTGCAAGCCATTTGTCATGTGTACTACGTACTCGAATAACACACTCTTTTCTGTCTGCAAAAGACGTCAAACCTCATGAGCCCTTGCATATTGCAGGGCCTCATGAGGATTTATGCTTCTTGCTGAGATAACTATACTTATTTATATCTGTGTCTCTTTAACGGAAGAGGCCGTTTGGGATGTGTACAGGCAATTTGTTGCTGTCTTGGCTTTTGCTGCTTCGGCCACACCGAGGCGTGCTGAATTCATTTAGATGGCGAATCACTCAGCCAGGATTTGTGGAATTACGTTTGATTTGCGAAAATCTGGACAAATTCTTGTTATCTCGTTATTGTTGTTGAAATAAATAAAGATTAGACGGAAGAGGAAAAACGGTCGATATCCCCTCTCTGACAAAGGCCGTGCAGGGCCAAGCTCTTTCTAGGGTTCTCTTGACCTGCCAGAATGTTTAACCCATTCAGCCCTGGCGCACTACAGCAGGAGATGGGTCGACCATGATAATTCAAGGGCAGTGCCAGATTAGCTTGGCGCCTGTCGCCTTGAATTATCATGATCGATCCATCTCCTGCAACAGGTGCATAGTCGTTAGATGACGCCTCCAAAATTGGGCAAATACGTGCGTCGGGCTGAATGATTTAATAGGTTTGTTGTTGTTGTGTGTTTTGTTTATTTGTTTGTCGGTTGATTGGTTGTTGGGTTAGTTTGTTTGGTTGGACGGCTGGCGGATGGATGGATGGATGGATTGATGGATGGAAGGATCTTGATTGGTTGGTTGGTTGGTTGGTTGGTTGGTTGGTTGGTTGGTTGGTTGGTTGGTTGGAAGGAAGAATGGAGGGGTGTTTGTTTGGATTGTTGGTTGCTTGTTTGCTTGGTTGGTTGCTTGGTTGGTAAATATTTGTTAGTTAGTGTCGTTAGTGTGCTGGTTAATTGATATATTTATTATTCAAATCTGTATATTTAACTGCATTCTATCTTGTTTTTTCCGTACAAACATAACATTTAACTGCCGACATTGTAAAGTCTGTTCAGATATTTTCGGCTGGTGGCGTTTGTTGAAGTCGTTTCCCTATCCTGACCTTAGACAACCTTGTGGCAATTTGACTTCCAGAGCTAAATGGCTCACATTAGTTCTGATAATAGTCTGCTGCTGCACGTTTCCCAAAAATGGTGCTGGATGTTTCGGGGACCGCCACTGTCCCGGGACGCTAGAGCCTTCAGACACCATCTCCTTTCATCGATCGGCCACTATGCCACTTCTTTTCTTTCTCTTCTCCTCCTCCAAGTTCGAAACTCAATCCACCATCTGCAAGAGGAAACGATCCTCATGAGACCTTGCACGCGGGGCTCCTTATGCAATCTTTCTTTGCTGGTGTTGCGAAAGACCTTAGTGAACTTCTGTGTTCTGATAATGCATAGAAGATTGTCGGGTGTCTAACTGTGATCTCCCTGTCCCAATCACTTTTTATGGCTGGAAACTACCGTCATCTCTCTCCGCCAGGAAACGTCCCCTCAGTGCGCCGCTCTTTCTCTCTCTCCCCGCGCAAGCCTCCCCCACCCCCATCTCCCTTAACCCCATCTCTCTCTCTCTCTCTCTCTCTCTCTCTCTCTCTCTCTCTCTCTCTCTCTCTCTCTCTCTCTATTTTTTTAGAGCTAGCCGTCCCAGGACGGTCTGTAACAACACCCGTGCATCGATCTGATGTTCTTTTCTGTAGCCCCTTTCCAATCACTCTCCCCAGCCAGGAGACAGTTACCCTCACTGACTGGTTGTCTCCCTCGATTCGCCACTACCGCTGATATCGGTAGCGAATCGAGGGAGACAACCAGTGTGTACCCCTTGAATACGTCACACACACACACACACACACACACACACACACACACACACACACACACACACACACACACACAGGGCTTTCTTTTTTGTTTCCACAGCCTTTGTTGAATGGCAACTGACCTACGGTCCGTCTAAGCCTTGGAAAGAGTGACGTACAGCGCTCTCACAATGTTGATGATACTGAAATTTCAACTTGAATTATTTAGTATTCTCAAACTGACTTACACGCGAGTTATGTCAGTGATTAGTCACCCCACAATGGCTTTCATTTTTACACTGGTTTTGCTCGGCGAGCGGTATGCTCTTTCCGAGGTTGGGACTGACGGTTCCTAGCATGGGACACAACAGCCCTAAGCTGACCGTCCTGGGACGATCTATCCAAATGCGCAAAAGGCCATCGGGCCGACGTCAGCCACTGTTGGCCCGCACACGGCCGTGCGCGAGCCAACTGCGGCCGACGTCGGCCCCATGGCATTTTGAGCATTGGGTAGGGGCTTCCCAATAACAATATCCCCTGATCGATCTGCTGCTCCTCTTGCCCATCTACAATCACTCTTTGCTTTGAAGACAAAAACCAACCTCACTGAGAACGCCCTCTCTCTCTCGCACGCACGCACGCACGCACGCACGCACGCACGCACGCGCGCACACACACACACACACACACACACACACACACACACACACACACACACACCACACTCATTCACGTACACACGCCACGAAATTTCATGCTTCCGTCGACACCCAACTTGTCCGAAAGCTTTCTTTGCAAACCTCAAATTTTACCAAATGTTTTTACTTCTGCGTTGTTGTAGAGCGTTTCCTCGAATTGTACTGGTTGCTTGAATTCATTTTGTACATTTTGTAAGATATTTTTTAGAGACATTCAGTTGTCCTACAAAAAAAGAAAGTATTGTATGTCGTCTTAGCACTGTGGTATGACTGCGCTACGGGGGCTCCTTATGTTATCTTTCTTTGCTGGTAATTGTCGTTCTTGTTTTACAGATGTAAAATTCTGATTGGTTGGTTGTCAAGGCATTTCACAGATGTGTTTGCGCGCGAGGACATCTAGTCATTTTATACTTATAGAAATTTGTTTTAAATATGTGAGTTTAGTATTCATATCTGCATAAACGAAAGTCTGTGTGGCTCAAAATAGCGCATTTTAAATATTATAGGATAGGTTAGAATTGTCATGCGCATTTTATTTCTGCAGCTTTTGGGGTAAGAAAACAATCACTTGAAAACGGGAGCTCTTTCGGCCGGTTAATTTCAGACTGCAGAATACCGTGATGCGCGAACATCACCAGTTTTCATGACTAAAACCTGAGTCTGAGCAAGTATTCTAACATTCCCTATTTCTTGTGGCACCATGTTACAAATAGTTTGTTTTTTAGTACGATTTTCAACTCCGAGAAAACACGACCGTTTCTGCTTTGCCAATCCACAGCGACTAGCATTCTACAATCAAGTCTCAATCAATAAATAGGCCTCATTATTTTCATAATCAGAGATAATACCTATAACATTTTACTTGTCTCAACTACAGATCTATTAGTCACACAAGTCAATATTTATTTTCCTGACGAATCAAAGTGTTCGAAAATGGATTGACAGCACGACAGTGTGGTCATATCACATGACTGGAATAAAATGACTACTGCTGCAACAGTCTGAGATATTTTCACGTTATTACAGTCAATTGAGCATGATATATTTATTTTTATTCCAGTTACGTCAGTGTCCTAAATGGTGCAAAGTCGGACACATTCAGCTACATCAGTGTCCTAAATGGTGCAAAGCAGTCGGGCACATTCAGCTTGAATAAGGCGTGATGATGACACGCACGAGTGGCACCTACGGTCTCGCGCAGATTCTGCAAATGTCATCATTGGTCCTGCATAATTGGTTTGGCCTGTACGTCCTCAGGATTTCTCACCTGCATGCCACTATTTCCTGTGAGTTTTAGATAATATACTGACGAGAAAGAAAATGCGACATCACTAGAATCTCGGAAACACTCCAGTGTTTCCGATGATTCAAATGATGTCGCACTTCTTGTGCTCGTCGATATACATTCAGAATTTCGTGCAAATTATTCCAATGTAACCGTACACGAGGAGGAAAACTGGTTAGAAATAGTTGGTACGCATCTGCTGACAGTTCTAAAATTTGTTGATCTCATGGACACAAAGACATGGGTACTGAGGATGGAAGCAAATTCATATGTTGTGCGTGTGCTACGTTAACGTTGCTTAGGACCCTGACCTGTGTGTAGAATTTTGCTGATGATTTGTACAGAAAACATCTTGAGACATTTATTTGTGTGAATTAAGCGCCTAGAGCTCTAATTTCTGAGGTTAGACGCTATACAAGTACTCATTATTGGTTCAAGTGCGAAGCAAAAGTGAGTCTATGTTTTGGGCCAGTGATCGTCCGTCCGCCGACGTCCCGTCCGCCATTGTCCGTGGTAAACTTTAACGTTGGTATTTTCTCGAAGACTATTCAAGCCACAGTCTTCACTCTTGCCCCAAGGATACTTGTGGCAAGACCTTTGTAAACATACCCAATTTGAATGACCTTTCTCAAAGGTTAAGGTCACAGTGGATCAGGAAATAGGTCAAAAATAGCTCTATTTTGACAAAATTAATGTTTTCTCAAATACTGTTTACAACTTCAAACCCAAACTTGGTACAAAGATACCTGGTGGTAGGACCTTTCTATAAACTCCTACGACACTACAGTGTACCCACAAAACTCGTCTGCTTGATCAAAAGCAACTACGATGGCATGACATGTCGTGTGATCCATGAAGGGCAGTTCACCAGGGAGCTCCAGGTCAGAACCGGCGTCAGGCAGGGGTGTTTGCTGTCTCCGTTCCTCTTCCTACTGACCATAGACTGGGTCATGAAGAGGACCACAGAGCAGAGAAGAAGCGGAATACAGTGGACACTGGACACAGCTTGACGACCTCGATTTTGCGGACAAATTGGCTTTACTGTCCCACACTCATCAACAAATGCAGGACAAGACCACGAGGCTTGCTGACATCTCGTCCCAAGTGGGTCTCACCATCCACAAACAGAAAACAAAGACAATGAGGCTGAACGCGACCAGGGAAGAACCAGTCTTGCTTGCTGGCACCCCGTTGGAGGAGGTGGAGTCCTTCACCTATCTCAGGAGCATCATCGACAAAAAAGGTGGCACTGATGCAGATGTCAGAGCACGAATCGGTAAAGCCAGAGCAGCCTTTCTCCAGCTGAAAAAAGTGTGGAGTTCCAGAGAGCTGGCACAACACACCAAAGTCCGGATTTTTAACTCAAACGTGAAAGCAGTTCTCCTATATGGAGTTGGACGTTGACAAAAAACCACAGTCAACAGAGTACAGATCTTCATAAACAGTTGCCTTAGAAGAATCTTGAAAATCCACTGGCCAGAGAAGATCAGCAACGTCAGACTCTGGGAGAGAACAGAGCAGATAACAGCAGAAAATGAAATCAGACGAAGAAGATGGGGATGGATTGGTCACAGTCTGAGAAAGCCAGTTTCCAGTATCACTAGGCAGGCATTGTCATGGAACCCCCAGGGAAAGAGGAAAAGAGGCAGGCCGAGAAACACCTGGCGTCGAGACCTCCAAGCAGACATCAAGAGACTGGGAACCACCTGGAGTAAAATCGAAGGAGAAGCACAGGACAGGAGTTGCTGGAGGTCTCTAGTCGACGGCCTATACCCTGGGAGGGGTGACAGTCGTAAGTTAGGACCTTTCTATGCATACAAATTTGGTTGACTGCTAGGAAAGGTCAAGGGTCACAAGAGATCAGGAAATAGGTTTTTTTTTTTAAAAAGCCATATTTTGACAAAAGATGATTTTTCTCAAATACTATTCACAACTTTAAACCCAAACTTGGTACAGAGGTATCCTGATGCATACTAATTTGGATGACCTATTAAAAGGTCAAGGGTCACAAGAGATCAGGAAATAGGTCACGAATAGCCTTTCTTTCTCAAAAATTGTTGTTGTTTTTTATTTTCTTCTTTTTTTCTCAAATACTACTTACAACTTCCATCCCAAACCTGATACAAAGATATCTGATGATGGTAAGACCTTCATATGCATGCTAATTCGGACGACCCCATGGAAAGGTCAAGGGTCACAAGAGATTAGCTTTTTTCTCAAATACTACTTACAACTTCCATCCCAAACCTGATACAAAGATATCTGATGATGGTAAGACCTTCATATGCATGCTAATTCGGACGACCCCATGGAAAGGTCAAGGGTCACAAGAGATTAGCAAATGTCCATTTGGCAGAATTTTAGTTTTTTCAGAAATTTTGCAAACCTTTCAACCAAATGTAGCAGAAAGGTAGCTGATGATAAGACCTTTCAATGCATACTAATTTGGTTCACTACTCAGTGAGGTTAAGGGTCATGGGAGGTTGATAAAAGTGAAAAATGTGTACATTTTGACAAAACGTGGCCTGTCGGAAAGGTCAAAGTCACAAAGATTAGATTAAGTATGTTGATCGGTCATGCACGTGAGCCTTAAGGGCTTTGCCATTCTTGTTACTATTTGTGTGTAGATTTTTGCGAATGTTATGTTTGTAAATGGGAATTGCAGTAGACCTTTTTTAAAGTCCCTTCTATTTAAAGAAGGGACTTTTTTTTAGGACGGGTCGCAGTGGGGGCGAATTTAATAGCATGTCCATGATGTCAAAGGCGGGCAGGCTAAACCTCTAACAATTGAAGTAACAAGATAAAAATTACGTCATGTCTAGTTACGCTAACCTCGCTGCTGAACGTACATTTGGCGGGAAGCGCCGTATGTGCGTATGTATGTATGAATGTGCGTATGTATGTGTGTGCGTATGTATGTAAACAAAAGAATGTCCGATATTTTTGTATAAATAGCGTGTGTGTAACTTCGCGAAATACTTTCTTAAGTGCGTGGCTAAGAGACCCTCCGAGCATATTGTAATTGAATGTCTCATTACAGACATAAACAACCGTTTATAGGAAGTCGGTTGACCCAGATTAGAGTCCGTAATATTTGTCATATTTACTTGAACTTTTGCATCAAGTAGTTTGGAGAAAGACATTGGATGAGTTCGTTAGCCAGCTTTTTATCCTTTCAGCTTCTTTAGTAAAAATTAATTCTTATCAGAAAAGAATTGAAACACTAAAAAAAAAAAAACTATACTTCTGGAGAAAGTCAGACAGTGGCGGTGACGTAACAGAGGCAACTCCGTCACCACGCAGACACTGACATAATACGCTAAATATGACGTCATTCTCTCTCGCGCGTGCGGCTCTCTCTCTCTCTCTCTCTCTCTCTCTCTCTCTCTCTCTCTCTCTCTCTCTCTCTCTCTCTCTCTCTCTCTCTCTCTCTCTCTCTCTCTCTCTCTCTCTCTCTCTCTCTCTCTTCACACACATAAACATGCGCGCATCTCCAGAAGGAATAGATCCTCATCTATGCCTCTTGGGAGATGTTTGGAGCGCGCGCACGCACGCACTAACACGCACATCGACGCGCTTTCAGAAGAGCATGCAGGTGTCCCGTGTACTTAGTATATCATGTAGCTAGGTAAAGTCAACCTGCTTTCACACAAATTATAGCAAGACTGAAATTGTACCGTGAAGTTCTAGTTTTGTCACCATTTTCTCAAGCCTATGAAGCGAAAGTGAAACTCATCACGTATCAAATTACGTAAAAACTAAAACTTACATCATGACAAATGACGTTTGACAAAATGACGCGTATGTCCTGCGCCCCTGCTAGAACTCACTGACGCATTTGCAGATCTGCGAGACTTTTTCAATAGGAGATAATTCAACATCAGAATCAGGTCAAAGACAAAAGGTAGAAACCATTGACAGCGAGGACAGCTCTCATATAGAAGGGACTTTGTGGGTTATGGTTCATCCCATCTTGTTTCATTCTGGCATTGCAGATTTTCCATATGTGTCCCAGTCATCTCTCAGAGGATAAAAAAAAAAAACTGCCCATACTCCAGGACAAGGTTCTTCCAGTGTTTTTGTACCTTTCAGTGAAATGTTCAGCGTTAGGAAGTCTTGTCATCCCAGTCATCTTCATTGTTCAGTAAAGTGGAACACGTCTAGACTCGTGCATCCAAGTGTCAGAGTTATTCCACTGCAGAGGGATTTGTGCATCTTGGTTTTCGAGTCACACAGTTTGGCATTCCGAAGACCACGACAGGCTCCAGAGGATGCAACAGTGCAGGGTTCTTAGGAGCAGAAAGAATGTGTGCTGCATTGTGATCTTGGGCTTTACGACTAGAAGCCGTAAGGTCCAAAATCAGACCAGCACGCAGTGTGAGATTTGTGCACCATGATGCGGTGAACAGTTTCGTCAGGAAAGCGTGGCGTGACAGTGTCCAGTGGATGAATATCGGTCACTGTGCAGCAATAGGGTCGCTGTACTCGCAGGAGATACCTCAGCCGTAAGATGAAAAATCAAAGACAGCAAAGTGGTATTTTATGTGCACCATGCAGACGGCAGTCAAAGTTTCTTCGTCAAGACGAGTCATACCCAGTTTAAGGAAAAAACACAGTCATACCCAGTTTAAGGAAGAAACAAGCCCCCTCCCCCACCCCAATTACAGCACACTTTTGTTAAATTCCGGAATTTCACAATGAATTTGTAATTACAGATTCTTAACTTTTCTTTCATTGTGTTGTAATTGTCTTTTCTAAGCGAGTACGTTCTTCGTTTGGGGTGCTCTTTTATCTTTCATTTGTTAGAAAAGCAGCTCTTCCGGACACTCATCAGAGCACCTTGGCATGCCGAAGACTTGCTCCAGTGGCAGACTGAGAAGTGCATCCTTGGGTTCACATGAGGAAAAACGAATGTGTCCTGTTCTGTGAGTTTGGACCTTACAGCTATAAATCACAGACCAGCGCAAAAAGTGAGATTCGGGCATAAACTATAGTGATTGACTTGCATAATTTCGTCGTCAGATGGACATTGTGTTGATAGTCAGTGTGAGCAAAGCTTGTCTCGTGGTTTTTTTTTCAAATTGACCTTTGAACAAGACATTTCAGGACAACACTCAGAACAAAAAGTGATCACCAGACTTGGACCTAATTTATTTTAAAACTTGGTTGGCTTCAAACCAAACGGTTTAGCCACTACCTTCGGCAGATCATGGATATGACCTTCTTTTAAGCTGATATATATATACCCAAGTTAGTCCTCAGTGAAAACTGACTTGCGTCACTGGAGATGACCTACTTTAAAGCTGAAATGTATACCCTGGTTAGTCTTTAGTGAAAACTGACCTGCGTCACTAATGATGACACTTTGACAAACTATGCACTAATCAGACGCGTTGCAAGACCAAACATAGAGAGTGTGAATTTTACAGGAATAAAAATGTGTCGGTGTTTCCAGTTGGGGCTCGATCAGGGTATATTTAAGAGGTTTTCTCTTTCGAGACGTGCCACATCTGGATTCGCGGCTTTACGCCGCGAATCCGGATGCGGCACGTCTCGAAAGAGTTAAATAGGCCGTTTTCACTAAGCCATTCTTGTCTCGACTGTACAGGAAATTAAAATAAAATAGGTTAGTGATCGACTTTTCTTCTTAGAGTTGTCTTGAAATCAAGCGTTCAAAAGTTAGTCGCTAATTTTTTTCTACCTTCAGTGCCGGCCTTCGAAAAACAAGTATGCTGGTCTGTGATTTTGGTCCAGTCGTAACGTCCAAAATCACCGACCAGCACACAACTTGAGATCCGCGCATAAATGCAGTTTTAGGGATTGTTCGTCAGCGAGTTTGGCGTGGCATTTGCAAACTCCGCTGGGTGGATTCCTTGAAGAGCTGGGCTTTGATTCTGACCTTCTCACTGAGGCGTAAGGTCCTGGGGCCAGCTGCATGAGCGAGCGTAGTCCTGCACCAGCCACTAAGCAAGGTGCGCCGCTATAGCGGAGCACCTTGCTTAGCGACTAGCGCAGAACTAAGCTCATTCATGCAAATGGACCCTAGCAGAATCACAAACCAGAAGTCAGAACACAAATGTCGATCTCACTGAAGTGTGTATTGTCTTGTCCTTCCAATGTTCTTGATACGTTTTGTCCATGGCATTAACACCTTCTCTGCAATGGGCTCATAGTTTGATTCTGGAAATCTGTGTTCATTTAACGATCAAAAGCCATTGACATGGATACCAATTGGTCTTAGCAAAAGGCATAGATCCTCATGAACCCCCGCAGTGGCGGGGGATCGTGAGGATCTATGCCTCTTACTGTTGGATCGCGTTCACTTTCTGTCGGCAGTGAAGAGGTAATAAGGAAATTTTGAAATAAGGAGGCAACGCAGAATTACCGGAGGGTGTGAGTAATTATACACAAAGTATGTAGTTTGCATCCTCCAGAGTATACACCCTTGAATTGTTAATAAATGTTATTTTGAGCCCGTGTCCATGCCTGCTACTGAGTTTAACAGTTATGTGCTAATAGGTGCTAATACTGAAAAGGTGCTCCACCACGCGTCAGCAGCTGCAGGGTGACCCCACAACCCCTCCCCCCATCAATGTCCCATATAGCTCCCACCGAATTTGAAGGTGACAGGATGTAGCGGGACTGTGCATTCTCCCCCAGATGTCCGCCGAAGCCAGGATAGTATAGACATGATGATAGAGATGTATAGCTGTAGGCGATCAAGCGAAACAACTTGAGAACTGGTGCTGTAAAAGAGTCGGTTTTGTGACTGCAGAGCTGACAGTCTTATGATTCATCTTTCAATTCTACATAGTTTTAGAATTGCTGCTGTACTGGTTGGTTTTTTTTTTAATGCAGTGACACTCAGACATTGTATGTACAGCAGAACCAGTTTTGAGCGACCAGCCCTTATGAGAGGTCACCTGTCAGTAAATTCTTCCCTGTGCCATTAAAAGACCAGCATTTAGGTGGCTGCAGCCACCATTATTATGGTCTTTAATGACAGGCGACACTTTTTGCCCTTCAAGACTTCACCTAAGAGAGCACTTGTCTTCTATTGAAAGAGCGCTTGTCTTTTAACAAAGCCGGATTGCTTATCTTGCAAACAAGTAGTTTCTCAATAGGTTCTACTGTGTATACTTATGTGTTATTTTCTGTGTTTTCAAAATATTAGGAGATGAACGCATCCTGTCGTACACCTAATGTGTTGGTCAGTGACTGTCTTGCGGGTTTGTAATGTTGGTGTTCACTATAAGTGTGGGAATGTGATTTTGGACCTTGCGGCCTCGTGCCGCAAGGTCCAAAATGCCAGACCCACACTTATATTGACAATACTTGAGGCGTAGGCACATCAGCGTCGTTCGATGTACTTTAACTCATGATGGGTTCTCTCGAGTTAACTAACTTGAAAATGAAGTTGGACTGATTCAGATTTTGTTTTCGTAAACAGTGACTTTGTCACGACATATACAGTAGCACCGTAAAGCGTTGACTTTTCAAGCGGTATGCACGTTCCTCCACTCTTAGAGGTGCAGATTTGTAGGCCACGGATTGTGTTAACTGCGTATCTTTTGCACCTAAAACACAAATGGAAAATGCGTCCATTTTAGATGCCCCTACAGCAGGCGCTGGATGTGAACGCGGCCAGTTGGTTTCCCGGCCTTACCGTGTGCGGGAGTACTCCACATAATTATAGACCCACCCACTTGGGGAGTACGCCACAAGCACACTTCTTGTGGTGTACTCCCCGCCGTGAGCCAACCTGGTGAATACTCCCGCAATCGGTACGGCTTATTTTTATAACAGTCGTCCTCAGCAGCAAATGAAGATCAGATGCGCTAGATACTTCCCGTATGGTGCCACAAGGCAAATGTACTCATTTGTTTCTGGCAGCTGTGGTGCCGTGTGTCTCCAACTCGATATCATTTTGTTAATTCGTCTTGGATTTTGTAGACAAATCTTTGGCCGGTGTAGTGATACTGAAAGTTGTTTGTGTCATAACAACCTTGATTTCACATCCTCGGCTTCTGAAAAATGTATAGGCGAATGTCAACCTGTACTTTGCATATAAGCCGAACTGGGATGTTAAGTGCCAATGAATGTTTTAGTTTCTCATGGATAGCAAAAGTTATTGGCGAGGTGTTCTGGATATTAACGTATAAAAAAGGAGGGGGGAAAAGAAAAATAAACCAATATTGTTCGGTCGCCAACGTTGTCAGCAAATACTTCATCTAGGCAATGTTTCAGTCATTCCCATAGATTCAATATATGAGCAAAAAATGCTGTCATAAAAATGTTCACTGTGATCTTACATGTTTATATCCCGAAACAATTATGGATTTTGGTCACATGAAATGCTGTTAGAACACACGATCGACTTTGGCAGCGAGTGTGTTGGCTACCGTCGAGATGTGACCGGAAAGCCATAATTTGTCGTGGAACTTGGCAATAAATTTGCGTCGATTCACTACCACAGAGAGTGAATTCGAAAAGAAAGGGACACTTACTTGCGACTGTCAGACATGTGTTGGTGCTTAGACCACTCCTACATGTATGTGGAACCATTAGAAGTTGCTTCGTACCATGGCCGCGACGACGTGCACCGTTTAACTGGATAGTGTTGGAAAATGTCGCAGCACAGAAAGCTGCAGAATTCCTATTGCGTGGTGGAACAATAACAAGTTTATTGTCAGTAGACCCTTTTTGGGTTAAAGACACAATTCGAAGTTTCTACTGTCTATATTACGATGTGCTGGAATGTTCCATTTTCAGTGACAGAGAGGATGGTTTACCGTGAAGATCCCGTTTCTGTTTGCATTGACTGACATAGTTACACATTATGCTTAGGTCTTCTGTCATACCTTTTTCTTCAGATAGAAATAACCTGCGTTGCTCTGTTTCTTGTGAGTTAGTATTCGACTTCATTTCAATTAGTCTACGCGCATTCCAAAAGTGTCGTTTCAGTAAAGTAGAAATAAGGCAGAATAACGAGAATCTCTACACCAAGTCAAGTGGTGAGCAGATAAGTTTACAACTGACTCAGCGTGTTCACCCTCTATTAGAAGGCTTCATCTGGGGAATGTAACAATGGCAACAATATCCTGGGGCTTGTTGCATGGGTGTGAGGTTAGTCCTACGCTAGCAAGGTGCTCCGTTATAGTGGAGCACCACGCTTAGTTGTTTTGAGCAGGAGTTTAGCTCGCTCATGCAACCGAGGCCAGGTGACAGTGGATGAGGTGTTAGCGGAGCAGTTACGTAGAAACCCCCTTCTAAGTTTTTTTTTATATAGATTAAATTAATGACGATAATACATCATTATCATACATCAACACCAATTATACGGTAACTTCCCATTAAGCAAAGTGCGAGTTTTGCTGAACATTTTATCGGTCGACCTGAACACAAGTGATCTTGTGCATAATGAGAAGCCAGGCATAATTTAATTTACTCATACAACAAATTTACCTCAGATTTCACGTCTAAAGCGGTGTTCTGGAGCCTAGCCCGAAGAGCTGCTGACAGAAAGAGAGTCCGACACGTTTGTGTCTAGTTTCCAAGAAAACGTTCTGTACAATTCATACTTGTAATGGGTGTCGCTGAAAGGAGGCTAGTCAGTTGTATAAAGAGTTTCAACAGATATGGATATAGCTAATGTAGATCCGTACCTCGTGTAGACGTATCTTTCTACGGTAGATGGTTCAGTTGAAGGCAGATCTCCAGGCGGCGGAACGGAAAATGTTACAACAGATTAAGTCAGGCGCTTTTTGACTCGCGGTTAAGAAAAACAGTAACACCAGTAGAACATTGCACACAATAGCAACATCATTTCCAGTTGAAATTCAGTTGTCCCTGGAATTTATTTTGATGGGAAAATGGTCCATGTGTATCTTCGGATTACCAGCTGTAGTGGCTAATAAGGGTTTCTCACATTCCATAGAATCTTCTTCATGAAACATTCAAACGGGAATGCTGACATGGTGTCTAAAGGACCATGTAACAGCACATGATGGTGGACAACGTTGTAAACTAGCATGTTTGCAGAATATAACTCCGAAAAGTGCCTCGCAAAAACTGAGACAGCAGTTGTTAGGCAGAATCATAGCGTAACTGTAGACACCATCCTGCTAGGCGCAGCAGTATGAGCATCGACACGCTGAAAAGCATCGGCAACTGCCCATGCAAAGCAACACGTCCTTAGTACAGTAGGAACTGTCGGTACTCGTAGCTTTCCATCGAGCTATTTCAAACGCACATTTTGATCTTCTGGGAAATTAGATGGAATTTATTCTTTAAATTGCGTTAAAGTTTCAGATAATATTGAAATAAATGCATTGTCCTGTCTGACACGCAGAGCACCTTTCATCCACAGGTGCATTAAGCGTCTCATCACCCACAAGCAAACATGGTGCACATAGTCTCGTACAATTTGTGACACAAGGCCAATTCATATTGGTGGGGTTGGACCTGTACGGCGGTTCTCATTTGTCATTTCAAAACGTAGTACATAGTGCCAGCTGGTATGCTAAGCTAACCATGAAGCAGTTGTTGACTCATCCTCTGATCTACGTCTGAAATTATTGCTTCTTGATAATTTGCGTCTGAAAGTGAAACTGCGTCAAGTTCAGCTGAATCTGACAGAAATGAATCCAGGTCATCTTCAATAGCTACGTTTTCTTGATGAAAGTATTCATGTTCATGCAGTTTTTGGCTCAAGTGCGAAGCAAAAGTGAGTCTATGTTTTGGGCCAGTGGTCGTCCGTCCGCCGTCGTCCGTGGTAAACTTTAACGTTGGCATTTTCTCGGAGACTATTCAAGCCACATTCTTCAAACTTGGCCCAAGGATACTTTGTGGTAAGACCTTTCTAAAATACCATTTGAGTGACCTCTCACAAAGGTCAAGGTCACAAGGGTTCAGCAAATAGATCAAATATAGCTATATTTTGACATTTATTTTTTCTCAAATACTATTCACAACTTCAACCCCAAATATAGTACAAAGATACCCGATGATAAGACCTTTCTATACGTACTAATTTGGTTGATCCCTCGGAAAGGTCAAGGGTCACAAGAGCTCAGGAAATAGGTAAACAATAGCCATATTTTGACAAAAGATGTTTTTTCTCAAATACTATTCACAACTTCAAACGCACACTTGGTACAGATATACCTGATGGTAAGACCTGTCTATGCATACTAATTTGGATGACCCCTCCGAAAGGTCAAGGGCTTAGGAAATAGGTCCGAAATAGCCATATTTTGAAAAAATATGTTTTTTCTCAATACTATTCACAACTTAAAACCCCAATTTGGTACAGAGATACCTGATGGTAAGACCTATCTATGCATACTAATTTGGATGACCCCTTCGAAGGTCAATGGTCACAAGAGGCTGGCAAATGTGTAAAATGCTGAATTTTGATAAAATTGCAGATATTCCCAAATGTTTGCATATTTTTCAACTAAATTTGGTACAAAGATAGCTGATGATAAGACCTTCCTATGCATACTAATTTAGTCGACTGATCACAAAGGTCAAGGGTCACGGGGGGGGGGTTGACAGATGTATGAAAAATGCTTACATTTTCAGAAAACATGGATTTTGCTGCTGCAGAAGCCAGCCATTGTCACAAAGGTCACACATATGTAAATCGGTCAAACACGTGAGCCATAATGGCTTTGCCTTTATTGTTAATTCTCTTTCTGGTGTTCAAGTGGTTTGTCTAAAACCTAGTCTTTGTCAGCGAGTTTGGCCCAGCCCGACCGAGTCTAATCAAGCATACGAGACCTCATTGAGACTGGAACTATTGAAAGCTTCTACCGCTGGCCAAGAACTGTAAGCTGCCTCTTCTGTTCAGTTGTACGCAGTTCATTTTTAACATTATCAATCAGTTTTCTTCTTTTTGACCAGTATGAAGCCATGATCTAGTGTGTGTACACTGCCTTGCAGCTAATCTTGCCCCACCCGGGTCTGCCCTGGGGGACTTGGGTGGGGTTAGGTATTTTTTAGTTCCCAGGGTCACCCTGGTCAGCCCCACAGGGTGGGTTTTTCTCTCTATTCTGGGGCATGTGTTTCTGTCTACCCTTTGTCCATTCACCTGTATTTGCCTTTTTAAAACTCTCCCTACTGTCTGCACTGCCTGTAGCTCTTGATATTGGATGTGTGTTGCTAAATGGTCTTAGCTTTATTTATGCCCCATGTTGTAGGTTTATTTAATGTATTTGACCGGCTGGCGACATACATTCAATTTTCTGTTTAGTATTTTTTCACAATCAGTGCAGGCACGTCCTGAGAAAAGCCTTGTTGCTGTCGGGACGTTAAGCAATGTACAATCAATCAATCAATCAATGCAGCTAATCTTCTAGCAGTCTTAGACTCGACTCGTATGCGGTCACAGATGAGTAATGATTTAACAAAGTGAAGACCCCCTGACTAGACATTTTTATAGAAATTAGGCAGGCAAAATTGTAAAACAGTAGAATCCTCTGTCAACTGAATAGTACTTCAACTGTCAACGAATAGTTATCGTGCCAGCATTGAGATCGAGGCAGGAAAAAGGAAATGAAATAGGATCAGATTGTCCGATTTTGGCTATATAATATTGTATTGTGGCCGAGACCAAAACACGTTTATTGGGATTGTGAAATACAGTAGTTAAGCCACAATCATTGATCACACAATGCAGGCTTTCTAAGCAATTGATCATAATACAGTACTGCACTTTTAAAATGTCGAATAATCGGGAGAAAAACCGCGTTATTTCAAGAGCATATGTATAGAAAATATATATAGAAATCGTAGATACTTTGTCATGGACTCCAATAACTAAAGTTACAAGTAATGATTAGTCAGTTTCGACAACGCCTAGAAGCAGCATTTGGTTCAGTACTTTGTGTTAAAAGTTGTTATGCTTTTGATGCATTCTGGAAAAGTGGTGGTATACATGTGTATTGACGCGTCGTGTCGAGTCGCTGATAGCACAGGTGCGAGAGGAGTTTAACCCTTTGTCTGTCGGTAGCGCTTTTTCTCGAGTTGATCGCGACAAAAACGCTACGGAGAGCCATTGGGTGAAGTTTCTGTTGTAACTGTGTTGTCGGTGACTCAAAATCAAGCGATGCCGCAATCTTCTTCGCATACTCATGATCATTAGAAATGTCATACAACAGCAGGGGCTCGAAATCTGTTCAGACACCTTTCCATCAGTCTTAGAAATCACTTTCGTCGTATCAATGGTTCAATCTCGAACCAAAACACTGAGGCTGGCAAGCATGTCGATCTCTCTCTCTTGTTTCGAGTCATTATACAACATGCTCAGCAGGAGGTGGCCAGGTGGTCCGCCAGAAGGTGGCCCAAGTATTATTCTTCATTTTCCTCCTTTGCGTTCTAGTCATATGGTCATGCCGAGATTTTCAGGAAGGCCTGGTTAAGCTTGCAGTCAGTTCTACCCCACAGCTTCTCTAGTGTACAAAACCCATTGCAAACATACCGCACACTGTTAGTCTAATATTGCATGTACACAATTGCAAGGAAGGTACACATATCGAGAACCTAACTGGAAAATCAGTTAGATCCCTTGGACCCATGATTGCAGCACACCCAGTCGTCAGCCTAAGAAAACCATTTGTTTGAAAGTACAAGACGGTCATGCACATCCCTGAAGGATGTTTCACGCCTTTTATTTATACTGTAACAAATCCCTTCCTCTGTCACTCACTCCTCTGCAGCTCTCTTTACCTTTATTTTAGCTGCGGAGGTGGTTCGCAATTTGTTTTTGTGCTTGCGTGCACGTGTGATGATCTTGATGCGACACCTCTGCGACGTACTCTTTAACGATGCAATTTCAATTCCTGCTCATGCAGATACAAACTCATGCACCAACTGTAACTGCGCCGTTCAATCTCACGCAATAAACTGTTATCTGATAAACGACAGAGATAATAACTTTAGAAAAACAAGGTTCTTTTCTTGGTACTGATCACATCATATTTCTCGTCTCTTCGGGAAGACTTCTCTTTTTCTCAAATCACAAAGTCATAAAAATTTTCCCTTTCTTCTTCGTTCTCCGGTTACTCTAGAAAAATGCTTGCAAGTTCTCGGCACTTTCTAACGTTTCTAATAAATAATAGGCAATAAATAAGCTTTTTCTTACTTTATTTGCTGGAAAATACCCTTGTCAGTTTTCTCTATGTTATCCTAACGGATCGATTGGCTGACCGTTACGCATTCTAATTGGCTAATTGTCAGCAACCTAGGGAGATAATCTGTTTAGGGAAGATTAATCTAAAGTCCTATTTGGCAAAATACTAGCGAAAAGCAGAATCCCACCGTGACGACGACTGCGTTACCAAAATCGTATGCGACAAAATGTGTGGCGATCTTACATGCGAGGAAGGTTTGAGCCAGCCGAGTGAATCTGCTATGACGTTCTGATGGGACCACTACGTCTTCTGTCGAAGTAGAAGACACCTCTGTCGGAGATGAAGACTGAAGAAAAATCGTTGTGTAGTTACTTCTGTCGAAGTAGAAAACCGAAGAAAAATCGTTGCTGGCCAGCAGACGTACAAAAAAATTACGTTGCATCGGCGAAGTCAGTTGGCGAAAAAAAAACATCTGCGTCAGCGGAGCAGGTAGGGAATGTGGGGGAGCGGGTACCCGGCTTTCTTTTCCCGGGTTTTTATACTTTTATTCCCTTCTTTGTCCCTGTGTCTGGACACTTACATTTAGTTATTCAGGTTCCTACTGACTGCTTCTAGTAGGCACGCGTAAGGCTTGAGTTGGTCATTCCTACTAGATACCACACAAACAAAATAGTCCCTTAGTTTCTCTATTCATAGAGCCTCAAATAAAACGTCCAAGTATTTCCAGCTATTTAGTAAGACGTTCCGATCATTCACCATGTCGGGAAAAATTGGATCTATTCTGAAATTTACTTAGATCTAGCATAGTTTAGCCGCATTACTCGTAACAAGCGGTTAGTGGACCGTTACTCGCAAGCAATCTTCTTTACAATGTCGATAATTATGCATAATAAATCGTATTCCGTGTCTGATAATGTCTTCATATAACATCACTGTAAGTCAGAATCGTTCGGTTTATAAAACAATTTCAAATAGTCATTCAAGAATCGGTATCCGCACAGAGAGTTTCCGTTTCCAGCAGATCAAAATGGCTACACACGAGAGAATAAAAGCTTATAACTTCCAAACTGCACAGAAATAAAATCTCAGGACATAATCTGCGTTAAACATTAGCTACAGAATTCCGATTATAACCACAATTTGTCTTGTCGTTATTTTTTCTTGCCGATATCAGTAGAAATTCGATCTCCGCGCGAAAATTTGCCCTTGTCATTATTTCCGGTAAAATTAGCTCCCTTAGTTTGTCTGCTAAGGTGCCAATCACCGTCATGTTTCAGACTGCTTTCCATAGTTCTAGAGTTAATGAAAAGCTTTGGCTAAAAGTTGCGAATTGCATTTAGTGAACTTGAGAAAGCATTCTAAAGCGTCACCAACGTTATGAACAACAACATTAACGAAAATAATGTGAATCGCGTACGAAACAGAACAAGTAAGCCATTGGCTTACACGCTCCCCTCTTTAGCTGGCTGCTCCTCAGTCAGTTAACAGTTAAGTGAACAATTACAACTAACTGTTCAAATGTCAAGTGAAATATTCATCTAACCGTATTTTTTAACTATAACGTCTGAACAAAAATTGTCTTCTACCTTGCCGTTACAAAACAATGGACAAAATGTCTAACAAGATGACCCAAAGTAACATGTTTACCAAGAATTGCCCATTTCAATCCTCGTTTCCAAATTTGGTGACCAATTCTCCCTCTCCATTCTCACTATTGTCCCTGAAATTTATAACTTTCACCTTTTTTCCCCCCATTACGCCCGCGATGATGGCCGCTTGTCTGCTCGTGCAGCCGGTGACGATTCTCCTCCTCTTCAAGGCAGGTTCCGTGGCGGTCGGTGTAGCCGGGCGTTCCGGTTCCCCTGCAGCCGGGCGTTCCGGTTCCCCAGCAGGTGGTTGTTCTGCTTCTTCTGCAGCTGGGTCTGTTGAATCTGCTGATATCGATCCTAGGCGGCGAGTCCCACAGAATAGGTAGCGGCGCTTCCTGGATCTTCCTTAAGCACGTGATGTGCACTCCAAGGTATTCTGCTATCGATTTCTCTCTTCCCCCCCCCCCCCCCCCCCCCCCCCCCCCCCCACTGGCGAGAAGACGACGTCTCGGTAGGCAGCCAGTTGGGAAAGCGGCCGCTGAGGTTTCCTCTGCACTGCGGCCCAGTGTCGTGGTGACATTGGATTTAGATCTACTGCGGTACATTTTCTCCTCCGTGAAGTCATAAGTAATATCGCCTCTCCGGACGCAGTCATCCCGTATACGTTCATTCTGGATAGACAAAAGGAAACACCTGTCAAATACTTTGTTCTGAGTATGAGTTCATTTTCTTATCTTCCTTTCTAAGGGCAGTCGACTGAAGGACCCCATTTTCGTTGCTGCTTCAGGTGAATACTTGGTAAGAGGAGAGACCTCTATTCTCCTCAAGGATACTTGAGTGCCGTTCCCTTACTTTTTCTTCCCCGTTGCATGATGGCAAGTACTACAGTAGGTTGATCAGTCCGACTCCCAAAACAAAACTTTTCATCTCGAAACCCTTCGCAGATGAAGCACAATGTAGTCACCTATTGGCCTAATGACAACCTATGTCAGCCTCAGTGAAAAGCAAAGACACAATCCTCATGCATCTTGCCTAAAACGAAAAATAATATCATTTGCTTATCTCCATTGTCAGTTTTCAAATCTTCAGCAGAATAAAAGCTAAGAAAATAAATTGCTCTCGAGTGTCTCTCAGGTTCATCTTGACGAGGTGCACCATCTGTTCATACTAAGTGTTTCTGGCAAAATTTCACGATCCATGATGGAGTGTTGTTTCCAGTATACTTCAGGAGTCTATCTATGTGGTACGCTTTGGCTTGATCCTTGGCCGTTTTCTTGAGGAGGTAGGTGAGATCATCAATCTTCTGTGTAATTATGTATGGTCCTTTCCATCTTGAAGTCAATTTCTGGCATATCCCTGGCTTTCTCACAGGATTTGAAAAGCCAGACTGCTTGTCCATTGCAGAATGTCCTTTTTCGTGCTCGTATGTCATAATGCCGTTTTTGATATTCTTGTGCCTTTTTCATGTGTTTTCGTGCAAGTTCATGCTCGATTCTTCCTAGAGTTTTCTCTGAGCCTAGATGTCCTGAGGTGGGAATGTAATGATGATTCTTCCTGACTAGTTCTCTTTTTGATTCTGGGACAATCAATTGGAGTGTGTCGTCAGCTTCATTCTCTGCTCGTTTTCTATAAAGCACTCCATCTATAATTATAAGTCTGTTCCATTGAGTCCACAAAGTTTTCAGCTGTGAGCGTTCAGAAGCTACTTCTGCCCATTTTGGTCGTTCATTGGATTGTTCTACTGCTTTCAGGATAGGACCAATGTCTCGATCTGCTAGCTGAGCATGTCGGACTTCCTCCGCATTCCAATCGTCTGGTGACATTGGATGGAACCATACTTCGAGTCCTTTCTTTTCTGTGGATTTCTTTGGATCTTGTGTACTGCTGCAAGAAGGCATTTCTGCATCCGTGACTATGGCTGCTAAGCGCTGCACAGATGGGATTTCATGGATTGTCGTGGCTTCTTTTGCCTCTGGAGAAGAATTATCTCCTTTTGGCTGCTCTGGAATCGTGGAAGCAACCAATCCCGCAGTTTCTGTTTCACTTAAATTTGTGACTTCGTTGTCACACTCTGCATCCTTTTCTTCGACATTTTCTTCGTCATGACGGTTCTGCTGTCGTCGACATGTGGCGCATGGTTTTCTGCTCAGGGCGTCAGCATTTGCGTGCTTGAGGCCTTGTCGATGTACTGCTGAGATGTTGGAAGTCTCTAGTTCTTCCAGCCATCGAGCTGGTTGCCCACTTGGATTTTTCAGACTCCTCATCCAACTTACAGCAGAGTTGTCTGTTCGAAGTAGGATTTTCTGCCCATACAGGTACGAGTGGAATTTTCGGAGCGCTACTACTACTGCTAGTAGTTCTTTTCTAGTGACATAGTAGTTTTCTTGTTTGGTTCAAGGATTTGCTCAGGTAGGCAATGACTTTATCTTGTCCATCTTGTATCTGGGACAGTACTGCCCCTACAGCTTTGTCAGATGCATCAGTGTCAAGTATGTAAGGCTGCGCAGGCTGAGGGAAGGCTATGACTGGTGCCGATATCAGTTTTTCTTTGAGTGTTTCAAAGGCTTCTTGAGATTCTTCATTCCAGTCGAAACGCCGATTCTTCTTGGTTCGCCCATGTAGAGGTTTTGCAATCTTGGCAAAATCTTTGATGTATCGGCGATAGTATGAGCAGAGTCCAAGATAAGAGCGCACCTCTTTTGCAGATCGTGGTACTGGCCAATTACGTACTGCTTCAGTTTTGTCTGGGTCAGTCTCGGTTCCATAGGCGGATACGTAGTGGCCTAGGAAGAGTATTCTTTTCTGGAAAAGATTGCATTTGGAGGGTTTGAGCTTCAATCTGGCCTCACGTAGTCTTTGAAAAGCATGTTCTAACCTTTGTACACCATCTTCAAAGGTTTTACTCAGTGGAACAATAATGTCGTCTATGAACAGCAGACATTCTTTCCATTGAAGACCTTGTAGGACATTTTCCATCAATCTTTCAAATGTGGCTGGCGAGTTCGTGAGCCCAAATGGTAGAACGTTGAATTGGAACAAGCCCATTCGTGTTCGGAAGGCGGATTTTTCTTTGGCTGACTTCTCCAGGGGTACTTGCCAGAACCCTCTTTGTAAGTCCATGGTTGAGAACCATTGGTGCCCATTCAGTGCATCTAGACAGTCATCCATCCTAGACAGTCATCCATCCTCGGTATCGGGTATGCATCTGTTTTTGTGACGGAGTTCAACTTTCTGTAGTCAATGCAAAACCGCATGCTGCCATCTTTCTTTTTGACGAGGGTAACTGGGGATGACCAGCTGCTGTTAGAGGGTGCGATGACATTTCTTTGAAGCATTTTTTCGACTTCTTCTTTTTCAGTGTCTTGTAATGCTAGAGGTTGTCTACGCATAGGCAGGCGAATTGGTTTCGTGTCCCCTGTGTCGATGACGTGTTGGACACGGTCTGTCAGGCCCATGTCTTCAGATGATGTAGCAAACACATCTTGGTATTTGATAAGTGTTTGTTTCAGTTTTTCTTTTTGGGTGGCGTCGAGGTGAGCTGATCCTTTAGTCCAAAGGTCTCGCACGTGGTCAGGCATGTCTTTGCTTGCATGGTCTTTTCCACTTGAACTCACGCTTCTGACTTCTGACGTTGGCTGCTCAAATACTGATTCGCAGTGCCCTAATTGCTGATTTGGGTACAACGTTACATCTTCTTCAGACATGTTGACTACTTTGGCTACAATCTGCCCTTCGTTCTCCATGACAGCTGGAACGAGGAAGGTTTTCCTGTTACGCGCCATTGCCGAAGAGGGTTCAAGACAGATTTTCTCTGCGAGATGTTCTCTGCCTGGGATTTGCACAGAGATCCACATTACTGAGTGTGCTGGAAGATGCTGTGTCTTTTCAGCTCGTACTTGACAGATCATTTCGTTTCTTCCTCCAGTCCAGCATGGAATGATGGACGAACGTGTACGCAGCTGCAGTTTATTGTAGTCAATGGTGGATATGTATTTCAGGATGAAATTTTGTCCCAAAATTCCTTCAACTGGCAGGTCGCACACTGTGATCTTGTGGTTGTAGGCACTACCACCTATTTCTATTTCCATTTGTATCGAACCGTATTGCTGGACACTCTGCCCGTTTACGGCTATAAGCGGAGTTGCTGGATTTGTAGTTACGGGTCTGTCTGTTTCTTTTAACTTGGAAAACGCAGACGCAGATAACAGTGTTGCACTGGACCCAGTGTCGATCAGAAAGTTGGCCTTGACATTTCCTGGCAATAGGATGGCAACGTACAGGCAAATATCGTTGTCTTCCCCTTGCTTCCACAGATGCCTAGCCTTTCTGGTGCAATTTGAGATTCATCCTTTTTGTTAAGGGCATTCTCCATTCTGCTTCCGGGACAGACTGCGTTATCTTTTACGTCTTTCCCAATTTTTGTCCTGTTATTGGGCCTTGATTCGACTTTCACTGGCATCTGGCCCCGAGTGTCAGTGGGTTCTAGTTTCCCTGTGGTGGCTGTTCCGTTGGAGATGGTCTGGCAATTCTCGGAGCTCTAGGACTGTGGCTACACCTTTCTTCTAAAGTTTTGCATTTCTTAAAGATAGGGCAGTCCTGCAAGACGTGATCAGTTGCTTGGCAACAATAGCATTTTCTGATTCCCCTTGTAGCTTGTGAAGTCCCTCCTTGGTTTTTACGCCTCTGGAATGACCAAGTTGGTTGTGTTCCATTTCGTAAAGGTTTCTCTTGGTTATTTGTGTACAGTTTTGTTTTTTCTACGTCGTTCCCGATGGTTTCTTTTTGAACGTAGCAGATGCTTCCTCGTCTCACGTTTTTGGTCTGCATGACGGCCTCGTAGATTTAGACAATTTCTTGGGCTTCACGTAGAGTTTGGCAGTTTTTCTCAACGCATCTCCACTTCAGCTCTGGTTCAAGGCTTTTGTAGAATTGTTGTAGTGACAGACGCTATAGTGTGTACTCGTCTAAATGCGGTGTGCCTTTGTTGTAAGGAGAAGTAGTTCGTCTCCAAAAGATGCGACACTCTCCCCTGGCTGGCGACATCGGTTGCCGAATTGGGCTTGCCAATAGACATTGTGTTTTGCTCCACTTTCAAATCGTTGATGGAGTCGGAAGGTCAGGACTTGGTAGTTGCGTTTTTCCATGTCAGCTAGCGCTCCGTAGAATTTTTGTGCTTGGCCCCGTAGGCTGGCTGCAAGTGTCAATGTCTTTTCTCTTTCTGTCCACCCACCAAGCATAGCGCAGCATTCAAACTGTTCAATGTAATATTCAAAATCACCAGATCCGTCATAGTGCTCGGGTCTCATTTGAAGCCCTCTCCTTGCTGGACCTCGGCTTTGAAATTCTTGGCAGAATCCTGGCGCTGTGTTGCCAAAGTCCGGTCGGGTGTGTTTGTTCATGGCTCTGCCCGCGCAGTGTTTCCTGGTATCTGGCCTACTGTTGTAGCTAGTGGTGGGAATGCCTGTATACACGTCATTAATGTTTGCCCCATGGTGTACAGTAGGACAATTGTCGCATGTTGGTTGGTGACTGTTTCTCAAACGGTCGTCTCTGAAGACTGAAGACTGACGGTCACCGGCTCTGAAGACTGAAGTCGGCCGGTCGTCTCTGAAGACTGAAGTCGGACAGTCGTCACCTCTGAAGACTGAAGTCGGACGGTCGTCCCTGAAGACTGAAGTCTGATGGTCGTCGTCTCTGAAGACTGAAGTTGGACGGTCGTCCCTGAAGACTGAAGTCTGACGGTCGTCCTTGAAGACTGAATTCTGATGGTCGTCGTCTCTGAAGACTGAAGTTGGACGGTCGTCCCTGAAGACTGAAGTCTGATGGTCGTCGTCTCTGAAGACTGAAGTTGGACGGTCGTCTCTGAAGACTGAAGTCTGATGGTCGTCGTCTATGAAGACTGAAATTGGACGGTCGTCCCTGAAGACTAAGTCGGAAGGTCGTCTCTGAAGACTGAAGTCAGCCTGTCGCCTCGGAAGACTGCAGTCGGACGGTCGTCTCTGAAGACTGTATGGTTGTTAGTGGAAAAAATCATTTTCTGGTCCTAATAGGCCTACGTTTAGTGGCTGTCGCTCCGACCAATATGAACCTCGCCAACCTTCCATCATGGCTCCTTCGTCATCGTCGTAAAATGAGTGCATACTCATTCTTCTCCTCAAAAATGGTTGGGAAAAAATAGTCTCAAAAACGTAGAGTCGAAAATGCTTGGCAAAATCTCAATTTAGAGGCTATCAAAATATCTGGGGATCTACTACCTGATACTACTATTACCTCTGCTAAGACTAATTCTGCCTATACTTTATGACTTATCCAAGGCGGGTACGATCGCTGGATTAGGAATTAAAAGTTCCTAATCCCACTTCTAGACACCATTTGTAACAAATCCCTTCCTCTTTCACTCACTCCTCTGCAGCTCTCTTTACCTTTCTTTTAGCTGCGGAGGTGGTTCGGGATTTATTTTTGTGCTTGCGTGCACCTGTGATGATCTTGATGCGAAACCTCTGCGACGTACTCTTAAACGTGGCAGAGGAATCACATCCACATGTCAGGATGGCTAACCATTACTATTTTGTCACGATAAAAAAAAAAAAAAAAAAAAAAAAAAAAAAAAAAAACCTTCACGTGTGTATGCAATTTCAATTCCTGCTCATGCAGACACAAACTCACGCACCAGCTGTAACTGCGCCGTTCAATCTCACGCAATAAACTGTTATCTGATAAACGACAGATATAATAAATTTACAAAAACAAGGTTCTTTTCTTGGTACTGATTACATCATATTTCTCGTCTCTTCAGGAAGAGGCTTCTCTTTATCTCAAATCACAAAGTCATAAAATTTTCCCTTTCTTCTTCGTTCTCCGCTTACTCTAGAAAAATGCTTGCAAGTTCTCGGCACTTTCTAACGTTTCTAATAAATAATAGGCAATAAATAAGCTTTTTCTTACTTTCCTAGCAGTTTTCTCTCTAGGTTATCCTATTGGATCGATTGGCTGACCGTTACGCATTCTAATTGGCTAATTGTCAGCAACCTAGGGAGATAATCTGTTTATGGGAGTTAATCTAAAGTCCTATTTGGCAAAATACTAGCGAAAAAGCAGAATCCCACCGTGACGACGACTGCGTCACCAAAATCGTATGCGACAAAATGTGTGGCGATCTTACATGCGAGGAGAGTTTGCAGCCAGCCGACTGAATCTGCTATGACGTTCTGACGAGGACCACTATCTCTTCTGTCGAAGTAGAAGACCTTCTGTTGTTTCTGGTGGAGATGAAGACCGAAGAAAAATCGTTGTGTAGTTGTAATGGGACCACTACCTCTTCTGTCGAAGTAGAAGACACCTCTGTCGGAGATGAAGACTGAAGAAAAATCGTTGTGTAGTTGTGATGGGACCACTACCTCTTCTGTCGAAGTAGAAGACCGAAGAAAAATCGTTGCATCGGCAAAGTCAGTTGACGGGGAAAACAAATCTGCGTCAGCGGATTAGGTAGGGAATGTGGGAGAGCGGGTACCCGGCTTTCTTTTCCCGGGATTTTATACTTTTTATTTCCTTCTTTGTCCCTATGTCTGGACACTTAGATTTAGTTATTCAGGTTCCTACTGACTGCTTCTAGTAGGCACGCGTAAGGCTGTAGTTTGTCATTCCTACTAGATACTACACAAAACAAAATAGTCCCTTAGTTTCTCTATTCATAGAGCCTCAAATAAAACGTCCAAGTATTTTCAGCTATTTAGTAAAACGTTCCGATCATTCACCATGTCGGGAAAAATTGGATCTATTTTGAAATTTACTTAGATCTAGCGTAATCTAGCCGCATTACTCGTAACAAGCGGTTAGTGGACCGTTACTCCCAAGCAATCTTCTTTACAATGTCGATAATTATGCATAATAAACCGTATTCCGTGTCAGATAATGTCATCATATAACATCACTGTAATTCAGAATCGTTCGGTTTATAAAACAATTTCAAATATTCATTCAGGAATCTGTATTCGAACTGAGAGTTTCGTTTCCAGCAGATCAAAATGGCTACACGCGAGAGAATAAAAGCTTATAACTTCCAAACTGCACGGAAATAAAATCTCGGGACATAATCTGAGTTAAACATAAGCTACAGAATTCCGATTATAACCACAATTTGTCCTGTCGTTAGTTTTTCTTGCCGATATCAGTAGAAATTTGATCTCCGCTCGAAAATTTGCCCTTATCATTATTTCCGGTAAAATTAGCTCCTTTAGTTCGTCTGCTAAGGTGCCAATCACCGTCACGTTTCAGACTGCTTGCCAGAAAAGCTTTGGCTAAAGTCTTGCGAATTGCATTTAGTGAACTTGAGAAAGCATTCTAAAGCGTCACCAACGTTATGAACAACAACATTAACGAAAATAATGTGAATCGTGTACGAAACAGAGAACAAGTAAGCCATTGGCTTATAAAACCATGTCTTTTATAGGGACCCAGGAAGTAGGTAGGGGATAGAAACAAAAACAAACAAGAAGACGCGCTAATAATGGGCGGGTAAAGACCCTGAAATAACAAAATACGCGCACAAGACGGTACTCAACAATGTCGCGATACAAATTTGCCTCGGGAGAGTATAATACTCGCAGACCGAATACGTGAGATAAGCGATGGTAATTTATGTAGTAGTATACTGACGAGCGAATACGTGAGATAAGCGATGGTAATTTATGTAGTAGTATACTGACGAGCAAAAGAAATGAAGTGTTTCCGATGATTCCAAAAGGCATTTCTTTTGCTTGCCTGTAGATGTGTATTGCATGTCCCAACGCTTGCCGCACCTGTCTGGTCGAGGAAAGGCGCCATTTATTCTCTCCCAGTTGATAGTCTTAGTCTTCGACATGAAGGGGCCTGAAAAAAACAACTTTAAAAGAAGCAAACAAAGAAACAGAAATACACGCAAGTGAGCTAGTATAAAGACGATGTCAGGTTTCGGGTCAGTGTCAGTCATTCACAGCACAGCAGCTGAACGAGGCGGACGGTCCACCCGCGCTTCGCTCAAGCAAGGCTCAAGTTGAACCAAGTCAAGAAAACAGTCAGCCGTGACCAAGCTCTCCCCCAAAGCCACGACAGCCGCCCAAGCAAGACGAAGGCGAGACGAAAGAAAAGAGACAAAAGACAAAGACAGGAAACCAGTCAGCCGAACAAAGCTCTGCCCCAAACCAGAAAAGAACAGATGGCCTCACGGAAGAGCAGAAGGCAGACCAATCGTCAACAGGTGGAGGATTATACCTCCAACCTCCCCCAAGCGCCTCGACCACAGCCTGCGGTCAAGAAAGAGACAAGGAGCTACCGGCCCCCTCTGTCTCCACCGATACGGCCGCAAGGGCAACGAGCGTGGGAATCCCCGCCCCCACAGCCAACGGTGCAGCCAACACGGCCGGCATACCCGCCGGCCGCATTTGACGACATGTCCAGAGGTGGTTTTCCATCACCGCAGCATATAAGGCTGCTCTTCCAAAGACAGGTGGCCCCACCCAGCCCGCAACAAATCGAAAAAGAAGAGACAGCCCCAGCCAGCCCCCAGGCACCGATATGGAGCGTCCTAGCACCCACCAACCAAACAAACAGCCGGCAAGAAGAAGAAGAAGAAGAAGCCCAAGCAACACCAGAGTCATGGGAGGAGGAGACAGAAAACCCGTCGGAGCCGGCGTCGGAGGCGGACTCGGCCCCGCACTCCCCACAGCCGGTCGCAATCCCCGAGTCACTCACTCGGGAGCGGCCGGCATCAGCTGAGGAGGAAGGGACCCGGCTACGAGAAATGAGCTTCGACGACCTGGTGCTCCTCCTCCAGGACGCAATACCGGCGATATCGTCGATCCAAGGGGACACGTACCACTGTGCACTAGTCACCTCCCGGTGGCCACTGTGCACTAGTCACCTCCCGGTGGCTAGTGCACACCGGAGCGATAAAGGACCTTCAGCCGCCACAAGTAAAGAGCACAGCCAGCCAGGCCACAGTCGACACCCCCAAGACAGCGCACAAGAAAACCGGCACCGAGCCCACCACTACCAAACACCAAGGGTGCGGGAACACCCCGCCCACTACACAGGAGGCCGGCACGGTGACAGAAGCTCCACCCAGCAGAACCACTGAAACAAAAGACTCCGGCACAGACCCGGCACCACCACAACAGCCTCTACCACCGACAGTCGACAAACCAGCCACCACCCAACAACAACACCGACGACAACGACCACCCAAACGCTTCAGAGACCAGAAACGCCCGCCACTACTCCCCACGCCACCACCACACCTCCGACTGCCACCCCAACACCGCCACCCACCACGCCCATTCCAACGACCGACCCCGAAACCCAGGCTCCACTGGCCACCACCACCGCCACCCCATCTCCCTAGACCCCTCCACAACCAGCGACGGTACCTCCGGCCACCACCACCACCGCCACCACTCATACAAGACTTTTTCGAGTGGCTGGCCTATCAGCACCCCCCAGCCTGTTACTAAAAGCGACGGTTAACCGGCCACACCACCCGCCTCCTCCACCACCAACCACCCGACCCCGGCGATACCACCAGCCGCTGCGCGACGGAGAGACAGTCAGCGAGACATCCCCCCCCCCCCCACCCCCCTGGCCCACCCCCCCTCAGACGAAATCAGCGATAGCTGGAAGTCTGGTCCTTTTAAAAATTGCACTTGCACTTGCGGGTCAGTGTCTGATGATCTTGTTACTAGTGTCTAATTCTTCCACCTGTCTTGCTTGTAACCTGCAGGCCTCAACCCAATGCGTGTCGGTAGCGGTGTTTATCGCGATAATTCCTATGGGAATCATACCTACAAAAACATCTACCGACACGCAAAGGGTAATTTGAAAACTAAGTTAAGACATTTCAATTTAGACACCTCCACCTCCCCCCCCCCCCCCCCCCGCCCTTTCCCCACCCGGGTCTGCCCTGGGGGACTTGGGTGGGGTTAACTACTTTTTAGTTCCCAGGGTCACCCTGGTCAGCCCCACAGGGTGGGTTTTCCTCTCTATTCTGGGGCATGTGTTTCTGTCTACCCTTGGTCCGTTCACCTGTATTTGCCTTTTTAAAACTCTCCCTACTGGCTGCGCTGCCTGTAGCTCTTGATATTGGATGTGTGTTGCTAAATGGTCTTAGCTTTATTTAGGCCCCATGTCTTAGGTTTATTTAACGTATTGGACCGGCTGGCGACATACATTCAATGTTCTGTTTAGTTTTTTTTTTTTTCACAAGCAGTGCAGGCACGTCCTGAGAAAGTCTTGTTGTTGTCGGGACGTTAAGCAATGTACAATCAATCAATCCCCCCCCCCCCACCCACCCACCCCCTCTTTATCAGTGCAATGACTACAACCACCACTGAAACATTTGCTTTCAGAAGACATCTCTTTCAAATGAACTGCACCGATGTCACTCTTATCTAATCATAAAGTTTAGAAACGGCTTATGATCAACGATGACGGTTGTAATCACAACCTTTTTCTATCTCGGGAATGTATTTGACTTGCGCGTTTGTTTCAACCATAAACTGATTTTTTTTCCTTTCGTGATCTTCCCTTGACACTTTATCAATTGACACTTTACCACATAATTATGATGGTGTTACGTTTGTGCTTGTGTTATTCTTTTTAGAGCGTGTGTGTGTTGATCATATAAAGGATCCGATGTTCAAATAAGCTATTTTGGACCAGAGTCACGTACCTTTTTAGTAAGATTCGTTTTCTTTTGCATGCAGAATTGCGATCGATTCTTGTTGTGTAGCTAGGATGTACATTTCACTAACTTGTTGCAAAATCCGACCTAGATTAACCTGGAAGGTTCTGGAAGAGGCGCGATCGTTCTAGTGACCACAAATATGACGTCAAAGTTTTGTAATACACATGTTGGCTACATTTCGCAACATTTACGGATGTTAGTGGAAGATTGTTGATCTATAGTGTTCTTTTTAATGAATCTTAATGAGTTTTGATTACGTTTTCTTTTCTGATTGGTTGAGTGTGCGGGATTTGGAAATCTGTAATAGTATAAAAGAGGGTGTTGGGAAATATGTGCGTGCATTGTGTGGGAGGCACAGTGTATCAAAATGCGGATGCATTGTATAAGACAGTGTATCAAAGTGGGGATGCATTTGTGAGAGATAGTGCATCGCGAGAAATAAAATACTGTTGGAACTGTTACTCCAGTGTGGTCTACAACCTTGTGCCACGTGTGACGAGTTGCGATGGAGTGAGGTTTTCTACAAGAACCCTACGTGAGCGTGTCTGGTGTGATTGCATCATACTACGACTACCACGTAACAGATGGGTCACGTTTTTGAGTTTGCTTCGATCGCGTTTGTGGTGACTTTTCCGAAGAACATGAAATCTGACGAGGTCATTCTAGTTACTGGGTTCACTTTGGTTTGAATGAATAGTTTTTGCCAATGCATTTGAAAGTTGTCTACGTATCTCTCGCCACAGTGGGTGATTTTTCTTTATTTTCTGCTGAAAGCTAGGCCTATCTTGCGGATTTCCATGACCTTTCGCTTGACGTCCTTCTTGATTGAATATGTGTTTGAACTGAAAGTGTCCACGCATTCCTGCTTAAAAAAGACAAGTACAACACAGTTTATTCTATTTTCGGGTTAAAATCCTTATTCAGAATAGACATTCAAACAGAAATACAACGGGCTGCTTTTTTAGGCGAAATGTGCAACTCAGATTTACCCCAGCGTTCTTTTTTAAGTCCCTTCTATTTATGGAAGGGACTTTTTAGGATGCGTCGCGGTTGGGCGAATTTAACAGCATGTCCATGTCAGAGGCGAGAAGGCCTAAACCTCTGACAACTGATGTAACAAGATACAAATTACGTCATGTCTAGTGCACACGCTTATTGGCGAAATACTTTATTCAAGGGGTGGCTAAAAGAGCCTCCGAGCATATTGTAATTGAATGTCTCATTGAAGTCACAAACAACCGTTTATAGAAAGTCGGTTGACCCAGATTAGAGTCGGTAATTTTTTTCATATTTATTTTAATTTGAAATTGTGGATAGTTAGCTTGGAGAAGGACATTGGATGAGTTCGTTAACCAGCTTTCAACTTCTTCTATCTATCTATCTATCTATCTATCTATCTATCTATCTATATCCCGTAGTCTTGCCGACCGTTGGGGCACCACTGATGTTGGCAACCAGCTCCCTCCATTCTTCTCTGTTCTCTGCCATTCTTAGCGTATCGCCCAGCCTCAGTCCTGTCCACTCTGAGATATTGTCCTCCCATCTTTTCCTCTGTCTTCCTCTCCTTCGTCCTCCTTGCACAGTGCCTTGCAGGATTGTTTTGGCAAGCCCTGCTGAACGCGTGACATGCCCATACCACTTCAGTTTGCGTTTTTTCATAATGGCTAATAGGTCTTCATAGGGCCCGATGGCTTGCCTGATTCTGCTTCCCACTTCCTCGTTCGTGATGTGATCTCTGTATGAAATGCCAAGCAGCCTTCGAAAACATCTCATTTCAGTGGCTTGTATCCTCCTTTCAAGGTCTGTGAGGGTCTATAACTCACAGGCATACAAGAACACTGAGGTGACTAAGGAGCGTATCAGTCTGATCTTGGAGCAGAGCGTGATGTTTTTGTCCTTCCATAATTATGGTCTTCAATCTTGTCAGTGCTGTTGTTGTCTGCGCAATCCTGGACAGCGTTTCTGGTTTTGATCCCTCATCTGTCACAATGGCTCCTAAGTATTTGAATTTATTAACTGTTTCCAGTTTTTGGCTTCCAGACCTGACCAGTGTAAAACAAGGACGCTCCTCGATCATTCAAGATAGTGAAGGGAACTGTCTTACGGAAGGCCAAGACATACTGAAAAGATGGACAGAGTACTGCTCAGATTTGTACAACCACCGAGCTACAGGGGACCCAGGCATACTTGTCAACCCACCCGTGACCAACAATGGCAACTATCCCATCCTCCGAGAAGAAGTAGAGGCTACAGTGAAGTCGCTGAAAAAAGGGAATGCAGCAGGAGCAGACAACATCCCTGCAGAGCTAGTCCAAGAAGGGGGAGAAGACATGATAAGCGCCTTATTAACAATCTGCAATAAGATATGGCAGTCAGGGGATTGGCCCACACCATGGACCCATCACTTATAATAACTCTCCCCAAAAAAGGCAACTTACATCAATGCCAGAATTATCGCACGATCAGTCTTATATGCCGCCCAAGCAAAGTCATGTTAAAGATCCTACTGAACAGGCTGGAGCCACAGACAGAGGAAATCATACCTGAGGAACAGGCAGGCTTCAAACCAGGGCGCAGCACAACTGAGCAGATCTTCAACCTGAGAGTTCTATGTGAGATGTACCTCCAGCACCAGCAAGACCTCTATCATGTCTTTGTGGATTTTAAGAAAGCGTTTGACAGGGTGTGACATGCAGCCCTTTGGTCCACCATGAAGTTATACAACATCAATGCCAACCTGATCAAAGTCATAGCAAACCTTTACAACAAGGCCACTAGCGCAGTCTGCTTCAACGGCAAAATAGGAAACTGGTTTAGGACTACAGTCGGAGTCAGACAGGTCTGCGTGCTCTCACCTACTCTTTTCAACGTCTTCCTGGAAAGAATCATGAACAGACGCTGTGAACGATCATGAAGGAACTGTCAGTATTGGAGGCAGAACAATCACGAACTTGCGCTTTGCAGACGACATTGATGGCCTTGCAGGAACAGAGAAGGAGATAGCTCAGCTGGTGGATAAGCCGGACAGTACAGCCATTGCGTATGGGATGGAAATCAGTGCAGAGAAGACCAAACTGATGACAAATAACACCAGTGGCATTGGTACTGACATCATGATCGGAAGCCAAAAACTGGAAACAGTTAAAAATTTTAACTTCTTCAGTAAAAATTAATTCTTTTCGGAAAAAAAAGGGGGAAAACCTTGACATCTGGAGAAAGACAGACATTGGCGGTGATGTAAAAGAAGTAACTTCGTCACCACGCAAGACATTGACGCAATACTTTAAATATGACGTCATTTTCTCTCTCTCTCTCTCTCTCTCTCTCTCTCTCTCTCTCTCTCTCTCTCTCTCTCTCTCTCTCTCACACACACACACACACACACATATACGCGCATCTCCAAGAGGCATAGATCCTCATGTGCCTCGAGGGCGCATGAGGATCTATGCCTCTTGGAGATGTTTGGAGTGCGCGCACACGCATGCATCACTCCCACAAGCACACACACACACACACACACACACACACATATGGACCCGCTTTCAGAAGACCATGCAGGTGTACTTAAAGGTCCGGGTTCAGCAATTAGTCAGTAGAGGACATCGAAAAAAAAATTTCAAAGTCCCTACCTGACACAGAAAGTGCAACCCTGATAGGGCCCCGTGTGATAGGATCCCCGAGCACGCACGTTACTATAGCTGCTGTAGAGTGTCAGACGTCCTTGACGGCTGTCACAGTTCACGAAAACAGGTATACACCATCCAGCTGCCTAAGGTCACTTCCAGTTGCATCTGTCCGTGCGCGGTAACATCCAATTCCCGTGCAACTACGACTGAAAAATATCCAACTTTCATTTTGCCGCACTGGTGAAGCCTGCACCGAGCCGCGACGTCCAGAGCGTCCAAAAAAGGTCCAGCGAATGGTGGCGGTAAGTCCAACATGATATGGTGTGGTCTTTTCACTTTTTGTGGTACAAATATTACTTTTGTTGGTAAGTATATTTCCAACAACAACAAACACCTATGCGCGTGTAGCTGACGTCGTGTTTACAAAGGGAAGGTACTCGTAAATATGTATTATCAGGGGACACCACTCTAATGACCACTTCCTTGTCAACAACAAGAAGCCCTAGCGATCGTAATGTTATGTGTGTTCTGGTGTACAGGACACTAATTTCGGGGGAAATGATGACTGAGGAAATAACAGCAGACGACAGTGGTGAGAAGTAGGCAGAATACATCGATGAACAAGACGAAGAATAGATTGGAAATCTTAGCCTCACTGTTCGTCTCTTCTGTAGTTACTATATATACGTCACTATAGTAACAGCCTGAAACTTTGTTTTTAAATTTTCTCTCCTTTATAAATAAGTGTAATAGTTTCTGGGCAATTTTCTATTACACATATTTGTGTTATATACATAATGAAATATGCGATATATTCTGAGCTCTGGTCTGATGTACATTTAGAAGTTTCCACTTTTAGTTGCGATTTGTTTTGGGGGTTCGTGGTGGTTGTCAAGTTTTTGTGTAAATATCTTCAGAACGCCACGCCATTTTCTAGTACAAGACCCGTGTGTGCATTACATAACTATACAAATACCAGTCATTTGATTCTTTTTCAGTGCCACACCAAATGAGCTCACAGAGCAGCAAGCAGCTAATGTGTTATTTCTGTGGATACATTTGTGAAGCTAGTACAAAGTGAAGGTGCATCAGTAATGGAACAACGCCCAATCTCATCACAATACATAACAGATAATCGCAGTGGCAAGGTAAGTTGTGAACCTAAAATGTGTGTGTGTGTGTGTGTGTGTGTGTGTGTGTGTGTGTGTGTGTGTGTGTGTGTGTGTGTGTGTGTGTGTATGCTTGGGACAAAATGTACAGCTGGCTTATATTTAGAACAAAATATACAGCTGTCTGAATAGAATTAAATATACAGCTGTCTGAATAAAAAACGAAATATACCTGCAGTTGTCTGAACACAGACAAAATGTTCAGCTGTCTGAATGAAAACAAATGTACAGCTGCTCGCTGTATGAAAACAACATCAGCAATTGTCTGGATGAGAATATAATCAACAGGTCTAGGTAAGGATAAAATAATTATACCACTATAATCAACCTAAAATATATTTGTTCACAAAATAACAGCACATTTCAGTGTGATGAAATAGAGCAATACATGTATGTGCATAATTCATTATGAAACTCACAATCAGGTATATAAGTGGTCTATTGTAAGTTGGCTTGCCACTGATACAATGTATTTCTCATATTTTCCTGAAACCACAAGCTTATGAACAGGAGAAATATGAGTGACAAAAACTTATACTATCATTCTTGTATACCAAAATATTTTATTGCTAGTTTTTCTGTGAATCATGTAAATACATGTATGTATATATTGCTCCATATCATAACACTAAAATGTGCTGCTATTTTGTGACTAAGCCATTTTTAGAAAGCCACACGTACATGCGTATGTGCACACATGCCTATTTTCTGTATTTATTTCTTTTTCAACAGGTTTTGTCCATCCATGACTGTGTTTATGGTTTGTTTCTAGACAGCAGGGCTGCCACAAGGTCAGGTGACTTGAAACTGGTGAATGCACAAACTGGCATCGAGTTTCTGAAGACAGCAAGACCTGTCCGATAAGTTGTCACCGACAGAGTTCTACTGTAGTCTCCTGCTACTTTCAGGTAATTATCAGTTTGGTGGCATTTGATTTTGAAGTATGGTACACCCGTGCGCTTGCACAAAATCATTTTTGTTTGTAAAAGTGTTATCACATCACACATAAAGTAGCTTATAGTGTCCTGGAAATATTGCTGTCACAACACTAAGTTATGATTTACATATGACTGCTACCTCCACACTGTAAGTATATTTACAAGTTGACAGTAACATTATTATCATGGTGCCATGGTGGTTTTTCTCCCAAGTCTTCATAACAGCTAGTGCTAGCTACCGGTCAGTTTGCCACTCTGTAATGCATGTATCTTTTTTTCCAGTATGAAATAGATTTGTATATTATTACTGACTTGATCGCAGCCACTGAAACATCTGGATCATTACTTTGATGTGTGGCACAAAGGCAAGCGAATTGCATAAAAGGTTTGAGTTGAGCTGTGTGTTTACATGGAGGATTATATCCTTGAGTGTATGCAGAACAAAAACACACGAAACTGTCCTGTCATCGAAATAACCTACTCAGTATAAACTGCTGCTGGTACATTTTCACTTTTGTGCTTTTTTTACTTTCAGGTTTTGCTTTATCTATTATATTGGCCTTCTGTTTTCAGTTTCTTTGCTGCTGCCAAAGGCTAAACACCACTTGAAACAAGGGATAAAGCCTGTTATCAACCATCACCACACATTACGAGTGTCCTTGCCAGGCATGATCAAGGTATCATGTCTTATTTATGCACTTATTTTGACTTAGAGTTTAGATATGTTTCAGTCTCATCATTGAGTGTTTTGAGTGTTAGTCAAGGGGATGTATCTATGTGGCTGAAAATGAAATGGGCCCCCAAAAAACTTTCATTGGCTACAAAGGCTACACAATGCGCAACAGGCTTACCATCCTTGACTTCAACCACCAAGTATGCAAGCAGTATACCAAGATTAGCAACAGGCACTCTGTGGCATACCAGGTAGCACAGCAGAAATATGCATAGTACATGTATGTTACACACTTGTGCAATTTCTGGTACAAGTGCAGTATTGTACATGTCATTTTCAGTATCATTACAGTACATGTATTTGTAGAAATATACTATTTAGGATTGTGACACTGACCATGAAAACTAATTCTTTCTTATGGCAAGTCAGGTGCAGAATTCCTGTTCATGTGCACTGTTTACAGTATGTAGTTATAACAAGGATGAAAAATGAAAGCAGACATGTATGCAATTTATGAAGAAGAATGTCCAAATGTATTGAAAACAAAAAATGTCCAACATTTTGCTTTTACATTCAACTTTAATACTTTCTTGTATAGAGAGTACAAAGTGCACAATATGGAGTATATATTACATGCATGTGTCCATTTATTCATGTCCCAACTACTTGTACAAACAGATGTAAACAATCTCCATGACAGAAAGTAAATTTTAAAAGTTAATGAAAATGTTCTCTTCATTCTGTTTTTTCTCATCAAGGAATGTGCTCCGTGGCCTTGTATCCCCAATGCCTCACTGATGAGAAGCTCTCCAGTTTGTTACATTACCTACGCAGTACAGATGACAAGATTGAGCGACGAGTGGATGTGGTTTTTCAGCAGAAGTAAAGACTTGGAGGTTGGTTTCACACACATACACAACCAGATAGTGCCCTCAGGTAGTTTAGATTGGGGCTTAGAAACTGCCATCTGATTATGGCCACCTGACAAGAGCAACAGTGTTTGCTGTTGCCAAGCCCCATATGGCTCTCATGCCACAACTGAAAAAAATCTGTATGTAGAGTGTTGGTGATGTTTGATTGCTATTATAATGTGGGAATTTTATTTGCAAATGTGATGCTATAACTTTTGACGCTGCAAAATTTGACTTCGGTCTGCTTCTTACAAATATCTAGAAAAGTTGGTTCTTCTGTTAACTCGATCAGCTGGATCAAATTCAGTAGTTCTTGTTGTCCATTATTATTAGATGATTCCCACACAAACAGTAGGCCGGATTGTCTTCACTGGTCACGCGCTGATAAGGTGTCGCCTCTACTCCCACATTTGATATGGTCACCAGGGGCTGCTCATCGGTTGAGTGCATCTTTAGTCTCCCCCAGGGAAAAGTTGGTTATGTTGGCCTGAAAACATATTCATATAATATCATGTTACCAAGCAGCATTGCAAAGCTACAATGTCTTTTATTATTAGAACAAAACTGTATAAATCGTTTGACCATCACCGAGACAAAGAAATTGTTTGTAAAAGTTATTTTGCAAATCTGTCTTGTATGGAGTTTATTGATTACACTGGCTGTGATTGATTCATTACGGTTGGTTTCATGTTGAGTAGATTATACTGGCTGATACCCGGTAGCCAAGTAAACTCATCTAGAACAGTGTTTGCAGTACATCTTCACATGTACTAACTGACCTTTGTTCTTGTCTTGCAGCTGCCTGCTGAGAGCAAGTTGGGGCACACTGCACTGCATCAGGCTGTTTGCTGTTCCAAAGTTTCTGTGTGACATTGCTGCTAACGCCCCTGCAGTTTGGTGACATGTTTGACACTGGCCAGTCTGTTGTCTCTTCACTGGTTGGACCTGTCCATGAAGGCTGTCTGTCTGCTGTGGAATCATGGCAATATTAGCATTTTGGTGGATAGCAAAATTTAGCATATGATGATAGAACTATATTGCCATATGTAACATTACATTAGGAAATCGTTGCGGTATATATATATATATATATATATATATATATATATATATATATATATATATATATATATATATATATATATATATATATATATATATATATATATATATATATATATGCCTGCATGTGTACCAGCCCCCCCCCCCCCCTCTCCCTCACTTACCAAAACACAGTGACCAAGTTTGAATGACAGCATCATAAGCAAAATATACCATGCATATAATTCAATGACATCACTGAAATTGTTTCTTTATAATTAAAATGGTTGTCTCTGTTCTGTTTGTGTTTTTGCCTCATGTATTATTACAGTTATATATGGTGCAGGAAGTAAAAGTGCACATGTATGTTGTTCTGTAGAGAAGAACCCTATGAGGAAAGAACGTCGCTTAGAAATGACAGTTACAACACAATTTATTACTAGATAATATGAATAAAATTGTGTTGTAGCTGTCTTTTCTAAGCGTCTTTCTTTTTTTCGTTGAGTTCGTCTCTGCATTACACACGCTTCGCAGTCACCATTTTGATCTGGACTATGTGGTTCTGTAGGGTACATAGACTACTTGGTCTTGTTGAGGATAGACATACTCATTTCATAAAAAAAATCAGCTGTATTTTTAGGAATTATGACAATCATGGTAATTGTGTTTTATTTATGTATACACTTATTGATGTAAACCTGCCTGTCCCGGATTGGCCTCCGCAGCCACGAAAATGCCTGCAGACGACGTGGGCAAGCCCTATAGAATCTTCGTTCGTGAAGTCAAGCCAAGAGACACTTATTGATGTACTTGACGATTTTGGTAAACTCATAAGAGAAGCCTCACAATGAAAGGCATTTTTAACAGTTTCACTCAGTACAGATATAAACAAATAAACCATACGTTGAAGTGTATTTGAAAACAATGTTTTTGTCACAAAATGAAGATCAAGTGAGATATACCTCTTGCTGTTGTGAACTGATATATTTCCTTGATATTTATTTTTGCGGGTTGAGTCATTTCAGTTTTCTGATAGAGAACATTGCTATATGGAGTAATCAGAAATAAATCCCACATGGTTTGCTGTCAGTGCAAACATAGATAAACTATGAATGAAATATATTGTGGTTAGAATACCAATTACATAATATATATATATATATATCTGTTTCCTAACATTTATTTCATATCTCATAACCATAGCAGGAGGTGAAAGAAACCTAATGCTCCAGCCGAAGGGGTGCATGCCTGCATGATGCCAGCTTGCTTTCATCTGCTTCCTAAAGTCAATCGGGCAGGGGGGGGGGGGGGGGGGGGGGGGGAAGAATTCGCACAACCCCCCAAAAATGGAAAAAATTAGTAACATTTAAATTAATTTGGGTCGAGGGCATAAACAGACATAATTATATGGTCTTGTCAAAAAAATGTATACATTATTGGTATGGCGAATGCCGGAACCATCTGCTGCGGCCCTGTATCTAATTATTTTGAAACTTGCCTCTCGTTTGCTCGTGCACCCTTTAGCTTGTAGTTGGTGTATCGGTGTTTGCTGTCAGGCACCTGCATGAGGTATGCATTGGGCAGGGTGCATTGCGTGTGCATAGACAGCAGTTGGTCTGGGGAGAAAATATTATCACTGAACTCATCAAGTTTGCAGACGGTAATTATCTTTTGTGATACAAAAAAAAAAAAAAAAAAAAAAAAAAAACAAGATGAGAAGTAAACGACAAAGCAAAATATTACCTAGTGCTTAGATTCTTATAATGGAATCAAATTTTATGTCCGTGTAACACACACGAACAGGCACAATCACATCAATGGGTGACCGTCTTCACTCCTAGAAGCTGATTCAGCTTTTCAAAATCCCGAAAAGCTGAATTTCAGCTGTTTGGTTCAGACAGAACAGGCCTTCAGCCAGCCTGTTCCAAATGCAAAAGTCATACATTCTCATGAGCCCCTGCATCCGCAGGAGTTCATGGGAATGTATATCGCTTGCTGGCCATGGATTTATGGGGCATATTTATGTCCCGTTTACATTCATTTCATATTCTCGCACTGTCACCCATGCACATCACATTGTTGCATGATGACCTGTAAATTATCTCCCAGGCTTTTGTGAAAAATAAAATCGTTTTGAGGTGGGCGTTTGCGCGTTGCTTAGCACGGGAGTGCTGTCCCTTACACACACATTATCTAGTAGCTTCCCTTCGTAAAAATGGCGACTACCATAAAGACTTGTTGTTTGCAAACGCTTTCGAGGAAACCTTGTTTTGGATAAATGCGAGGACATAAGAAATGAGAAGACCACGATATAGCATGTTCGACGTACCGTCACCATTCCCTGGGCCATTTTTGGACGCTGTGGACGTCACTCAGTGCTTCCCAGTACCGGCCCAGAAGTGAAAGTTGGATAGTCATCTTTCGTTGTTGTTGCACGAGAATTGTGGGTGTTACCGTGTACGGACAGATGCAACTGGAAGTGACCTTTGGCAGCTGAGTGGCGTATACCTGTTTGCAT